>JAVJGG010000024.1:26416979-26443598 GCA_035590195.1 Aviceda cuculoides | reverse complement strand
AGGTGCCAGCCGCGAAAGCTGTGGCTGCTCTTCGCCTTCCCTGTGCTGCCTATTCACAGGCACAAGAGCAGTGCGGATGCGTGCTTTGCCAGAGACGGAACGTCTCAACGTGCCCCTTCTCGGCTGATCCCTTTTCGAAAATTTCTGAAGAGGTAAACGTCAGGCTCCTTCTCCCGCAAGCAAGGTGCCAGCCGCGAAAGCTGTGGCTGCTCTTCGCCTTCCCTGCGCTCCCCCTCTCACCCTTGCCCCTCTCCCGCACCTCCTTTCTCTCCCTTTTAATTCTCCATCCCGGTTTCTCCTCCCCGCTCCTCTCCCATTCTCCAGCCCCATCATCCATCCCCTCCTTCTCCTTCTCCTGCCGGTGTTTCCGTGCGTGGCGCCCATTGGCTGGCGGCAGCCATCCCACGGTAGCCGGTAGCCGCCACTTCACTCCCGCTTGCCCAAGCCCGGCAGACCAACCCCCCCTTCCCCTGCAGATGGTGAGGGGAGAGTGGGGGAGGGACCCACCAGCCTGAGGGTGAGGGTCTGTGCATCCCCAGCTTGGTGTGGGCCCCACTCCCACACCAGTCACGGAGGGAAGCGATGGGCAGGTCCAGGAGGAAGGACTTGCGTCTTCGGTAGCGGATGGTGGGACTCGCTCCCTCCCGGGACCGTTTTGTTCAATTGCTTTTAAGAAAGGGGAAGGGGAAAAAAACATGACACGGATGCTCCCAGTGAAGCAGAGGAAAATGTACATCCCAGCGACACGTAAGTACCAGGCGGCTCTGCCTGCTTTTCCCAGCTGTATCCCACGGGGGTGAGTCCATGCAGAAGTTAACTCTGCAGTCCCAGAGAAGGAAACCTGCCCCCCCCCCGCTGCCCCCCCAGCTCTGCCAGCCCAACCTGGTCCCTACTGGAGATCTCAGCCCTGAGGTGAGGCAGGGGGAATCCTGAGCTGGAGCAGGGCTATGGAAAACGGGAGGGGAGGGTGGCAAGAGGGGCTGCAGGTTATTGGACTCTGTGGTCCCTCTCAGCTTCTATTCCTGTTTTGTAACCAGGTCTAGGCTCAGCTTTTAGCATCCACCTCCTCCTCTCATTCAGTGCAGAAATATATCTTTTTTGTTTTTCCTAAAGAAAGCGGTAGCACCGATTTAGCGTCTCTTCCTGCCTCTCTGCCTTACTCCTGCTCTCCAGATGTATGGAGCAGGTATATTCTGGCAGCACCTGTTAGGGGATCCCAAGCCTCTGACAACAGGTACTACCCACATCAGGGACAGACCCCAAGCAGATGCCAACACACTACCAGTCTGAGGCCAAGGTTCCTCATCAATTCCTACCTATGCAGGTGTTGCCAAAGCAGCCAGCAGAGTGGCCCCAACCCAGATGAGGCACTGGTGTCCAGTGGTTGTTCTGTCAAACTAGCCAGAACGTGTCATGCAGCGTTTGAGCTGGTAGATGGTACTTGGCAAAGTTAGAATGGTACAGACAGACCATGCCTGCTTAAAGACGAAGTTTCTCCACTGCAGCTGTCTGAGCAGGAGAATGAGTTTATAGTGAATTAGTGCTTTGCGTTGCATACCTTAGCATTTTTGACAGGGCTTTTGGAGCCCTGAGGCTGCATTTACTGTGTTGCTAAACCACAGCCTGAGCAATCAGCTTTGAGGTCTGGACCCCAGACACTTCCCCAAATGCTTTTCAGCCCCAGCATGAGTGTCCCCATCCATATTTGATATTTGTAGGGCTGCCTCCAAGTGCTTTTTTTGGAAATTCCTTTGCATGCAGAAGGAACATCCAAAGGGATTCCTAACTATGTCCCCACCTTTTAGAGGATCATCTTTTTATGAATGTACTGTTCCGGCCTCTGCCACCCTTTGCAGGGATCTTTGTCCCCAGAGCAGCCACTGCCCTCCCCTTTCCTCCAACAGGTGACTTGTGTCACTGGAACAGCACTGGAAAAAAATATCAGAGGAAAGATCCTTAAGCCTAGAAATAGAGTTTCAAATCACTTCTTACTTTGCCCTTTCATTGCAGCCACTTACAATGTGTGGGACAACCCAGTACTGCAGGACCCCGAGAGATGGGCTTCTATCAGGACAGTGTGTCACAGCCCAAGGCACCTGCAAATAAAGTCTAAACAATTCCAGTCCTTCAAAGCTCATTTAAGTATAGCAGGAAACATTTATGCAATAGCCTGTAGAAATGGCCTTAAGACATAGTTGCCCAATGGTGTTTTTATTGGGCCTATGAGATGAAGTTCTTTCAGGATAAGACTTGATACATCTGTGGAGTCTGTGTGTTTGCCTATCTGATATCCAAGGAATCCATCTAAAGCTCAGGTCTCCCCTAAGGTTTCCAGAAGTCAGAATGACATCTACAAAAAAGAATAAAAGCTGTAATATTAAGACATTTGTGAAGAAAGTTGTGACGGTACAGAGAATCCCATCTGGGAGAAAAGTCTCTGGAGTGTTTCGGCCTCCAGAAAGTAGTTAATAATGGGAGTCCTTTCCTTTGAGATCCTCAGCTTTCATTTCAGTAACAAAGGAGCTTCAGAGCCCTAAGTGATTTGTTGGGATGGGTAAAGGCGAGCCTCAGGGTCCCTGTTCTCTTCCACTAAGTCATCCTCCCTTCCAAAGAGCTAGTTCATCAAGAGGATAACCCTGCCAGCCCACACCTCCAGAAAATTTTGCCAGAACCGGAGTGATCCTGCAATCATCACAAATCTCTCCTGCATAAGGTTTTCCAGGGTGTCTCTGGTCTGGAGTGTGTGCTGGGCTCTGTATCTCGTGTATGTGGAGCCCTGACAAAAGACAAAAGGCACGTCCTTCCCTTCTCTCTCTCTTCTCTCCCTGCACCTTCTCACCCAGTGTCAGCAGATTGCTGGTGGCGAGTGGAGCGCTTGTTTGTTCAAGGCTTTCTGAGTGAGCTCAGTGCTGTTTCCATGCCAAACCCTGATGTGACGGGCAATTGGGCACCTCGGATTAGGAAGGCTGGGACGCTGCTTTGGTGTTGCAAACAGCTGGGGCAGGCAGAGCCTCTTCCATTAGCAGTCTGTTGCAGGGTGCAGAAGGAGAGAGAGAGAAAACAAGAGAGAAAGAGACAGGAGAGATCTGGACTGATCCCTCTTGGTGTACTCAGAATAATCTGGCTCTTCCTTTACTCTCAAACTGGCACAACACAAACCAGCTACCCTCCAGCTCAGGGGCTGAGCTCAGCTTCTCAGCTCGGATTGAGAGTGGAGGTGCTTTCATTTCTGCTGGTGGGGCTAACAACCCCATGATAACCTGGCCAGTCCAAAAAGAGCTTCACCAAGCAGGAGGATACTCAGTGAATGGGGGAGGCAGAGTTGGAATGGCACTTTATCACTAGATGCTCTTCCTTCTTTTGTTTGTAAGGCACCTGCCATTCACAAGTGAGAATCAGGCCCCTGGTGACTATGTCCTCTGTATTGGAGCCATTAGCAGAAAATGAGAAATTTCCTTGTCCCTACGCTAGTCCGTGATTCTTTCCCCAGAGGATCTTTCCCTAGGGAAGAGGTTCTATTGGCCCACATTGAGCCATGTCCATGTTTGTCCCTCCATGCCCACTGTGCCTTCCAGGACTAGATGGGGTCAATATTGTCCTACATCTTCCAGCAGCTGCCAGCATCCACAAACTCACCTCAACTTCCCATGCCTGTCCATACCTACACACAGTCGATGTGGTGATTTTATCTGTGGCTTGTTCAGCTGTCATGTCCCCAGTATCAATGGCCTTTTTCTCCTCCTTTCACTTCCAGATTGCTAACTGATCCTGCAAGGACACTGCCCCCCATCCTCTTCCCTGCTTCTGCTATGAACACTTCTGCTTTCAGCCTCCCCACGCCAGCAGTGTCGGAGGAGGGGAATGCCTCTGGCAGCTGGGCAGGCTTCACCACCCCCAACGGCTCCACCACCGCCAGCCCTGGTGTGGTTGTCAGCAGTGTCCTCATCCCCTTGGTCTACCTCATTGTCTGCGTGGTGGGGCTGGCTGGGAATTCTCTGGTCATTTATGTGGTCCTGCGGCACTCTGTGAGCGAGTCGGTGACCAACGTCTACATCTTGAACCTGGCCCTAGCTGATGAGCTCTTCATGCTGGGCCTGCCCTTCCTGGCTGCACAAAATGCCCTGTCCTACTGGCCGTTTGGGTCTTTCATGTGCCGCCTGGTGATGGCCGTGGATGCCATCAACCAGTTCACCAGCATCTTCTGCCTGACGGTGATGAGTGTTGATCGCTACCTGGCCGTGGTCCACCCAGGGAAGTCCTCCAAATGGCGGACAGCACGGGTGGCCAAGGCTGTGAGTGCAACTGTGTGGGTGCTGTCTTCTGTAGTGGTGCTGCCCGTGGTCGTCTTCTCAGACGTCCCTTTAGGGATGAGCACATGCCACATCCAGTGGCCAGAGCCTGCCTCGGTGTGGAGAGCTGGCTTCATCGTCTACACTGCCACCCTGGGCTTCTTTGGGCCACTGCTGGTGATTTGTCTCTGCTATCTTCTTATCGTTGTGAAGGTTCGTTCCTCTGGCAGGCGGGTGAGGGCTCTGTCCTCCAAGCACAAGCTTTCCGAGCGCAGAGTGACCCGCATGGTGGTGGCTGTTGTGGCTGTCTTCATCCTTTGCTGGCTCCCCTTCTATGTCCTCAACATAATCAACGTTGTCTGCCCACTGCCAGAGGAGCCGTCCCTCTTTGGTGTCTACTTCCTTGTGGTGGTGCTGCCGTATGCCAACAGCTGTGCCAATCCTATCATCTATGGCTTCCTCTCCTACCGCTTCAAGCAGGGATTCCGGAGGGCCATCCTCAGGCCATCTCGCCGAGTCCAAAGCCAGGACGTGCCAGCGTGCCCCCCAGAGAAGACTGATGATGAAGAGGAAGAGGGCGAGATCAGCAAGATCACCCAGAATGGTAATGACAGGCAGGAGCACCCTCTAAGCAGTGGGGAAGGAGAAAGCAATGAGCAAAAACCACTCCCTGAGGAGCCTGTGGGGTGCGAAAAGAGCAACAAGTTGCATGTCAGTTATTTATGATGAAAGGGATGGTGCAGGGGAAAGAGACCTTGGGACATGGGATCCCCTTCACCCTCTGTGCTTTTTCACCTCAAAGGCAGTGGGAGATGTTGATAGAAGGCAATATTAAAGTCCAAGACTCTGCTTAAAGGTGAAGAGGGCTCCATGAACTTGTGGAAAAAGCAAGGCATTGTTCTTGGCTTTGGAAGGGACACCCAAGTTTTGTGTGGTACCAGGTAAAGGAAAGACTGCATCCAGGGAGAGCTGAAGAGATGATGGCCACTGACAGTATGAAGAGAACAAGGTCAGCCCTAGATTGCATGATCCATCCTTAGATCACCCATCTGTGAAGGGCATCAGGTGCCATCTGACTGTGGCACCTCAAGGACGTCCTCAAATGTCATATACCACAAAAAGGCCTCCCAATGCCTTGATTATCTTCCATATAAACATGGGAAGCAGTTTACCCTAAAAGAAAAACAGGAAGGGAAAATGTCTGCAGTGAAGACATACCAGCCAGTTGCATGAATGGCTGACCCTTCTCAAGCTCTCCAGTGTCTTGGGGACAACTTTCCTACCCATGCTGGTCATGGCTGGAGACCACTCTGGCTGCTCAAAGCCTCCTCTTTCTTTCTAGGGCTCTCATAGACTCTGGGCAGGCTGATGAGACTTACCTGGGAGAGCAAATGGGACACTTCTTTCCTGCATCTCACATTCTTCAGGGTTTTCCTGGTGCCTCTGCATCCTGGTGGAAGGTGTAACAAGGGTACAGAAGAAGACGAGGCTTGGGTTGGAGGCAGGGTTTCTTACAAGCTGAAATGCCCTTTCCCTTTTCTTCTCCCTAAGCCTTATTGTAAATAAACAAAAAGCCTTTGGACTTAAAAGGCCAACTGGGCAGAACCGTTCTGTGTGTTTAGGGCAGGGGGGTGGTGTAGATTTGGCTCTCCTGAGAATACACAACGTCTTTGAGATGAGTTGATCTCTGTATGGAATAATGTTTGGCTGGTACAGGACATCAAGGCATGTATCAGTACAGGATTGGGGCAGGGAGCAGAGGGAGGTCGGGTGATCTCCAGTGTGTGAGAGATACGGTTGTAGGATTCTGGACAATGCTAGGAACCGACTCATTTTGTGGGAAATGGTAGAGTATTTGGCTCAGGATGGAGAAGAAATGATATGTCTGCATGTGTACAAAGGTGGTTGATTGCAAAAATTTGATCACTGGACTGTACATGTGTGAGACTGGCTGAACAGGATCAGAGATTGAGGAATCAGGGTTGGTGGGAGATGTGCACGGATTGGGCACCGATGCTAATCTGTGTGTGGCTGTGGGGTGTGTATAAATGTGTACAAACATACGTAAGGGGGTATGCACGTGTATAAGGGTATACGAACACAGATGAGGAAGTGCGTTTATGTCATTGTTAGACGTTTAAGTGTAGTTACAGTTGTATAGACATGCAAGTATATGAGGAAATGTGTGCCCACATGTGAATGCTTGGGTAAAAGTGTGAGAGTATGTGTGTTGCAGTGTGTTGGATGAGTGCTTGCTCCTGTGCATCGGTTGTTAGAGGGAAGTTGTGGGTGGACCCGTCTGAGTGTGCAGGCCAGAGGAGCAGCAATGTACAAGGGTGGGTGGGATGAAGGTCTCTCTCCACTTTGGCTTCATTGCTGCAGGTTCTGCTAAATGTCTGTCCCCATACCTTGAACTTCTCCATGAATGCTGTTGCTAAGCTACAGCCACCAAGAAGAGTCTCATACCAGAGCCCTTGGTTATATTTGGGCACTTTTCTCCACAAATAATTTTGGGAAGGAGGGACCCACCCTGGTGGGTCCCTGAGGTCAGGAGATGTTGGAGGAGGCAGTCCACAGAGGGTCAGTGACAAGAGCTGGCTGGGTGATGGAACGACGTCTCACAGGTCACTTGAGAGAAGGCATGAGATGTGAAGGGATGGCATGATGGGAACAGAACCACTTTATAAGGAAGCAAGAGACAAGGTCACCCAAAAGCGATGTGAGAAGAAGTGAAAGCCTGGCAGGCATCAGGGGAACTGCAGGGCAGGGCACCCGAGGTCAGGAAAGGACCGTCGCAGGGCATCAGGTGAGGAGACATGTCCTAGACAGGTCAGAGAGCAGAGGAAGGGTGGGAAGGGACTGCGAACATGACCAAGCAAAAGACATTCAGCTGTGCTCTCAGCCACTGGTACAGCCAGCACCTCCCTGACAGAGAAAGAAAGTCCCTACGACTCCTCCATCCTCTTGTTTCCTCTTTGAGCTGGGGGTGCTGGTGCCAAGCTGTCCGTGCCCGTAGGCTCAGCCTCGGGAGCTGAGCTACCAGCGATACCACACAGCTATTGCTTAGCTCCTCTTGCAAAGCGCACTTGCTCCCCTGAGCGTGGGCAGTCAGACACCCAGGAGCGCAGGTTCAACTCACGGGGAAAAGAAAGTGCTTGGTAGCCAGTTTCTATCCTCTGCTACCTCTTCACATCTCCTCCTCCTCCCATCCATGCATCAGCTGCCCACACTGTGGGCCCCAGTGAGAAAAGCAGCCAAACTATTTATGAGCATGGGATACGCAGCCTGTTGGACTAAAAAAGCCTTTTTTTTTGCTTGGGGAGCTCCCACAGCATCCACTGGGTGAAGCACAATCAAGAAATCCTAGCACAATGAAGATGAACTGCCAAAGCTCCTGCCTCTATATGGGGCAACAAACAGTAGGAAGATTAAAAGGTCTGGCTACCAAGCGGTCAGACAGATGGACAACGCAGCACTTCAAATGGGGGTTTGTTTGTCTCATTCCTCTGGCAGTGAGGAGCAGAGCAAGGTGGGCGCTGGGCACCACCAGCACAGCCATCACAGTAGGACAGAGGAGAAATGGTATTAGCTGGGAGGCATGTATTCGTGGTTGATGACCAGGCATTGAAGAAGGCATGTGAGAGGGCATGAGGACCTTGCAGGAGGCAGCTCAGATGGGTGGGGGGCAGCTACAGGAAAGGTTTCCTTCTCCACAGAGCGGCTGCCCAGCTGCCGTGGGGAGGTGGGGGAGTTCCCTGGCTGCCAACACACTCAACGGAGACTCCTGCAGCACCGAATTGAGCTGAGACTTCGTTTCGCACGCCTTTGCGGCTCCGTCTGCTGCAAGTCACCACTCGAGAAACTCCACCAACTGGTTGGTTTCTTAAAATACCTACCTCTCTGAAGGGCCCCAGCACTGCAATGCCGGCACCAAGTGCGCCAAGGAGACATCGTTTTGGTGCATGGAGTCTGAGCCCACTAGCAAGGCAGCTCTGCAGGGGAGCCTGCTGGGGAAAACAGAATGTCCTCCAGGGAGAACTGCAAAAAAATGGGGGTCTTTAGTTTAAACAAGAGCTTAAAAGAAAAGGGTCACAAGCATCATATTTTTCTGCCTTGTGTTTTCTTCTCCCTCCTACGCCACATCCTATTTTTCAGTGACAAATTGGGGAAAAAAAAAAAAAAAGGAGATGAACCGCAAATAAGACCGGAGGAGGGAAAAGAAGACGTATTCTTTGTCTGAAATTCATGAGGAGAAAACAAACGCTACAAAATTCTGCAAATTATCACCACTGATTAAAAGGCTGTTTTTCATGGGAACAGATGTTTGGAATGACGGATGGTACCTCGCTGCCTCCTGACCCCTGCTTCTCTCCCCAGCACTGTCATCCTCCTGGTGAATCCACAGCTTCTTCTGTGGTAATAGCATTAATCTGATGGCCCTTGTGATCCCTCTCCCTCTCCTAACGATGGTACTGTTGACTCCAGGCAACCCAGAGGCCATGGGGACTGTGCGCAGTGGCTGAGTGAAATTCTGGCCATGTTCAGGGGGATTTGTTCCAGTCAGATATGGAAATGGATTTTTCTATTCTGGGTGCAGAGACACGGAGATAAGGGCTCCATCAAGCCTTGCGCTGCACAAAAGGCTTTATTCTCGTCACGTAGAGATCGGAGCTGCAAGACTAGAAAGGGCCGCAATGATTTCAGTGGCATTGTGCAATGCCTCCCCCCAGCAAATGTTTGATCATAGATGGGGTGTTAGAGACACGGAGAGCCCATTCTGCCAGCTGCCCGGAGAGGTCCTGTGCACACGTCAGAGGGCACAAGAGCAGATAGAGAGGGGCGTATGTGTGTGATGTGTATACATGCATACAAATAAGTATTTATGTGATTGCACGTGTGTGTGACTGTGTGAATGTGTATAAATATATATATATACACATATGCAGGTGTGTGGGTGCTTTGATTCAAGTATAGCTACGTGTGCATGAGACCATATGTGGCCACCCCCACAGATGCACACATATCCAGACACGCACATACCTCTTGCCCTAAGCATGAACGCAAGAATGCAGCACATCATACACCTTCACACACACAGCCCAGGCGTGGGCTAAAACTGGGAGACGGCAACTGGACCCTGCAAATGACCCTCCCCACACACGGGCCCACCATACCTGCACACCCAAGCACATTCCTGCCAGCCCAACGGTGGCTCAGAGCAGCTTCGGACACACTCGGTGTGACCCTTTTGCTCTGCAGTGGATCTTCAGGAGAGAAACTGGAAGGGCAGTGAATGGTGACTGGGGAGGGGTGCCAACGTGGAGAGGCGAGGGTGCGTTTCCAGGCTGTTACTTACACAGCCCACACTTAATGTCATTTGAAGCTGTTGTTAGGGAGTATTTGTCATCCGCAGGAAAACACAGCAGCTCAGCTCAGGCAACAGCAAAACTGTCCAGGCCACGTTCTGCTTCAGCTACTGTACAGGACTGTGAACAAGGGTGTGCGGGGAGGGGGCAGGAAGCAGTTAATCCGTTGTTGAAATAGGGTGGCCAGTAGATAAAAGAGACAGGGAGATACAAGAAAGGGAAACACACTTGAAAAGAAGATGTTCCTGGCTCTCCTGAGGATTCAACAGAGAACTGAAATGCTTTATCTGCTCGAACGAGTGGAAAATATGCAAATATTTGCTCGTGAAAACTTGGTGTTCTTTGCCTTCCCAAGCATAAAATATGCAACGCCACGCACAACGCAGCCAGCTCACTCAGATCTCACACTTACCGTGCCACGCACAAACACAAACACACACACCAGGCACGTCAATGCGGCCAAAGACAAGCGCCTGGGCTGCAGCGTGTCCTTCTATACGTGACAAACAGGGCTGTGTGGGAAGTAAATCTATGTGCCTCAATTCACAAACTATGCATGCACGGGCTGTGCCCCATCACTGTTTTCCTTCGGTGGTCTTTAATGGGAGCGGCTGTTAAGCTGCGAGCGGGAGTTTGCAGAGAGGACGAAGGAATATAAGCCCACCTCTGTCCCTACCTGCCCTCCTGCTTGGAAATCCCACCTATTCACCATGCAGGTTGTGGGCCTGGAGATCCACGCAGAGCCCTCTGTTAGTCCCTCAGAGGCGTTGTAGCTACTGCAAGGCATCATGCAGCCGCAGCAGAGATCTCTTGCTGTGAAAAGCATTGGGTTTCACTGCACGGGTATCGAACAACACCTGTGCCCCGTGCCTGAAGATGGAGTGATGAACATGCTTGTGCTGGATCAAATGGCCAGAGAACATGGCAGGACTCTTGCCCTGTTGACTGGTTTTAGGATCAGACTTAGGACAGTGGTACCAAGCAATAGTAGAACCTCTCTGTTTCAAACTCCCCCGTGTCAGGGTGGTTCCTTGAGTGGGAAGTACCCGTCACAGATCCAAGAGTTTCCGTGAGCTCTTAAGGACCAGCATCCCCCCTCTTGCCCCAAAGTGCTTGTTCCTTTGGTGAGAAAGCTCACGGGTCCCTCTGAAGAAAATTTTCGTGTCCTAACCACTGTCCACCTTTCTCAGCGCTCCTTGTGAGAGTTGAGATGCTCCCAGTAGTGATCGACTGGTGAGAACTGCTCAGGGCAGGGCTAGGAGTGTGTGTAGGAGAGGACAGCACAGGGGTAAAAACTCCTGGGTCTGCATAGGACTGGGTGGGAGGAGGAGGCATTCGGACGCATTTAGATGTAGAGAAGCAGAAGGCAGCAGCAGGCTTGGCCGAAGGTTATTTTTAAGAACTGGTTCAAACAAGCTGCAATGTCACCTGGTATCTCCCACCCACCCAAGCCGTTGGGCCTAGACGCTTACGAGGCGGCGAAGTCTTGCTGGTTGCGCTGGGGTTAGCGCTTGTAGCCACCTGCCAGGTTTTGGGGTGGATGCTGGCGCAGTTTCTTGTCTCAGCGGTCTCGCAGGCAGGGTCACAAGGTGGGGGTAAGAGATGGGACACTCAAGCTGGAAAAGCTACCTATGAGGAGAGGGGCAGCCTGGGCGATGCACCCGTAGCTGCAAGGCATCCCCAACTGATGCAGCTTGTCAGCCAGTCTCTGATGCACCGTTCAGCTGTGTCTGGCAGACGTGGGGTGTCTCGGACTAGCTGGGGGGGCAGTGGGAAGCAGGGCACAAGCTCACGCTTTCATGCTCAATGCTGGAGACTGCCAGGTCTAGCAATAGCTTTGCCCTAGCGATGAGTAAAGGTGAACAGCTCTTCCAGCTGCTCCTCAGCCACGTGGCGTTTCAGCAATGCACAGCAAAAAAAAAAAAAAAAAAAAAAAATTGTAGCGGCTTTGCCAGGCCTTGATCTGTGTGTGAGACAGTCCAGGCCGCCGAGCAGCCCACAGCAGAAATCCCTGCTGGCAGCAGTGCCCTCAAACTCAGCAGCAGCCTGCGTAAAGCCATGGAATGTGTTGTTCCTGGTTGGTCCGGGCCGCACATGGGCAGAAGTTAGGAGAGAAATGTAGCCAGGCAGCTGACGTCCGACAGGCCTGCCCAGCCTCAGAGATGTACAAGATATCCTAAGCCAGTAATTTCATACTGTGTTGGCGCTCTTGGGTAACAAGGGCTGGCTGTTACACAAGCCTCGTGCACAGCCGTGGAGTCCACAGGCTGGGAACGATTCATCTGATCGTAGAATCGTAGAATAGTTTGGGTTGGAAGGGACCTTTAAAGGTCATCTAGTCTTCCCAACCCCCTCTGCAGCCTGGCCGGAGATGATCAGTGAACCCAATACGGTGGAGGGCCAGCTGCTCTTACAGGGTAACCCGAGGGCACCCCAAAGTTCTGCAGCGTAAAAACACACTGTCACCTTTCCGTGTCTCAGGTGTCCCTCTCCCGGTTTGCAAGCCCTCGGGAAGGGCACGGCAAAGGTACCCGGCAGCTGCCGGGCAGTGGCGGAGAGGAGGTGAGCCCAGGACGGTGCTGCCCATCGCTTCCCAGCTCTTGAAACACAGGAGCTGTCTTTCCAAGGGTAGCGACGCCAGTAGCCAAAAGCCTGAACTTTGCTTCCAGAAGGAATCAGCTGTTGAGCTGAGCAAACCGTGATGTTGTGCGGGGTGGGTGGAAGGAGGGAGGGAGGGAGGGAGAGCCAAGTCTGACACGGGCCAGAGCTGGGGGGGGGGGGGAAGAGGCACGCACAAAGGCCTTGGAGGCAAGATGGAAAAGACAGTAATTACATAAGAGCACTTGGCGAACATCTGGCTGGAGTCAGCTGGGCCCCGCCAGCCCTCCCTCCCCGCGCTGCTAACCAGGAGCAGCTGAGGATACGGATAATCCAACGCGGGACCCCTCCGGAGGGGAGCGGAGGTAAGGGGTCCTCCGCTTCCCCTCCCGGCTTGCGATGCTCTTGGAGAGCGGGGGCAGAGCGGTGGGGAAAAGGGGAAAGGGAAAGCGGCTGTGGTGGAGGAGAAGCAGCCAGGAAAGGGAAGAGAAGGGGCTGTTTCTCTGCCTCTTGGTGAGGGTGATACCTTTGGTCCGGAGGTTTTGGTGAGGGAGGAGGAGTGAAGGGCGAGCGTGTGGGTGTTTGTGGGTGGATGGGAGTACGCGTGTATGTGCAGCAGGGCATGGGACCCACGTGTGCAGCGGGGGGGGGCTGAGCCGTACACGGGGGCTGGGAAGGGGAGAAAACGTCAAGGTCATTTCCTTCCTTCTGTACCTGTGGTAGAGAGGGTTAATGGGACGGAGGCAGTCACTGGGGGAGAGCCAGGCTTTATCCCCCTGCTTTGCCCGTGCTGGGGGGGGTTGCAGGACAAAGGAGGAAACATAGAAGGAGGAGGAAGCAGCTGCTTTTGAGCAGGGATTGTTGCTGTCTAATCTGGCCAGAGCTTCCCTGGGCTGCCTCCAAGGCAGAGTGCGTTGGTGAGGGAGAGGGAAGATCGTAGAGCACACAAGGTGCCTTCAGGCTTGGGTTACACTTAAAAGCGTGGCTGGCACAGGGTTATTGGATAGCATTCTCAAAACTCGTATCTTTGAGCACTCGGCCATACAAGCCAAAACCGCCTGCAAATGTGGCTGCCCTGGCAAAACGTTGCTGGTACAGCTAGTTCCCTTTAGGGAGCGGGGTGATATTACCCTGGCAAAAGTGCCTTTACTGGCATAAACGGCTGCCCAGCTGGGCAGTGCCACCAGTGCAAGTCTTTGCTGGCTCCCTGCGGGTCCCTATTCAGCTCAGGCAGGACATTTAAATACAAAGTCCTGCTCGTTGCCCACTGGGAGCTGTTCTTGCAGTCAGGCGAGACACAGGCAAAGGCCCCAGCTGATGAGGTCCTCCACGAAGAACGTTTGCTTGGTTGTGAGCAACTCAGGAGTGCGGATGGAAACGTGGGATGGAAATGAGGACAATGGCCTCCCGGCTACCTGTTCCCCTTGGAAAGGCAGAGGAGGCCAGATCTAAGGCCAAGAGCTGCAAAAGGAGGTAATATCATGTTTGGAAATAAGCCAGGCAGGAGAACCTGAGGGAGAGAGGCACTGCAATAGCTTTGATGGGACAGAGGGGAACTTTGCCTTCAGTGTCCGCCTCTGAGTTTTCATGCGCCCCAGAAAGTTTATTGGCTTTCAATAGTACTGTCAGCTGCCGAAATCCCCACCAGCAGCAGGCAGGAGTAGACAACACAACTGATCACAGAAATTCGCTTCTGTCAGCTGGCAAGGCTACATTAACGAGAAGTGTTGCCCTAACCTTTTCCCCTCTTATTTTCCGAAAGGGGAAACTGAGGCACAGGCAGATGTGGCAAACTTGCAATGGGTCTCATTGCATGTCAGTGCTGGACCCTGGCTAGGAACTCATGAGCACAGCAGCGAATTTCTTGGTCCTCTTCCTTCCCTGCCTGGGAGGCATGTTCACTCCACGTTCATTGAGCTCCAGGCTGACAGGCAGCCTGAGAATATCTCCAGGCCTCCCAGCCCCCCTTCCTCCCTTCCCCCCAGCTCGCAGCACATATTTTCCCAGAGTTTTCCGCTTGCTTCTCCAGTGGTGCTGGGGTCCTGCCAAACGCCAGCCACTCTCTGGGAAGCAGGGCCTCCCATTCCCAAACCAAACAAATGGGAGAAGGAAAACATTAAAAAAAAAAAAAAAAAGTCCAAGCACACGTAGATATGCGCAAAACCCTTTCCCCCTCAGAAACCTTGGAGCCTTCTCCAGCTTCTCTTGCAAATTGCAGGAGGCACAGTGCTGACTTGGCACTTCTGGCCCCCGCAGGAGAGAGCTATTGCCCATCCTTCCTTCTGCCTCCCACAGATACACATGTGCACACCCCCAGGGTGTAAGTTCCCAAATCCAGTTTTGCTGCAGGGTAGGATCTCCAAAATCCTTTTACCAACTGATTCTGCAGTGTAAGAAAAGTCCTCTGTCTGTCCCCCCCCCGCCAAAATGCCCTTCATTCTCAGGTTCTGATGCAGCCACGTAGTGCTCACCCCAACAGCACAAGCACGTCAGCTTGGCGCCCGGCTGGGGGCAAAGATCACGGCCAGGGTTTGCTCCAGACCCTCAGCTTTGCTGGCAGCTTCAGGCCAGGCACACCCCTCCGTGCAAACTGCTCGGCCCGGGACCCAACCGGGGACGTGACCGGGGGATGACACGCGCCGGAGTGCAAGGCTTGGGGCTCTGCCCAGGGAGAGGGGATGTCCAGAGAGGGGAAAAAAATTGATGCCTCTCCCAGTTGGCAGATAAGCCTGCTAGAAATATCATGCCTGGGACGGGAGGCCACAGTGACGTGCAGAAGAAACAATGCGGGAGAGAATGAAAGATGAAGTTTGGGGACTATGAGCGGAGACAGGCACAGCTGGGGAGAGAGCGTGGCCAGCCAAGTGAAGGGCTAATGCGTGGGACGAGGGACTAACGCAAAGGTATGAGGGTCCCGCACCATCCCACCTGAAGGAAAGTCCATCTTTTGCACCGATGCACCTCAACTTTCCCATCCTGAGATGCTGAGGGTTGGACACTGCCCTGCTGCCTGCCCACCCTTTGCACAGGGTGCAATCTGTGCTGCCTGCGTTTCACTGACCAAGGCTAGGTTGTATGGAAGCAAAAAGGCAGAGGGGAAAAAAAAAAAAAAAACCAAAACCCAAAACAACGAAACCCAAACCATATAGAAAAAAAAAGGCACCACCTAGGAAAGAGTTAAAAGGCGCCGAAACCCAAGCCGGTTTGCAACGGAGAGCGCCCAAAGCCAGGGAGGGAAAGGGAGGGAGAGGAGAGGGGAGGGAGCAGGTCCAAGCCCAGCTTGCTCACCCAGCCAGCGCTCAGCAGAGCTTGTGCCAAGAGCCAGCTTTCTTAAAGCCATGGGCCTGGGGGCCGGCGTTGCAGGCGGAGGGGAGCCCGCAAGCAGGGGCTGGGAAGCAGAGAGGGGAGCCCTCAGCCTTTAGGGGTGAGCTGCCACGCTGAGCTGGGGTGCAGGCAGAGGGAAAGTGGGGGGCAGAGGCTGGGAGAGGGGCTTTCTCGGCTTGTTCGCGCGTCTGTCTTTCGTAAGCGTGCTCCTCGGCGGGCTGCCTGCTTCCCAGCTTTGCTTCCTTCACCCTCGGCAGCGGAGCGGCTCTGCTCTGGTCTGCCTGCGAAGGCCTGGCGTAGCTGGGAGCTCTCGGAGGAGCCGGCCGTCCCTTTGGGAAGGTGCTGGGGTTTGGCTGAGAACACAACTGAGCGTTGGTGGGAGGGGGCTGCGGCACGGAGAGGGATGGGATTTGGGGTGGGGGGGAAGGAGCGGGCTGACGTTAAGTTCCCAACCCGCAGGAGAGGGTGCCTCTCTGCAGAGAGATGTGGGTCAGACGCCGGCTGGGACAGGGGGGTTGTTGGTTAGACTCCTGAAAGGAGTTGATACCTAGTGACTGGAGGACTGGAGAAGTTTTTTACAGCCCTCCCCACAGATTCAGCAGCCTACCAGAGTATGCTTTTGCTAAAGGCACTGTGGGGCTTGCCATGTCTCCTTCCTCTATCCCAGCCTGGGGACTGAATCTTCTAGTGGCTCCAGTGGTTTGCCTAGTAAGGGTCAAGCCTTCTTCCAGAGTTAGCGCCTGGTCTCCGTTGGTCTGGGCAGAAGGGCGTGGGGCATCCTCTTGGGCCATGCGGTTGCTACTCCGATTGCAGCCTTGAACCTCCAGGGACTTCAAACATGTAAACTCCCTCCACAGGACAATGCCATTTCATCCCACCCCTGGCTCCAGTCACAGAAAGATGTTTTGTGGTGATCTCTGCTCCATCCCCTGGGTCCTCCCCTTCTTATACCTCACCCTGGCGCTTCCTCATATCTTCCCAGGTCACCATGGGCATAATTTACCTGCGCGCACCCCTGGCCTTCCTTCTTCTCCCTCTTCTTGTTCTTGGGGCACCCGCTGACGAAGCCCACCTCACAGAACCAGCTCCTGGTGGTTGCAAGCGCTGTTGTGACCCACTGGACACTTCCACAGATGCCCCACCGCTCCCTCCCAGCCACTACCACTTGCCCTACCCAGTGCCGGAGGTCCGTCCCTATATCAACATCACCATACTGAAGGGTAAGTGCCCGTCGTGGCCCCCGGGATGCCAAGACCTGCTCAGGGACCGGTGGCACTGCGGTGGAGGTGACAGCTGGGTTGCCGGCACGCTGGTTATGCTAACAGACTGCCAGATGCCATCCTGAAGGGTACGTGCCCGCGCACAGTGTGCCCAGGGTTTAGATGTTTTGTGCTGTGATCAAGAGTAGCTTGGGGGGAGCGGGGGGGGGGGGGAATTCAGTGCATATCCCTGCTGTGACCTCTGTGTCTCAGGATGCTGCCTGCTACCAGCTCTTGTTCCCTGCTAGCACAGGAGTGGCAGTGGCAGCCTCTTGCCAAGCTGGGAGGACACCCTTCCTTGCCTCAGACTTCCAGAGTCCTGTAGTGCCTGAGGGAAGGAGCAGTCTCCATCCAACCACAAAATAAGCATGTTTGGAGGGTAGGCATTGGCACCCGGGAAGGCTGTGGGGAAACCTTCTCCAGCTCCATGGGACACATGCATTTTGGAGGGGGAGGAGGGCAAAGGAAGGCAGCAGCTCTTTGCAAGCACCTCCAGGCTAAACTGGCAGTGACCCCCAGCTCGTTCCTCCCTGCTGTGGCTGGCTTGGCTAATGGGAAAAGGCTCCCTGTTTTAGATCAGCTCCTCCCTTCAGGACTCCCCTTTTAGCCTTTGCTGTGGGCAAAAGCCTGTTCCCAGCTGGATCCTGCTCCACTCGCTTATTGTTGCTCTGTGGTTCCTCTGGGCTTGCTGGGCAGATGCTCCCCCTTCCCTGCCCAGCCTGGAAATAGCTACAGTCCATCAAAGCTCAGAAGTGTGTCTGGGGCACATGGAGGCCTGGGCTAGAGTGGGGTGTTGCAGGGGGACCTGCAATACCATGCAGGGGATGGAGAGGAGGAAAAGAAAAAAGCACAAATTTGGGATGCTGTCACTTGTGCTGGAGGCTGCTTTCACCCCCACCTCTTCTCTCTGTACACAAAGTATGTTCTGGTGCTGCTCTCTCCCTGTATTGGTGCCTGCCCAAGCATGTGACAGGCAACGCACAAACCCCAGGGTAGAACTGCAGTATTAATTATACAGGATGCCCAAAAGATGCTGGTATTGTCAAAGTACCAGCCCTCTAACTTACACTGCACCATCTGCCAAGTCCAGCTTGGATCTTTTCCCTCTGACCCACCTCATTCTGCCTCTCTAGTCATATTCTCCCACAGGCTTCCCCTTCTTCAGCCTACGGCAAGACCAGTGTGCACACTGCATGGATAATTGGGTTGTGGGAGAGGTATGTACTAGGGCAGGGACCGCGGTGGAGGTAAAGGAGTCTGGAGGAGGAAGAAGAGGTCAAGAGCCCCACTGGTACTTTGCACTGCTGGGCTCCCTCTCAGGTTGAAGTCTCCCAGGGACAGGTCCTAGTCCCTCCAGCAAGGCCATATCATGTGGTGAGCAGGGGCTTCACAAGAAAAGAGACCCTAGTTGCACCCGGAGCTCTGCTAGCTCCTTTCCCATGAAGCACAATGATATTGTGACCCTCAGGAGCATTCCTTCTTCTGGCATTGCCCCATCCTTGAGCAATCCTCTGCCTCCTCATTAGGCTTTCTCACCGCCACTTCCACCTCCTCCTCTGGTATCACACAGCAGTTGTGTCCTCTGCTTCCTCTTGTAGGAGAGAAAGGAGACCGGGGAGAGCCTGGGATGCCAGGGAAATGGGGCAAAGAAGGACCACGAGGTGAGCGGGGTGCCCAGGGCCAGAAAGGCAGTAAAGGACAGATGGGCACAGCGGGAGACCCCTGCAAGCATCAGTACGCTGCATTCTCCGTTGGTCGCAAGAAAGCGCTGCACAGCAGTGAGGGCTTCCAGGTCTTGATCTTCGACACCGTCTTCGTCAACCTCTACAGCCACTTCGACATGTTCAATGGCAAATTCTACTGCTATGTAGGTGGACTTTACTATTTCAGCCTCAACGTCCACACCTGGAACTTCAAGGAGACCTACATGCACATCATGCATAACGAAGAAGAGGCAGTCATCTTGTATGCCCAACCCAGTGACCGCAGCATCATGCAGAGCCAGAGCCTCATGCTGGAGCTTCAGGAAAATGATGAGATCTGGGTGAGGCTCTACAAGCGGGAGAGGGAGAATGCCATTTACAGTGATGATGTTGATGTGTACATCACCTTCAGCGGGTACCTGGTCAAGCCCAGCATTGACTAACTGCCTTTCCTCCTCCTTGGGGCCTCTTTGGCCTTTTCCTTCTTCCTCTCTCTCCCTCTTTACTGCCCGCAACCACTGCAAATCACTTGGAAATGGGCCTGTCAAGTCTCAGGCACTGAGTGTGAAACTTGCCGCACTGGCTCCCACCTCACTCTCCCTTGTAGCCAGGCCTGTATCTGTCCACTTACAGTGTGACACTACCATCTCTCGCCCTCTCACCTCATGACCCCAACTTAGGTTATTGGCTTCTTCTAAATCTGCCAGCGAGCTGTGTCTAGCATTTAGGGTCCCTAGAACAGGAGGAAAGCTAAAATGCTGCTCCTGGGGATGTGTCCCTCCTTGGGGCTTCACACACAAAGGACTCCTGTAGAAAGGGCTGGAAAGTCCCCAGTGCCTGGGTGCATCTGGTTCCTCTCCATCCCAGCTAGACATGCCAGTTTTGCAGCCTGCGACATGGCCTTGATGTCACATCTCACACCTGTAGTCTGGAGAGCGGCCTGGGGTATGATGGCCTCCTGTAGCACAAGGAGGATGTAGAAGCGGTGAGAGACGATACTGTCTTTCCAAAAAGGGGACTGTTGGCCTTCTGAAGTATGTCATTGGCTTTCCTTAGACACCTTCTGGGTTACAGAGTCCAGGTTGGCTGTAAAATCTAGGCCTGGTGGGATCATCCTCCTCTGTGCCATCTTTGAAGAGGTGAAGGGCCAGACACTCAGCCAGACCCTTCAGAAGCATCTGCCATTGAATCAGTAGAGCCCACCACTCTATTTCTACTAGGGATCATAAGTACAGAATGAGAGAGAGACACAACCCTACCAAACCTCCCTCCCAAACCTCCCCTGGGGTGCTACTCGGTCTCGGTTCCCCAGCTGCGGGAAGCTAGTCCAGACAGTGAACCCAAATCTGCCCTCTTCTTCGGCAGAGGTGGACCCGTGCCCTTCCATTAGTATCAGCAGTCATCCCTAACACTTGCTGATGTGAGGGCAGAGTCAGGCCCTGGCTCCTGCATGCCATTACGTTGTCCTCCTGAAGGTGGTTCTCCCACATTAATATTGAGGGACGGCTGTTTCAGGACCTGAGCTGCGGGCTGTAAGGGCAATTGCAGTTAAATCAGTTCCAAACCTGGGCAGGCTGGCCCCTCTTTGCCTCTGTGATGGAAAAGAGATAGAGGTGAGACCACAGCACCTCGTCCCAGGGCCAAAAGCTTCCCTGCCACACGCTCTGTGCCCTTTTCTGGCAATCTCATCGGAGCAACTGAGAAAAGCATGTGGCTAAAACAAACCCTCGATCTTCTTGTCAGGTTGGAGATGTCGCAGTGGGAAAGGAATGCCAGCGGTAGGGTTTTCTAGTATCGTTTCTACTGGTCTCACCCTGTTCTCACTCACTGGGATTGCTACGGTCCTGGGGGGTGCGGGTGAGGCTGACTCAGCACTTCGGGAAACCTACTTCCACATGTCGTGGTGCTCCCGTAAACAGCAGTGCCAAGAGGGGTGTCTTTTTTGAGTCTCAGGACAGGACAAGCAGGAGAAACTGTATTTCTCCTCTGCCCATCACTGATAATGAAGTCTTGTGACTTATCTAGCTTCTGCGGTCTCATGATTAGCCATGGTCTCTGCCTATAGCACCTGGGAGTACCAGAGCTCTCCCATAGGAGATACGCATCCTTATACAGGACTAGGTCCGGTACACTCAGCCAGGGATGGCAAAGACACAGGGACCCAGGCTAAATATTAGAAATGAACTTGAGAGAATTGCAGGACATTTTCTCTCCTGCCCTGTTTACTTACCCTCCCTGCTTTGCTGAGGAAGCTGCACAGACTGGAATGAGTTTCAGGCACTTTCTGCCTTGGATCCTCCCCACCACTGTCACTGAGGCAAGGGGTATAAAAACAAGGTTTCGCTGAGGCAAAGCTGGGTTTTTCCCAGGGAAACATGTGATGACGGGATCACGGGAACTAAAGAAGACTGTGAGTTTCTTCCCCTCCCTTAGCAGGTCAAGCATGTGGAATTGCTCAGAGATGGGATTTCAGGCAACAGAGAGGAAGCAGTATGCTGGAGGTGATGCTCAGGACCAAATCCCTTTTTCTCTTCCTCAACAGGCTGCAAACCCTGATACTGTCTATTAACAGTGTATAGTGCCCCTTTGTCTCCCTGACGTGAAGCAAGCCTCTCTAACACGGAATATCTCCAGAAACAAGCTTCCTTCTTCCTCCTTTTCTATTTGGTGTTTGAATGCCAGCGATAGGTCTCATGTGCTACCCATGAGCAGCCAGACGGTGCCTGATGCACATGAGAGAGGAGGGCAGGGGGACCAAAGGGCGTGTTTAACAGGCTTCTTGGTGCTAAATAAGATGGCAATCCCTTGGTGCTAAATCAGATTTCAGGAGTATTGGGTGCTTTCTGGAAGGTGTAGTAGGCTGAGTTGTAATGTACTGTGGAATTAATGGTGCTTTATGTTACAAAACCAAATGAACTCCAAGAACTTTTGTATATTTTTTTTTCCAGTGGTATTAAACTTTTTTCCCTGGTTGTTTTGCACTTAGATCTGCTTTTCCCTCCCAACCTATTCCTTCTAGCTCTGGTTGTCCCCCAATAGTGTGATGGAAAAGACACTGACCTGAAAGAGACAGGTACAAAGTCTAACAGCTCTGAAACTTCCCTGGGCAATCCTTGGCAATCTTCTGTCTGTTTCCTTTGTGGAGAACCATTAACTTAAAGATATTTACTAGTTGAACACTTCTATTTACGACAACCCTCTCCTCTTTGCTGGGAAAGCTTTAAGAAAATTCAAGGAAGGATTCTTTGAAATTACCAAAAAAACAGGACAGTTCAATGGGTTGTAGAATTAGGATTTGAGTACTTAATTAATTATATTGAAGAAGGCTGGGTTAATGCTGGAGTTCTCTTAAGGGGGATCAGATCCTTTATGCTGTGAATTTTTTAAGACATCCTTCTATCAAGTACTTAGTAAGCATGTGTGTTTCCTGTTTTCCCTGTGGTCTTTCTTTTTTTCTCTGCCAAGAGGTGAAAGCCAGGAAGAACAGATGTAAGAGGGACATTAAACTGTTGACTAGACACTTGCGCTTGCTAACAACGGGGTGAGTGGCAGTTCCAGAGTTAAACAGGACACACATTTTTGGAAGACCTGTATGTGATGAGAAAGGCTTGAGGTTCAGGTCAGAGGTGGAAAGACAAGTGGCGATTGCCCATAAAGTTGGGGAAAATGGGGAGACATGACGGGGGAGCGGAGACTTGGAGCCTTGAGTGGAAGATCTAGGAGGGGTAGAGTCCTAAGGACAGGGAGATGCCTTTTGGGGGTCTCAGTGCAAGTCAAAGATGTAAGTGGGGTTTTGTTTAGCATCTTTGGGGTTTGGACTGAGGAGGCTCCTGCTGAAGTGAAGGAATGGACAAGAAAACAAGAGAAGATGCCCATATAGGACCTTCTGTTTTCAGTTTAATTCATCTTGACATAGCTTCTCCTGTGGTTTGATGTGTACCAGAAGCTTGTTTGGCAAGGGGTGGAAAACATAATCATACGCATCCTTACAGGCCTCTTTGGTCCTGTGTCAGACCCAGAGCTAGGGCTATATATCTCCTAGTAAATGCAATAGTGTGAGGTCGGAGCCCAGCCTTCTTTGCATTTTTTATTTACTTCTGAGGAGGCACATAGAAACGTGTCCTCAGGAAGTGCAGGGGCCAAGATCCTGGTAGATTGGAGGTGACTTTGTCACACTTACAAAAGGTGAGGAGTAAGGGAAGAGGGAGGAGCGGAAACATGTAGCCAGACCTTCTAGAAAAGTTTTCTATGATTCAGTCCTCCAGCCTGCCAACTTGGAGAGGAAAGTGCCACCTGAAGAGTCTCTCCAGCCAAATCCCTTGGGGCTAAGATGCACGGCGACAGGCGGGGTCTGTAGCCGGTGCCACCCGTCACACCACGGATGCCCAACTGGGGAGCTGCTGTAGGTGAGGCTCAGCTCAAGCAAGGTGAACCCTGCAACGCTGCTGAAGGAACGAGGGCTAGACTGGGTCAGACCAGCCCTGCTGCCCTGCCAGTGGGTGCAGCCGTACCCTGAAGGCCACAAGACCTCCATTCACTTCATTCTCCCCAGGGCTGGGTCCTTTTCCATGCAATGGGGCTGCTCTGCTATGTGAGCAGCCAGTACCTCTCTCCTAGGCAAAGCAAGCAGCGTGCCCTGGGGTGGGCAGCTACAGCACTACCCCTGGGGCCGTGCCTCAATTTCCCCCTGAAAGACAGGTCCAGGCTCTGCTGCAAAGGGCTCTGCGGCTGCATCTCGAGCTTGTTCAAGGTATCTGCCAAGGGGTTGGCCCTTTAAACTGGCTTCCTGTGGGTTTGTGGTCTTGCAGGTATGAAAAGGGGGGGTGGAGAGGTGGGAAAGAGGAGGTAAAGAGCAGAATGTGGTGCTGTTCCTGGGGAAGAAAGCACATGTCAGGGCCAGCTCAGGAGAAGCTGAAGGCCCTGCAATAGCTCCTTGCCCCGTGATAGCTGCAGGAAGGGGTAAGAGAAAAGAAGGGCAAGAAAAGGAATATAAAAGGAGACCTCTGATCCTACTAGGGGCACTCAGATGAGCACAGGTGGACATGCCTGCACCCAAAACACCAGGGGGAGCAGGGGCACAGCATGGCAGGACCTGGCTCCGCATGTCCCCTGACCCTTTGTCACAGGTGGGGCAGCCATGGGAAAGGTCTCTGGCAGACCCTCGAGCCTCACCCCAGCTGCCAGCCATGGTGCAGGGTCTGCCCCACGTCAGGGGTTTGTGCACCCTTCTGGGGGCTGCTGCACCCATACCATAGCAGATTTCCCTTCTGCTCCAGCCTGCTGTCCCTCCTCCCCTCCCAAGCCACCCGAAAAACCTGCTTCACTTCACCTCAGCCTCGTTTATCTCCCAGAGTCCAGGGAGGGAGAGGGGGTGATGCAACGCCCCAGCGCTGCAAGCAGAGCCCCTGCCTCTCTCCACCCGGCACATGGCAGCCAGATGCCAGCAATGGGCTGAAACCTGCCCCAGATCTTTTCCTCACCTTCCCTTTCCCATTGCTGCCTGGGACCTGCTGTTGGGCCCAAAGGGCTGGATGCGGACCCTGCCTTGCGGCTGCGTGGATGGTGGGGCACAGCTGCATTGCCGAGGGCGATGGTTCCACCGCCTCACGTGGCACGGCCCTCCTCGGACCTCCAGTGGGAAAACGGACCTTTGCCGAGCCACGCCGGGCTTCGGAGGCCAGCTCGGCGCGCACTCTGCTGTGACACCCACACACGTATACACACGCACATCACGTACCAGCCCCACATGGACATCTCTCACCTTCCTGCCAACGGAAACTGTTGCCCTTTTCAAGCCTGGCTCGCTCTGAAGATGCTATCAGGAGGTGGGTAGAGGGGGGCCGGGGCGCCAGGCCTCTCCGGTACAAGCACAGCTCGCTCACCTCATGACGTGCCTCCCCCTTCTCCCACAAGCCCTCTGTGATCTCTGTCCCTGCAGTTATACCACAGTGAGTGCCAGGGCAGAAGGTTTAAATCAAAGGCTTCTGACAGTTTCTTAGCCCGCAGACCATCCCATCTCTTGAGTTTGTGTCACTCAGCTCACAAATGACCAGGGAATTGTTGCAAAATCTCACACCTTTCCCAGTCGCTGTTTGCAACGGCTAAAATGGGAAGGAGCAGGATGGAGAGCTCTTGGGTTGGAGTAGCTAAGGGGTAGCGGGCTCCCCATCCACCTGGGAAGGCTGGAAATCCAGCCCTGGGTGAGTGGGAGGCAGGGGGCTGGGTTGTTTTTTGATTCACTTTAACCTACTTGCATCCATGCCTTCGAGAATTGAGGTTGACCTGCATCAACCCCAAAGCTGCTGAGGTGCCTTGACTGCCAGGGAGCCCAGACGACGCCAGCCGCAGTGCACCTCTGAGGCTGGAGATGTGTCCAAGCCTCGCTGGTTGCTATTGAGGACAGTTGCAGTGCTTCAAAGTAGCCAGGGGAAGAAAATGCCCAGGGAGAGGAAGGAAGACAACAGGTCTCCTGTCTGACACCCATCCTCCGCACATCATTTTCACTGTTCTGGTCCCCTGCTCTGAAGTCCCGACTACTTTCCAGGTGTTGGACACAACAGTGTCCTTGAGCAAGACTTGGGCAAAGCATCTTCCATGGGGTGCCTGAGGCTTACTACATTCTCCTGTTTGCCCCACACATGCTTTCTGGGCTCGCGGCATTCCCCCATTTGCCCCTACAGACACTTTTTTTTTCCCCCACTTGTCCTCAATTCTTCCCCTGAAGTAGTGGAATGGGCCAGATCACTAGAAAGGACTTCCCAGGTAACCAAGCCCTGTCCCCTGCAGCCACGAGCACCAATTCAGCAGATCTTTTGGGCCAAGGGCTCACAGAATTACTATTCCATGCCCAGTCCAAAACACTTCCCAAGCCCTCGCTTCAACCTGACTCCCGCTTCTCTCCATATGGTATGCTGCTGGCATTGTTTGACTCTTTAGAAGACTTACACAGGCTTTTACAGTTCTACCACGTTTCAAGCTTGGTCCTGCAAGGCTTTGAAATGTTTTTTTTTTTTAAATTCCATTTGTTCGTGATATCCCAGAGTCTGAAGCACTGCCCTGACCCTAGGACAGGCTTGCTTGTCCTCCCTCATCCCCAGCCCTGCCAGCTGTGGAGGCAGAACCGCTGTGCTTTCATTGCAATGGCTAGACCAGCCAGCGACAGCGGTGTGTTGCTCAGCCCACAACTCTCTTGTCCTGCAGGTTGGCAACCTGAGCTCTGGGGAAATGGAAAGAGGATCAATGCATTGCCTTCTCTTTGCTGCAGGGCTTTTTTTTTTTTTTTTTTCCACCCAACACCCCCCCCCCTCCCTTTTCACATTCCTATGCCAGCCCTCCTCACCATGTCGAAGCCCTGTGCAGAGAGCTCTGAGTGCGAAGTGCAGGGGAAGCAGTGGGAGGGTCAGGCGAGGACTGAGCTGGGCGAGAGGAAAAGGTCAGTGACGCAAGCCCAAAGCGATGGCTCTCGGCTGAGCTGCTCTGCTGTTTGTCCGCGGTGCGCTATTTCTACTCGGCAATGGTTCACACATCTGGGGACCACAGCTCCTTCCACCGCCCACGCTCTTCCTCCCCCCTCGTGGGGGCTGAGGCAGGGGAGGGGGGAAGGAGGGAGAGGTACTGCACCAGGCTGCCAGCATCATTTCCAAGACAAAAAGGGGGAAAAAAAAACCGGGAGCAGTCCTTTTCGACAGCCGCCTTCCCTCTCGACACTGAGCATCTCTGATGATGGAGCCTGCTGCCTGCAAAGGGGGTGGGGAGAGTAGGAAGAAAAGGGGGATCCTTTCTTTTGGGGTACAGGGAAGGTCAGCACTGGGGAAATGTACTGACCCCCTCGTCCTTGAAACATAAAAGCAACAGGGCAAACTCCCCCTTAGGATTAAAGTCTCACCTGCGCAGACCGCGGCTAAGGGAAGGGACCCTGGAGCCTGCCGACACGTGTTGTCCTTGGCCTGTTTCCAGGGTAAGCATTCGAGCGGAGCCAAGCTCTTGATCCCCTCCGTGTTTCCCCACTTGGCTGCAGCTGCCTGTGTCCGTGTTTGTGTGCACGAATTTGTGCATGGGGCAGGCAGAGGGCATGGCCCCC
>JAVJGG010000024.1:26354699-26416969 GCA_035590195.1 Aviceda cuculoides | reverse complement strand
CCGAGCTTCTCCACAGCCTGCTCCCCACTGTGGGGCATGGCACCCTGCCTAAAATAGCCCTCCTAGCCCCGTGCTGGCTGCGAGAGCTGCAATTGCTCTTTTGAGCTGCAGCGAGGGGGAGGATGAAATTATGAACTGGTTCAATGCTCAGTGCCCTTTCCTGCTCCTTAGGCGGGAGGTACTGGAGCAACAGGGAATGGTGATGTTCAGAAGGGCATTCCCCTCCTGTCCATGTATGCCACTCTCAGGAGCAGAAAAGGAGAAAAGTAACTCCCTGGTCTTACCTTTCTGTCAAGGAACAAAGTCCCACTTCCCCTGAGACCTCCACATCCCGTTTCCCAAATACGGGCACAGTCAACGGGGCAGATGGGGTGAGATGTGGCTTGGGCTTTGTGTTACAGCAACGAACCTGAAATGTATCACATGTAAAGGGCTCTGTGTCACGTCTCTCAAGGAGCGCCTTCGGGCTCCTCAGAGACCATACTGAGGAAAACAGTAATTTCCACACTGCTTGTTTTTTCTCCAAGTGGTGGTCTTGCAGTGTTCTCCGGGATCTGGTTAGCAGTCTCCGGTAACAAGCAGCCTTTCCTACTCCAGCCCCCGTAGCCAGAGGACGGGTTCTTCAGTCGCATGCAGCCATACCCAAAGCCTCACCAAGCTGCAGAGCCGCTCTGCTACGGGCAGTTCTCCTCAAAGGAGGGCTCCCTCGGAGGAAAAGTGCTCAGAGGAGCAAGCCCACAGCTAAAACCCTGACAGAGGTGGGCTCTCAAGAGGGATGAGGAGCCCTCCGGGCTGACCTATTTCACAAGGCAGAACATCACTTGGGGGGGTGAAGTGCCCTCAAGTGCTTGGGTCAGGTTGTGGACTTCACCATTCTCTTCCATTCCTTCCATCCAGGCACACTGGTTGTGGCCGTTGCCTTTCTCACCATATCTTCTGCCTCCCGAGGTGGGGAAGAAAGAGTAAACTGTGATGTTAGAGGGGTAAATGGGGAGTGCTGAACCTGGGAAACCACAGAGAAGGGGAAAAAAATGGCTTTTCTGACTGAGCCCAGGGGAGAGACAGGAGCGCAATTCCTGAGCACCAAGCTGTGGGGAGAGAAGCAGCTGCCTCCAAACAAGTCATTTCTGTTCAGGCATTTTAATGACATGAAAGGTAATAATTGCCATAGTCACAAATCAGTAACCCCCGGAAGGGCTTAAGGAGGAGCAGGGGGTTGGCCTTTAGATAAGCATGACATCATCGAGCATATTTTAAAACAAAATCAACAATCTAATTAACTCCCTTTCTAGAAACTGCTCAGGCACAGAGATGAAGAAAACGGCGAAGGAGCAAGGAGAGCTCTGAGCAGAATGGGGGTGGTTGTTGTAATGATTTTTTCCTCTAGAGAAGGAAGGGAAATGTGATTAAATTGGGAGCAAGCCTTGCTAATTAAAGTACCTAAGGGTTTATTCTCAACAATCTCCTTGCAGTATCGTGGCTTGCCTTAAGGCAATTTTGAATGTACAATAAATCTCTGAATTCTTCTCAATTTATTAGGTCTGGAAGCCATCATTGCTTCATATTAGGCTTGTCAAGCATTTGCGCACAAGCCCTCTAACTTTAATAGAGAGAGATGTAACACATTGGCAGGCTGCAAAACAGAGCAGGGCTTTATCTTTCCAAGACTGCCCAGGTAACAAGGTAATAATTTCCCTCAAGGACGAGCGCAGTCGCTGGTGCTGAATAGCAAATCGGCCAGCATTCGGCTCATTATCTTGCTCAGGCTCAGGTTTGGTGTAAGGCTGGTCTCTGAATCTAAGGCTGCCCTCCCGTAGGTCATGTAACTCGCACAGACACTCCCTCTTCAATACAGGTCTGTGAGCAAGTTAGTAGGCACTCTGGCCATGCATCTTCAGCATTCAATGCTGGGGAACCCTCAGGGACTTGCACGGACATATTTTAATAATACAAGTCAATAATGTCCCTACAGACCTGGGCAGTGGACACAGTGTGATGCAGTATCTGGTGCCTGGTCTGTGAATCTCAGTTCTTGACGAAGATGGGAAGATGTCCTTTACGCCCCTTTCTCTGCTGTGGAAATTGAGACGCAGAGAGGATGTGAGAGCTGCACAAATATATCGATACTCCCATGGGTACGCCACCTTCCTTCCAGTTCACACTGGCGAGTTTTCCATGGCAGGTGTGCCGGGCTGAGGCCATCTGCATACACAGATGCCACGATTCAGCGGACAGAGATTGCTTGCCACACTGCTGTGGCTCAGACGCCGTGTCCGCAGGCACAGACGAGGGCACAGGTACTGGCCTTCCTCCCTGTTGCTGAGCCCAAGGGTGCTGAGGGACACAGAGTGCCAGGCCCAGGGTGACAGCCCAGGTCTTCCACGAGTGTCTCGAGGGAGGAACTCCAGGTCTGAGCAGCCCTCGTGGCACCTCAAGCACCCGTCAGGGAGGCAGGTATCCACAACGAGGAACTCTCTTAAGCCTTGAGTCTGCTGCGTGGGCTCCAGCCCTTCAGACCAAAGTCTTGACACTGTCTACTTCAACCCAACCGTAACGAAGAGACAGGGCTCAGGTCCTAAGTGGGGGCATCTTGTGACCGTCCCGTGCTCATGCTCGTAAGTTCATTGCTGTGTGTTAGGCAGGCTAAGAGTGAAACCGCTCGAAAGTAGCATGCTTCCCCTCCCACCCTTTTTTCCCCAGTTCTCTGGGCCTGTGACCATCACCGTCAGGGAGTGAAAGTGAGCACCTCCTCCATCCCCTCCCACCTGTGGCCCCAGACTTGCCACGGGTGAGAGTGCCTGCAGATGCCTCAGCTTCCTACCACTTTTATCTATGTTCTTCCATAGCCTGCAGGGCTAGGGAATCCCTACTGTTGACCTTTTTGTGTATTCATGTGTATATTTGATGTCTTCTGCTTTTATCAGGCAGATCTATCAGGACACTCTCTGTGGAACAGAAGTTGGAAGTGAAGAAATGCAGGAATATCTTCTGCTGTGTAGGTGGGCTTTACACTTGCTGCCCAGCATGGTTACTCCGTTGTGGTACCTGATCCCAGAACTTAAACTCCATTGCTTAAATGACTCTCCACTTAAACATGGTGGTAGAGATTAACCTGAGGGCAGCATTTTGCCTATAGCAGCAATATCCCTAGGGATGATGGAGTAGGAGGAAAAAAAAACCTCTTTAACGTCGGCCCAAGATTGCCATTTTGATACAAAGCAAAGCCTCTTTTAGACTGGTAATTCAATACAGAGCTCACTGATAGACTAAACAGTGGTTCCCCGTAGGGCCAATTTTTACAGACTTTTTTCGGAGTAGAAACACAATTTAAGGGGAAAAGAACAGCAGATGTAGAACAGCGTCGTAGTTTTGAGAAGCGCACGTATACGAATGGCAGGAAATTCAACGTAAAGGTTATAGTTAAAACAACATTATTTGGAAAGTACCAGAAATAACCTACAGAGTGTCTAGAGATCATCACAGTGTATCCTGTCAGGAAGCGAAATCTGGTGGCCATCAGGGCATCTCTGCCCTCATCCCCTCACCTCTTGCTGGCTCTGCACCCTTCCCACTGCCGCAATCCAGAGCACCGTGGGGACAGGACACCGAGGTGGATCTCCTGAGCCTTCCACTGAGCTTGCCGCTGGTGAGCTGGCTGGTTTGTAAACCACAGGCAAGGCAACCCAGTTAGCCTGGGACTGCAGTCCCAGCTGAGAGCCAGCAAAGGGAAGGGATGTGCCTAGCCTAACAACAGCTAAGGAATTGATGAATCATTAATAATTTGACACCACGCAATACTTCTGCGCTTCACAGTTCTTCACTCTCTCTGTTCTCCTGTTCACCTTTGCCATTCTGCAGAGACTCTCAGTGGACACGCAACTGAAAATCAGAAGTTTCGGCAGCACTGCTCTCTAATAAAAGCAGAGCGAGGGGAAAAAGATGAGCCTGTGCATAAGCGTCTGCCCCAGCCTTGAGGATTTTTAAAACTTATGTTGCCCCTGAAACACTGATCTGGCCCAAACAACGCCTTTAACCAAATCTCCAACACTACACTTTTACCTGCTGCTTTAATACTGAGCAACAACACTGACTAGTGAGTTCACCCTTCTCAGTCACCATTATGGGGACAGGAAGGTAATCACAAGAACACTTCGCATGTGTCGCTGACAATGCGGTTTTGCTTGACTTCTCACATTACAAATGGCACCATTCCTAACAACGTTGGTGTAAAGGAGATAAAAAGTGCTAAATTCTTGGTATCACAACAATCTGGGCAATCAAGTCTGAAAACTGTGTTGACAGCGAGTGTATTTATCTGTATCAGATGGGGTCTGGACAGAGTCATGGTATCATGCCTGTGTAGGAAACCCTTTCTTATTTATGCCACACAGTTGTTGCTTTAGAACACTTTAAACTGTGTTTCCAATGGAAATTAAACATGCTGAGGCCATCTGTGTCTCCACACAGTGGTGTTTGGCTGTCTTAGCTGATTTGTTGGACCATTCCCCCTCTCTCCACAATTTTGGAAAAGTCAATCAGTTCCAGTCGTACTTGACAAAGAGGTATATCCCTTACTACTGTTAAGCAAAGGTGGCTGGATAGAGGAAAGCTGGGTCTCCATTAGGACCCTCGTTGGGAAATTCTTCAATGTGACATCAGTCCTTACCAGGTATTAAAAAATCCGCATGACAGTCTATTGGAGACACCCAGATTTAGAAAAAAGTCTCCAGTGAATTGGCTGACTAGATAAATCCTTGTTTTCAACTGTAGCAGCCACTCATCTTCTCTAGGGACTAACTACATGTTAAGTTTTCTTCTTCCACTATTTCAGGTAACACAGTGCAAAACCAACCTCATCTGATTCTTACACATTAAAAAAAAGGAAAAAATAAAAAAAAAAAGGGAATCAGTGGGGTTTTTTTCCTTTGATAAGCTGAACAATAAAAAATGGGTACTTTGTGCTCTTGCTTTCCCAAAGTGATCTCTGGACTGAAGGAAGGCACAGATTTCTGTCTGAAGGACAAACAGGAAAAATGATGTTTAACGTGAAAGCTCCATTGCAGCTGCAGGGCTGGTGATACCAAGAAGTTACTCGCAGAGCACTTCATTCCTCCAGGCGAGGACTTCTGCGCCAGAGTAAGCCGCATTCATTTTACGAGTTCCTGGGAAAGGCGGGCCGTGCCCTGATGATAGCTACCATTACAGCTCCACCCCGGCTGGACCTTCCAAGGTGCAGCTACCACAGTCAGTGATCACCAGAGGAGGAGAGCACACAGCCCATCCTCTCCCTGGCTCCTCTTCAACAGAGGCTGGCTGGTCAGATTCCCCAGTTGCCGTCACAAAGGGTGGCCGTAACAGGAGTCTTCAGATGACCAGCAAGAGCATCCAAATGACACCTCTCAGGCTCCTGGTCCATGTTGTGCGTGGTGAGGAAAGATCTACTATTGCAACCTCCTTCAAAATGGTTCCGCCCATGCCTCCAAATCACTGTTTTGCTCCAACATTATTTCTTTTTGAGGTCTAACATCTTCTGAGATCCAGTCTCTGGGCTGGGCTGCCTGTGACTAAAACCTCATCCTCCTCCCACACCCTTTTTCCACCACCTGAAACCAAGATCCTTTTGTTGTTAAAGGAGGCCCCATCCTCCAGGTTTATAGAGTCCTCAAAAAGGAACTGCCTGGAGACTTGAGATTAGAGTCTGGCCATTTTTGTTCAGCAAAACCCGCTTGACAGGCCCAAGCTTGGGCCTTGAGCTCTCTGGGAGACAAAGGTGAGGAGCACAGAGCGTGGTGACCACTGCGTGTACGAAAGGAGATTCTCATCACCCGGCCCCACACCAGCGGCCATCTTTGTGCAGCCCGGACCAGACAGGAAACGTGATATGCTGCACTTCAGAGAATTGTATTTGTGTATGTGAAAAGAGAGATGTGTGGGGACACGTATGCATGTACATGCCCACCTGTGAACCGGGCAAGCAGTGGGCTGTGTGTTTGCGTTCGTGCGTCTGTCTTGGCTTGGGATGTGAAGGCAAAGTGTTCTGGGGAAGACATCTGCCTGTGGCAAAAGGATCTTCTAAAACTAAATGTGCCCTGCAGGGCCTGTGAGCGGTTATCCATCTGTGAGGGTGAGAGCACACAAAGCTTTGGAAGAAGGTGGACGTATTTTTTGCATCCCTCTCTGGCCTGTTGAATGGACAAGCCATGCCAAACCGGCACTGCAGCTCCCGCGGGGTGGTTTTGCCTGTCGGGACTAGCTGTGAGGCTCAGGTCGGAGGAGGTGATTCTTCCTTCTGTGGAGCAAGTGGGGTGCTCAGCTGGGTAGGGAGGCTGCAGGATGGGTGTTCCTGTGGTGTCACACCATCTGCAAGTGTGAGGGTTGTGCCTCAAGCTTGCTCGCACTCTGCGCTGCCCTCGTTCCACTCCTGCTCTGACCCAGGATGGATCCTCTGAAACTGGGGCACTGATGTGGAGGCTGGTTTCATTCTGGTGTTGCTTAGGTCAATGACTCGAGTTATTTTTCACAAAGCGGTCCACGGTATTTCTGCTGCAAATTGACGCCTATCCACAGTTTCAAAGTGATCCTTGCACACGTGCGGACCCCGAGAGTGATATGAATGATCTGTTTGGGTGTCTGAAAGAGGAAGCTATGGGTTTCTTGCTGATGTCCCAAGAGAACAGGTCCTTCTCTCTCTCTCTCTTTTGCTTCCCAGCAATAGTTACAAACTGGTCCCAGTATATCTGAGTACTGCGAGCTAACACCTGATCCCTCCACCCTTGTTTCTGCACCTATCGCTTTACCAGCAGGAAGTAGGACGTGGTTTGGGGCTTTTTATTCTCGGCCTCGCTAGCCTTTTCGATACTTCAGGGCCTCGTCTCAGTCTGAGAAGGCAAGCAAGCGGCAGCTTCCTGTGCAAAGGTGAGAGGGAGAAGACGGAGGGAGACCACGCACGTACGAGAGGAAGAGTTCCGCAGCAGAACTGCCAGGCAGTGGTGGAGACACCTCTCCTCTGGTGCCAGCAGCGCTGGCTGACACCTGGACATGCACTGAGCTAGGATATCTGCCTCCGTCCCTCTCCTTTTCCCTGCTCCCCGTTCCCCTCGCTGTTTGACGTCCAGCACCTGCTTCCAGCCAACTCCACGACCTGGTCCCCGGGGACTCCCTTTGCCTGGACCGCTCGGTGCCTGGAGCTGGAAGGTAAAGGGGGTGATGCCAGCTCTCTCCCACACGGGGGTGGCTGAGCTGAAAAGCGTCTTGGAAGGAGTTTCGGTCTGACAAACTGAATCTCGCTGTTGGGGAGGGCTGAGCACGTATTTATCTCGCTGTCTTTCCACAGTCCTCTCAAATCATACCCCACATCTCACAACCACGCTGCCTGCTTTCTTTCTCTCTCTTTCTCTCCCCTTTTTCTGTTAATGTGTTGTCGTCATGTTTTTCTTCATCTGAACCTAATCTTTTATCACAACGGGAATCGATGATATGCTTCATGCCAGTCTTTTATAAAAGCTCTTCCCACTCCCCTGGCAGTCCCAGCAGGGTCCAGTGGGACTCTGTCTTGTTTTGCTCAGCTCTGACTGGGCTTCAGGCTTGCTGAGAGGTGACGGTGGTCCCTTCGTGGGCAGAGGCAGACCTCAAGGTACGGGTGTCCAGGTGGATGGGGAGAGGGGAAGGATGGGATGAGAAGCCCGTAAGCCCAGTCTGTCCAGTACGGAGCATGGTTGTACAGGCTTTGTAAGACAAGGAGTCTTCCTGGGTGCCATGGGTGGATGAGGGGTGTTGCAGTTTCCTAATTACAAAGCCCAAATTTTCTGCTACACCTAAAAGCACGGCTCCTTCCAAGGCAGTGTGGGGTCTACTCGGTGAGGATGGTGCATGGTTTGTGCATGACTATGTAATATTTTGTGATACGGTAAAGCCTTGACTTTCCAGAACCTGATAAACTTCTTCTTCCTGATTTCCTCCCTGTCCCAAACAAGCTATTCAAAACCTACCTCCTAAGCCATGGACTCTGCAACTAACTTTTGTCAGTTGCAGCCAGAGACCCCTCTTACTCAGCAAGCACCTAGTTATTTCAGCCCTAGGGCTGACCAAAAAAAGAAGCTCTTCAAAGCACAAGCCATGTGCAACCGAGGCAGCACTCTCTACCTTAGTCAGCAAGCAGCCTGAAACAACACACGCAGGCTGCTGTGCACTCACACGCACATTTCCAGAAGGCATTACCCCTGCAAACAGCCCATCTGTGCTGCACTGCGAACGGTTTCAGTGCTGAGCAAAGCACTCAAGGCAGGAAAACAATGAGGTGCTGAGGGAAAAGCACAGACTCCGGAGAAGAAGGAGTATGAGTTTCTGAGCCTAGAAGATTGGCACTGGCTTTGAGCCCTGCCCTAGGACAGTGGATGCCTCCTGTGAGATGACATCTTCCTAATTTGCATTGCTGAGCTGTGTTGGGGGGGGCATCTTCTCTCTTTCAGTGTGTCTCCAGTACCAATGAAGCCCTCTTTGCTGCTTCTGTGTCACCTCTGGCTCTTCATCTTCATGTCTCTCTCCTGGGCATCAGACCTGGCACAAGGTAAGAAGTGATTCCCTTCACCCATACCAGCTGGGCGAGCAGGGAGGGGGGGCAGCCGGAGGAGGGTGTGCACCGCGGTGTGTTGCGGTGCGACACGGCCAGAGGAGGCTGCAATAGTTACAGGTCTCTTAGGAGGACATCAGCCTCCAAGGACAGAAGTGAGTGGCTCTGCTTTTCTTACTTGGAGACAGTTATCCAGCAGAGGAGTCAGTCTGTAGTTTGGGATGGAGTAGAATTGTCTGGGGTGATGGTTAATGCCAAACATCACTGTTAATTCAGCCACGTTGCTCTCCATCTCTTCTCTGCTGGCAGGTGCTTCCAGTTTAACTTGTTGGTATGACTCACGGGCGGCTCTCTTCTGTGACTGGAACCCAGGCAGGGACCTGGTTGAAGGAGCGTGCCAGCTGGAGATTTCATCGAAGTCAGGGTTTTTTTGTGGCAGGTGGGTGACTGGAGAGGCTGAGGAAAGCCAATGCTTTGAATGAAAAGTGTTCTGGAAAGTTTACCACTTAACAAAAATGTAGGGTCCCCGCCGCCAGGTCAGACGTAGTGGAGTCACAGAGCCAAGGAGCTTCATCTTGAACTCTGTCTCTAACCCCATGTGGGCTGAGATGCTGGCCCCTGCTCAGCGTTTGTCATCTGACGGTCCCAAACTGTCTAGCAGAGCCCATCTTCCAGCTCCATAGCCCTGTCTGTGCTTCATTTTCCAAAATATCCCTCTTCCTTGGTAGCCCTCCTCTGGACTGAATGGCATTTCCAATGGAAAAGGAGGATGTATAGAGATGGGGTTGGAGGAAGGTGGAATTAAAGTTATACAGAGGCCATTTGCCCATTGCCAGGACGAGCTGGGATGTTGTACCCTGAGTAACAGTAAATGAAGGAAAATATTGTTCCCCCTATCTCCCCTGGCCCTTTCACCTCTCAATTCATGATGTTTTCCTCTCCCACACATCTCCCAGCAGAGGGGTAGGTGTGCGGCCAGTACCACAGTGGGGGCTGGCTGAGTCTCTGTGGTCTCCAAGTATGACAGCTCCAGCCAAGAGACTTACCAGCCTACCCCAGGGCTCCCCTGGGTGCCTGTCACAAGGAGAGGCTCGGTGTGATTCTGGCAGTGAGTGGGTTGCTTGTGGCTATCATAGAGACACCTCCAGTGGGGTGAAATGGGCAAATATAGTCTGGGGCCTGGTGCATGGACCTAGAAAGCCAAAAGATTTATGTTGCTCCACGGGCGTGAATCACGGAGACTGGGGCTGGATTTGGAACTGTGCCATTGCTTGACCAGGGCTTTAGGGTACCACCTCTCCCCACCATCAGCAAGTCCCAGGATTGATCGGACCTTACAGCTGGAGCAGGCAGCTCAGTCTGACCCCCCCTCAGCTACAGCCCCGTGGGTGGTCTCCCACCCTGTCTGAGAGCCTACAGGACTGTCAGTGGCTTGAAGGAGACCTGTAAACCCGAGAGGGGTTGAAACAGGCACCTGTCTTCCAGGGCCATGCTGGTGCAGTTGTGGGCAGTAGGTGTGTTTGGGCTCTGCGTGCCCTCTGATATCATCAGGAAGCAGAGGAGGTAGCCAGAGGGTTTTGTGAAGACTTGGAAACTGGAAAACTACTGTTGTCTTTGGCTTGAAATAACTGGGATGCATCGACTCTCCATGTGCCAGTACATAAAATTTGTCTGAGTGGCACAGTGGGAAGGGAAAGTGGGATTACTTCCTTGCTGTACCCTGTTCAGCAAATATGGTAGGATGCAAAATGCTTTGAAAGGCCTTTAGTGTTACATAAATTTTTACTAAATACAAAACAGCCTCCCCAGCTCACTGTTCTCCTGCTTAAAAACCAGCTTAAAATCCTTACGTGAAAGACTCAAGGAACACTGTGAATTACACAAGGCAGAACACACGACAGGACTGAAGTGCAACAAGATCTTCAACAAACAGAGTAATGTGAGTAATTTATCTGGGATGTCCTGACTAATGACAAGGTGGAAAGGATTTGTATGTGGATTTGGGGTGTATAAGAGTGTGACAGCCAGGAGCAGTATAAAAAGCCCAAATCTAATCCCTGACTCCAGTTCTGGGGTTGGGCTTGATGTTGTGTGTTGTTGATATGCATCGCCCGTATGGGTTCCTCTGCAGGAGGGATCATTTCATTGTGAGCTGGGCCATGCTGTCCTGACACATGCAGAAGAGGTGCAGGACAGACAGATCACACGCAGTGTTCCATGTCTCAGTTAGCTGGGTTTGGCCCTAACCCCTTCCTCTGAGGAGGGATGGATATCGCCACCAGCTCTTAGGTCACCTCTTGATCTCATTTTCCTTGAAGAGGTCAGTACCATTTTCCAGATCATTAACTACTGGGAAGTCTGGTTAGATGTGTCAAATACAAGATGCAACAGCAACACATCAGTGGAGCTAATGGTGATGTAAATCCTCTAGCTACTATTCTTAATTTAAATCAGTCTTTTTATAGACTCATTACGTACTTCCTTCAGTCTTATCCAGAGTTACTGTACTCCTTGTTTTCAGAAAAAAACCCACCCAAATACAAGCTAATTCTCCTTATTAAGTCACAACTAGTCCTAATGATGGACAAGCTTTCTTACATGTGCGCATCGTGCACAAAGACAAATTGCAGGGTTGGTAAACAGCTCCAAAATCTTTTCTTTCTATCTAATCAAGCTAATTTCCCTATTGCTTATTTAATACTGTATGATATATGTGGCCCTTTAGTATCATTGCATTTCAAGAGTAATATTTAATACTAACATCATCTCAATCTTACCAACGAACAGAAAATGTTTTAGTAGAAGTATTTTTTCTCAATAAATGTCACTCATAGAAAGTCACTTTTTTCCTGCTTAGGTCACCACATACAGCAATTCTAGGAAACGAGCGTATCACAATATTTTGTGCCTTTCTTGCCAATGAACAAAAAAAATCCAACCACATGAAGTATAAATCTTTGGTTCCTCACTCGCCACTGAGGCTTATGTCTTTCAGCCACAAATAACATCCATATTTCTTGTCAAGTATTCCTAAAACCTCTTATACATAAGCAATGCTTAGAAATATGAATGCTTATTGACGAGGCTTCAGTGTCCCTAATAGTAAATTTTCCTTGCAGACTCAATGCTTCACTGCTGCAGACCGTCTTACCATTTCTGTCCATTGCTACATTGGAGAGAATAAGTCTATACCTGCGCAAATAGAAGATTTCAGTCCACTTGCAAATAGTGAGTACTCGTCTGTCTTGCAGTCTCTGAAGCTTCCCCACAAAATGATAGCTAATTTCTCTTCCCCTTCCACCCCTATGCAATACCTATAGCTGATTTTGGACTTGTGTCTCTTCCTTGTCCCCTGCTACAACTGGCACAGATGAACCACGTTGACTCCTGCCACTTGCACCTCTAACATGCAGGATCATGCCAATCACTTCCTATCCTGTCCTGTATCTGGGACACTATTAAATCAGAGCGCTTTGCACTAGGAGTTCTGGCTTCGAACAGGCAATGGCAGCTCAGCTGACCTCCTGAAAAACGTGTGCTGCAGGAAGGAGGGAAAGTTTTGCTGTTCTTCCCCTGCCCCTCCTGCCAGATATGTGCTTCCACCCTCCTTTAAGCCAGCTTTGGCATGCATCAGTCTTTGCTGAAAGGATTCAACTCACTAATCCAGCCGAAAAACATCTCCTTGGGTCATTTGTTTGCTGGTTGTGTGAGTTTACATGGCTCAAGGAGACATTAAAATTGCTGCTGCCAGGTGAGGCATAAGAAGGCATGGCTGGAGTCAGGGATTGGGAAGAATCAGCCTAGACAGCCTGTGTAACTCCATCCCCCATGGCTGTAGCTCTCTGAAAGAGCAGCTGGGAACCAGTTGTCTCCCCATCCATGCTCCATTCCTGTCCATGATCCATTGTGGGTCACCCTTACCGGATAGGATGCGTGGCCGTGTGGGATTGTCTGCCGTGCCTGCAGGGGCCCTGCTCACGGGAGGAGCTGCTTTTAGCAGAGTCCAGAGACAACTGTGGTCTTTTGCCATCAGTGACGGTGGGGAAGAAGGAGGAAGAGAGAGGGGGAACTCACTAACCATCTCACGTGGCTGTGGCTGGCTGGAGTCTGTGAGCACAGCCGAGACACCAACCCTGCTGCAGTGGGGTTTGCCGTGGGGTCTCGTTATGGACAAAGAGTGCGGAGGTATCAGCCCTGCTCCTTCTCTCTTACCAGTAAAGCTGAGGCCTCCAGAAGATCTTCAGCTGATTAGAAAAACTGAAAACACCTACAACTTAACGTGGAGCCTGAAAATTTCCTCTCACTATTTGGATGGGGAGCGGGAATACCAAGTGCGATACCGAGCCACGAGTCAGTCCTGGGAGGTGAGTATAGATGGAGGTACTAAGACCTGTCACCATACAAATCCTGGTCTTCTTTACGTCACCCAGGACTTGCTCCTGGCCTCACCTCAGGGCAAAACCAGTTTTGGTGAAGCTGGAGAGCAGATGACACCCTCCCACCCTTTCATCTGTGTCACCTGCTAACAGTGTTTGGTGATGACATGGAGGCAGACGCGAATCCTATTTTACTTAGTGCTGCCACAAAGAAATCCAGACAGCTCCAGGACAGACCTGAAAGGGATGAAAAAAGCAAAGCGAAGAAGAATTTTCCTGCAGGGTGAACAAGCAGTGCACAAGGTGTAGGGATCTGAGACAAGTCCTCTCTGAGGGCCTTGGAAGAGATGGGTACATGAGGCTGTAAGCCAGGGTGTTGATGATGCTCTAATTTTGCCCTACTCCCAGGAGGCCAGGAACTTCACCATTCTGCAGGACCAGATGTGGGTGGTGTTTGAGAGCCTCTCACCCAACTCGAAATACGAGGCAGCTGTCCGTGCAAGGCCAAGAGCCTCGGGTACCTACAAAGGCGTGTGGAGCGACTGGAGCAAGACGATACTGTGGAGGACACATGCTGACCGTAAGGATCAGAGTCAACCAGTCTGACTTGGAGGGGAAAATGGGGACTTGGGGAAAACAAGGGAGAAGGGCCAAAGTAGGCTGAGAAGCTGGAAGAAGAAGGGTAGGGAGGATTGTGTTGACCAAAGAGCAAGAGAAAGGTTGGAAACAATCTGGCCTTCCTAATCTGTTAGGTCAGGCTGGCTCAACAGGGCTTAAGGGCAAAGACCCCCCAGCCCCAACACAGCCCCTCTGACTTCCAGAAGCCAGGCAAAATCCACAAGATGTAAATCAGGAACTGCTTCCCCAGAGCAGTAAGGCCAGATTCTGACCTGCAGAAGCAGTGACCAGGGCTGGCATTTTCCCAGGTGCTAATGTGACCTAGGAACATAAATCCAGCTTTCTAAAATGGCCCAGTTCATTGGAGCCATTGATCAGTGAAATGCAGTGGAACAGAGCACTCAGCTCCTGAACCAAAGGACGCCTGAGCCTAGGAAGCAAAGTCTCACGGAGAATGGAAGAGACTTGCAAGCACGTTAAGTCCCTTCCAAAAAGGTCTGCTGAGACTGGCATCAGTCAATGCCTTGAACCACAGCACAGAGGATACCTCCAGCCTTGAAAGATAGTGCCCTGAGCAAGTCTTTTCAGTGAGTCGTTGGCTGTGGCTTCTGTCATTTCTTTTCCGAAAAATAAGCAGATAGAGGTTATTCCTTCTCATGTCATCCCCACTCTGCCCCTGCTCAGCCCCTCCCTGTTGTGCCTGGTGCTGGTATAAACAGAGGAGCTATGTTTAGAAAGGGCACTGTATTGCTGCGGCGATCAAATTTTGACAGCGTGTGATGTCAATGAATAGGATACAGCCGCAACCAGTTGCCATAGCAACCAAGACCCAAAGATAACCAGGGTACCAGAGGCAGAGGAGACAGAGTGATCTGAGTAGCATCTCAAGGACAGGCAAAGAAAGAATGTCCTAAAAAGGCCGCCTCCTTCTTTTATTTTGCTCACAACTACTCCAGAGATGCTCTGCAGGCCCAGACCAAGGGACACGAGGGATGGAGGGACATGAGGGGGCGGGCAGAGGAGACAGGCACCAGAACAGCAAGACCAAGCAAAGGTGCATGGGGGAGATGTGTGTGAAAGACATGATAGATTAAGAAAAGTTTGAGATTATGCCAGACAAGCCTGAGGAGCGCTGGCAGCGCTGGCAATGTGGGAACTCAGTTTCTTCCTCTTAACCCTACAATCCAAGTACTAAAATATGGTGGAAAACTGTAGCCTTCCTGTCCTCCTAAAGCTTTCCTACACCTCTCCAAAGAAAGAAGCCAGCCCCTTGACCCTAACCTTCTCCATCCTTGGTCTTCCTGCCTTCTCAAAGACCCATGAACCCCATGACTCTGTCTCCCTGATGACTCATAATGTTGTTTCAAGTCTCCAATGCCACTTAAGCTGATTTTAGGACTCCCTGCTTTCCTTTGCAATGAGACAGACAGGTTGATGGACACTTCAACCGGTAGACTGTGGCACCTCATCTGTGGCAACCCTCAGCTGTGGTGCTGTTATGAACAGGGAGTTCAAGCTGTTCAGCACAAATTATCTATTAAGCAATGCCAAGCAGACTCTGAAACCCATAGCAGCTCAAAGGCATCCTACACAAATTATAATAAAGGCCCACTTTGATCACCTTGAAAAGCCACAGAAGGACTGCAGCTCCTGCCTCCAGTATCCTGGCTAAATTTTCACAGCAACTCCCTCCTTCTTTCTCATTTTGCAGAAACATCCCGTCCGGTCCTGCCAGCTCTTATAGTGAGCAGTTGCATCTTTGTGATCGTTGGGACTGCCTTCCTTATTAACTTACGGACCCTGAAATGGTAAATGGGAATCAAATTTTCCTCTCTGTTCCTCTCCTGTATCTTGTGTGTCTTCTCAAAACCCGCGTTATTTTTCACTTAGCGTTACTCAGGATAGACAGCGACTTAAATATATGGTTTCTAGCTCAGCCTTTTGAGGCTGGCATTTGTCTGGGGAGATACATCACCACCCAAGATGATGTGGTTTCCCCACCACCATGGTAGTGTGATCTGATGTCATGCCCTGGCTGAATTAAAAACAGTCGCCACAGCATTTCTGTTGCCCAGGGGTTAAGTGGTGCTCCCTGGCAGGGATGCACCAAAATTGCCTCTTAAAAAGCAGGCCACTGGGTTGAGCACTCCCTCAGTAGCGAGGACCAGGCAAGCCTAGTACTGCTCCCTTCTCATTTAAACACTCCAGGAAGAGTTCAGACACGACGTGGTGACATTTGGGCTGTAGGCAAAACTCCTGAGGGAGGAGTACAATTCTTCCTCTCCCTGGTCTGTGCAGTCCTGAAGTCTCTCATCACATGCTGGTAAACATCTACATGATGCTTTAAAGATCTCTTTTCCAGTGTTTCTACCCAGACACTGCTCTTATTCAGAACTGAAAGCGTCTTACAAGGTTACCCCGTGCAATAATACAGAGAGTGACCTGTCAGTATGGCGAGGTTAGAAACGGCCGCAGGTTTTCGCATCTCAGGACGGGGGTGAAGAAGCAGGGTGCTGATGTTCATGGCAGGGAGCAGGGAGAAATATTCTCAGGGATGAGGCAGCAGAGGCTGGATGGCTTCTCTGTAAGGAAAGAAGGAGAGGCATGCTGGAGGAAGATGGATACCGAGAAAGTCACTCGTCACTGTGTTTTACCTTGAGTCATAACACAAAGGTGAGGAAGTGCTAGCTATATGGCACGGAGAGATAAAAAGGCCTCCTTTCTCCACAGAGTATAATTAACCTGGGGGAATTGGATGGAGGTTAATGCTGAGGTAAGATCCAAGGAAGGATTAGACATGCATGAATAAAAATAGCATCTGCAGTGATGTAAGGTAGTTTATATGCAAGAACTAGCAAATTCTGATGCTTCAGAGAGTACACTGATTGCCTCTGGAGGTCAGGAGGGTCTTTCCTCAGAGCATCCCACAGCAAAGCTTCAGCAAAGAGCTGACAGGATCAGCCAACCTCTCCGAGGGACTGAGGAGCAGATTAGATCACTTTATGCTGCCTCAGGATGACAGCACACTGGTTCCAGTAGAGGCCTCTGGACTGATGCAAGATGTACTCAGATGGCTTGCACAGCCAGCACATCCTAGCTATACCATGCAGCGTCCTGCTAACGAGGCAGAGAGTTGTGGTACAGCTTCACCAGTGGTGGTCCTGCTCAGGGCAGGTGGTCCTGAGTCACTGTGGTGGCAGCAAAGCAAAGAGGGGACAGGTCACAGCAGCTGGAGCTTGGAAATGAGGGACGTCTGCCCAGCTTGTCATCAGGACAGGGGCTGAAGGGGGCAGGTGGAGAGGTTAAGGTGACCTGCCAAGGCAGGGAAGAAGCCAGTGAGCTGTTGGTTGTGCTTCCCCACGGAAAAGGCTGAGGGCAGTGTATTTTTCAATGTCAGGTTTAACTGCCTCATCTCTGTACCTCTCATCCCTCAGCTATTGCGTTTCGGGCCGCTCAAGGGTAAGGAGAGCCCTTGGGTTTGTTCTTATTTTATCTCCCCCCACGCCAGGGTAGTACCCATGAGCTGCATACCCCCACCACAGTGCCAGATTGGTCAGGATCAGGCCCTGCTTCATTCCTCCTCATTCTCTCTTCTCAAGGTTTAAGAAGATCCTGAAGATTCACATCCCAGATCCCGAGAAGTTCTTTCCCCCACTCGTTTCTGTTCACGGAGGTGACATTCAGGTATGGGACTGGGGATGGAGCCATGTAGTAATGAGGGAAAGGAGGGTCCAGCTGCACATGCCCGGGACAGGGAGCTGGTTGTCAGACCTACATGTGCGCACACGACGCCTGTGCCTGTAGCACCAGCTGCTGGGTTCTCTGCTCGGGTTTTATTTTCTGACCTTCTAAAACTTGACACGCGGCTGAGGCGTCTCTAATTACAGAACCGAGAAACGGCAAACCACGCAAACCTCAGCACTCTGCTCCTCTAACGGGGAGGCTGAGAGAAAACAAGGGACCTGCGGAAAACGAGGGAGCTTGGCCTCTCAGATCCCCTTCTGCCCCACTTTGGACCCTCCCTGCCTGCCTAGGCTGGGCAGCTCTTCCCCAGATTTCCTGCTGTGATCCCCTCCTCCTGGCTGTGAGCCTTTCCTCTGCTCCTAATGTAAACTGCCATCACGCTGGATGGCACTTAGCTGTTTTCTGCATCCTTGTTGTCTCTTTCCCTTCTTTCTCCACCCCCACTTTCTCCCTTCCCCTAATCTGTCCGTTAAGTACAGGCAGCTGCAAGGAGACAATTACCATTCTGTGCGGTATCAAAGGGAGTGTCAGATGCAAGACGTGGGAGGTGATCCCAAGGGGCATCTTGCTTTAAGAAGAATGGAAACAAAACTGCAGAGGGTCCAGAGGACACCAAAGCTTTGGAAAAGCCTAAGCGCAAAAAGCCTTAGAAAGCTTAAAATACAGGAGAAGAGTGCAGAGTAGGGGGGTGGGGGTGTGCAGCAGGCACTGAAGACACTTTCTCAGTGCAGAAAGAACTAGAAAAATTGGCTTTACTGGCCATAAAGACAATGAAGTTGGATGTTATCAAAACCAGTTTATTTTTAAGGATAATGACGCACTGCAGGATGCCACTCATGGTGAATGTGCAAATCTAGGCACAAGGGGCCTGGAAGAGCACTTTAGACAAGAAATCTGCATACGGCCATCTAGATGTATCAGAAATGGGTTCAGCACCTGGGAATAGATTGCATGAGATGCAGCTCAGTACTGCTTTTCATGTTTCCACCTTTGCTTCATCTTATGGTCTTGTAATTTTTTTTCTTCCTTTCGCTTTAATCCTCCATCTTCCACTCCCCCCTCCAGAAATCTCAGAACATAGGCTTGCAAGATCCGTTCTTGATTTCAAAGTGACAGAAAGTTATACTTTCTCAGAAAATCCTGTAGATGAGACATCATGAATGTGAATTTCCCTCCCCACCACCTCCAGCAACTCTTGCTTGGACAGAGAAAAGGTTACTTGATTGCTGTGGGTGCTCGGCAGAAGAAACCTTTGGTTCCTCACTGAGTGTTACACTTTGGGGGTAACAGTCTCTCTCCTGTGTTTCTTCCCCATCAGAAATGGCTCTCCTCCCCATTCTCCACATCTTCCTACTGTGTGAACAGCACAACCCCAGAGATCTCCATGCTCGAGGTGATGCAGAAGAATGACCAGGAATCCCAGTTTCTACTTTCCAAGGGAACCCTGACTCCTGATCCTCCCTTAGAAACTAGTGGGCACTCTGCATCCAGCTGCTTCACCAACCAAGGCTACTTCTTCTTCCACCTTCCCAGCTCCTTTGAGATCGAGCCCTGTCAGGTCTACTTCACCTATGAGCCTTTCACCCAGGAGGGCAGTGGCAGCAAGGATGGCGAGTCTTACCATGCTCTCTCCTCCCCAGACCTCTGCACACTTGCAGAGGACATGCACACGTTGTCCCACAACTTCCTCCACTCTATCAAGGCGACCCCGGGCTTCCAACACAGCTCCTCCGTAGAAGGGACAGAAGGTGAAGCCCAGCGGGCCATGGCTACTTCTGGGGCTCTCCAGCCAAGTGAAGGCACCTCACCAACACCAGTTCTGAAACAGGATGAGGAGGTGGTGGACAAAGCAGCTTTACAACCTGCTGAGGCCCTGTGCCAGCTGGACACTGACTCTCCTGGCCCACCGGACCTGCATGACAGTGATACTATCGATATAATGGAGGGGAGTGGGAAGGCAGGTCCTCCGACCGACCCCTGTACACCAGGAGCACATGCTACCCCTTTCTCTCAACCTCCACCTCTAAGGCAAAGCCAGGATGAGGATCCATGCAGAATAGCCTTCTCCAGCCAGGTCCCAAACACTGGTGCCTACCTTTCTCTGAGGGAGCTCCAAAGCCAGTACAGCCATTGCTCTGTCTAGGATCTGCCTGGAGGAAACCCACAGGTAGGAAAGGCCTTTTCTGCAGGGAAGGCTAGATGGACAGTTTTTCTATTCAGGACACGAACATGATTTCAGCATCAAACCCATTGGGGCTGTTCTTTAATGACGCTGGAGAACACAGTAACTCTAGAGGGCTGCAAAACCAGAAAACGGATGGGATAGACAAGGCGTAAATTCATGGGTGGCTGCATGGGTAGCACTAGCTCCCAGGATAAGATGTTAGAGAAACAGACCACTGAACATGAGAGGACATTTTGCATGAAGAACTGGGCTAGTGGACAGTAAAGCAACACATGGAGAATGATAAAGCCACATTAAAGCTCTTCAGTGGCTATACAGCTAACGGAGACAGAAGCCTGATTCTTAGGCATACACGCCAATGAGGACTCACCTTCATAACTGAACCTGTTTCTCTGCTATTACTGGATCCAATGGCATAGAAACCCCTTCCCGTGCTGCTTAAGTGCCATCCCAAAGCTCACCAGTTTGTTTTTTCCTTCCCAGCTCCCAGCAGGAGGCTGTGCCAGCATTTCTATGCTCTGCGTCTTGGTGTAGAATAGCACTCAGCTTTGAGGCTGAGCAAGCACATGGTCTGTTTGCCTCATCCCAGCCTAAAAACCTCTAATGGGAGGGAGGAATGCCTGAAGAGGAAGATAAGAGATTTTGTACAAGGAACAGTAGCACCGCCAGTCAGTGCTGGGGCTGATGATGAAACGGATGAAGATATCTCCTCTCAACTGACCAAGGGTGTAATTTTTTCTGTGATGTCCCCAATTCAGGTTTTAATCAGAGATTACATTCTGCGCTACACAGTCCAGCTTTAGACTCGAGTCTCTAAGGTCAGCTCAGAGCCACAACTGTGTCAGCTGTCTAAGCAGCGCGGTGTAAAAAGAAATCCCCATTACTGGGTTAAAAATACTGGGGAAATCCCCTTCCCCCTCCTTCTTTCCCCCAGGTCTGATGATGGCAGTAAAAAGAACGCACACAATTTCCCATTCTTGCTGCAATATTTTTCATGAAATCGAAAGCCTCTCTGCCCTGCTGGCAAAATACAGTTATTTGACTACGATAAGCTGATTGCAGAATAGTTCATCCCACATCCTGTATTAGTGGAAAACATCGCAACGGTGCTGCCCATTCCTTCCATTGCTCAAGGGAAACCATTGCCTAATTAGTGGCAAAGATGTGGTGAATGAGCCCAGAAAACTAACCCACGAACCAGCACCTTTGCTGAAAAGAAAACCTCAAGCCACTCACAAAGAATGGGGATAGCAAAGACTACCTTTTTTCTTTTTTTTCTTTTTCCTCTGCATTTGCTGATCTGGGTTGAGAAAAAGCAGCACACCACAGAAGAAAACTGGCAAGGCAAAGGAAGACAAGATGTTCTGGTTACATCCATCCCTGCATTCAACATCTGTACCGCCTGTCTGCTTTCTTGCCATATTTCTGGAATATTCACCAGTGGGAAAATACCAGCCCTGTGCTAAACATCTTTCTTCTAAGAGTTTTATATCAAAAAGGTCAAGAATATTGAACTACTTGGTACTTCTGTCACCCCTGCGAGTATCACCCAGAACTAATTCTTCCCTACTTCTGCCGGTAAAAACATCGAGCTTCCCCTTTGTCCTGGTCCCACACTGTTACCCGACCTTGAATTATGCAGCCTGAATGTCACTATGAGTCCCAGCTATGGGGTCACCCACTGGCTTGGATTTCACCTCAAAAGAGCTGCTCAAAGAAGTTGAGCCTGCCTGCAGCTGAGAGGGCTCGGGGAGCTATACTTCTCCTCTCATCAGCTTCTTCACCACCGGCATCAAGACATGGAGGAGGACATCATTCACCAGGAGACAGCAGGTGAAGAAGGACCCACAGCTTCCCAGATCAGGAAGCACAAGGCTTGCCCAGCTGTTTGCTGTACTTTGAGAATCTTCCAGGATGAGCTTCAAGAAGAGACACTGAACCCCAATTTGCTATATTACATGGGCCAAGGATCCTAGTTGTACTGACGGTTATCCTGTCCTAATGTAGATCTTCATAAGCTTTTCAATTATTCTTGCTGCTAAGACGAGTACAAGAGAAAAACTTTGCCTTTTTGTAAATAAAAGAAACATTAAGGAATCTACAGTCTTTTTCTGTACTTTGGGGTGGGGGGAAAGGATTAACAGCTTTTCCAAATAGGGGACTAGCCAAAGCTTTGCTCGGACCAATATACCGTTCGCCCTCCTTCCAGTAGGAAGGGGACTCAGCCACCTAAACCAGAAAGCAGAGTTGGAGGTGACCCTGCTGCAGACCCCTGAGGACCACCCTGCCGGCGCAGTATTCCCCCCCCACCCCCGGCTCCCCTCCCCTTGTGAAAAAGCTGAGGGCTTTCGAGCTGGCAAGCTGTTAGCGCTGGGTTTGCAGCCAGGCTGGGTGTGAATGTGTGACAGGCTGCAGCAGGAAGCGCTCAACATCAGATCTGACGATAACCGGACCTTTCTTCCAGGAAGACAAGATCATGTGGTGAGTAACCCAGGCGGTGAATACCAAAGGCATAACACTCTCAGTGACAACGGGGCCCTTTCTCTGCCGGCTCCCCGAGAGCTCTTTGGAAATGTCACACGGGGAAAAGGTCCCCTCTCAAGCCGATGTGAAGGCACAGTGTGTGGTTTGCCAAACCACAGAAAGATGCTATGATGGTGTCCAGCAGTACCAGAGGCAAAACCAGAGCTGAACGCCAGCACCGCGTGGAAAATATTGCGCTAACAGCCACAGGCATGAGTCCTCTCTTTATCTTAAGCCCGGAGGCAGCAAAGATAGCTGTCACTTCTCTCATCTCCTTCTTTCCAAGATACCTTGTTCATAAATAGGCAATATCGCTCTCAGCCCCCTCCCACATCCCTTCCTTTTTTTTACGGTGGAGAAGCAGAAAGTAAAGGGTACTTGCAGTAAAGGTATTCCTCTGAAGTCAGATCTGATCAAGGGTTTGGGTCCTTGGTTGATTCAAAAGCCTGTGGTGATAGATGTGGTATTCTTGCTTAGATAGATCAGATTGAGATTCTATATTTTTTGTTCTGCTGAAAACACCAGAGGAGGATGCTTCTTTACAGGAAAGGTGGATACAAAAAAGTAAGATCTCTGGCATTGGGAAATACCCTCAAGCTGGTTTCTGACCCACTGTGGCAAGCCCTCACTGTGTAAGCTTGGGAGAGCCATATACAAACACATATATGCCTAAAGATGCAGCTAGTCCCCAGTTATCTGGGGAAATTTTGGCTCAAAGTAATTTTTGAAAGTGAAGTCTGGTCTCTTAAATCTCTTGAGCAGCTCTGAAAGGATTTCTTATTGTCATTGCATGCCTCAGTCTCCCATATGTACAGCAATGAGTTAGTTGGGATAACCACACTGACACATTCCCAGTCAAACACTGCAGCTTTTCGTCCACATTTAACATTTATCTACTAGAATCCACCATGAGGCAACTACAGCAATGGCTTTTAGTCTTCTTGCAGTCCCAGACTAAACCTGAGCCAGTGGCAGGGCTGAAAACAGCTATCCCTGCCCAGCTCTCAAAATGGGCCCAAATGAGCCCTGGCCCAAATGAGCTCAGCCCCAGGTCAATGCCACCAGCTGGAGCTCAGCCTCAGGTCAAGAGTCATCCATGTCCCCATCCCCTCCACCCATTTATTGACAGAATAACTCTATTTACTCTGCTTTAACTGGAGCGTGGTTGCTTTTTGTGAAAAACAAAGGGGCACGTACAGAGCTGCGGGGCTGTAAGCAGAACGTGGTACAGGCAAGGTAGGTGAGAAGGACCTGGAGCTAGAAGAAAAGCAGATGCTGCAGGGAAGAGTGAGTGGCGGTGCAACAGAGCACGGGGAGCCCAGTGTCAGGAGACTGGGCAGCGAGAAGTGCAAGAAGACCAGCGGGAGGCTTGCAGGTCGGGACTGAGAGACATCGTGCTTTGCTTTTATCTGCATGACCGCTGCGGTAACCGGACCCGCTGTCTACTGCCATCTTCCCTGCTTCAAGCGATCTACACCTGCCAGCCAGCATCTGCTCCATCCCTGTGCTGGGGAGCACGTACCCTGCCTTTTGCCTCTCCCTCCCATGGGACCAAGGAGGGTAGCTAAGAAATACAGCAGTTGCTCAGCAACTCCCTGTCCCCTGAGGACAACGTAGTCTCCTGGGCTGTTCTTCTCTGCACAGCTGGAGGTGCTCCTACCCTGACTTCTTCCAGGCTCTCCCTGCTCAGCCTGCAGATCTTCTCCCCCTGCAAGCCTCCGAAACCTCCATTTCAGAAGAGAAAAAAGCCGCTCTACGGGGTGCGCTGACCCATTGCGGCAGGACGGTGCAGGACCAAGGCCGAGCTGAAGGGACATGGCATCAGGTTATTGATCGCTGAGGAGACTTTGAGCTTGGGTAAATAGATGTTCTCCTCTCTCTCCCCCCGCCCTCCCTCCACGCGTGTGTGAGCTGGCTTGCGTAGGGGGTGTGGGCCAAGCCTCACAGGCGGCAGCAGGCTTCAAAGGTAGGTCTGCAGCTCTGGGGGAAACCCCGGTGCCTACCATCGAATCTTCTAACAAAGAGACTCTTCTGCTGCTGCTGCTCCTTCCTGCCCTCCTCTCCCCGCCCCTCCGTCTGCGGTTCTTCGCTTGTGCCTGCCGTTTCTGAAGGGATGCCGCGATAGCGGAGAAGCGCCCGCGCTCTCCTGGAGCGCCCAACCTGGTCCACTGGGGAGGAGATCCTCCCCCAGGGGTTGCACAGAAAGGTCACCACCCAGAAGTGAGGGAGGCCAGTCTGTGCTGGGCCTTTTTCTACCACACGCCTCTCTGCATCAGAGCCAGCAGATGCGCGGCTGATTGTCCAAGCGCCGATGTTCCCCAAGCTGGGGTTAACGTTCCAGGATGAGTTACCCGGCAGTTACGTTCTGCAAGCGTGTTTCCATGCTGCAAGGCAGCCCGGAGCGCTTGGAGCTCAGTAACTGGGGGGAAAACAAGGAGACCGAGAAGCCCGCTCAACCCTATCGTGTGAACGCTCCATGGCATCCACGGGCTAAAATGTGCACAAGGCCAAACATTTCTTCCCACATCTGCAGCAAATCCCTCCCATGCACTCACGCCCCCAGGCTCAGACACACCACTAGGCGCAAAGACGACTCACAGAGACGTAGACAGGGCACAGGCATTCCCCAAGACCTCTGTGCCCTCTCACGTGGATATGTTCACATCCCTTTCCTCTCCAGCCACAGAAACACAGAAAGTTTGGGGGCAGCCATCCTCTGGGGGATGGCAGAGGAAAGGAGAAGGAAGGTGGGTGAGATAACCAAGATTAACGTGGCTTTCTTGGGCAATGGTATTTCTTACCCTCAGAGTCTGGGACTGGTGGAAGGGCAGTGGTCAGGAGGAAGCAAAAGAAGCAGCCTGGGTGAGACGAGGGGCAAAGGAAGACAGAAGGTGTCCGCTGGCACAAGCGGAGGGTGGTAGAGGGCTGAACGTTGTTCAGGTGCTCTCTCCTCACTAGCTGAGCTAGGGAGTCAGTGCCAGCGTGGGCTTAGCCCTGGGACGCACGGTCTGGTGGGAATGGTAAGGTTCGCTTACTTTTAGGGATCGAGAGCAAAATGGCACAGCAGGCAAAGTGCAACTTCAGGCTCCCAGGCTGTGGCTGGTTTGTGCAACTTCTGCGTGCATTTGAGGTCACAGATTTTCTTTTGCGTTGATTTCTAGGTCAATAACATATCTGCTTTAAAACCATCCCCAGCCTCGGAGGACAATGCTGTTGTCTCCGGAAAAATTCATTATTGTACTTATTTGTGGTTTTGGCGGAAGCAAAACCCAGGGAATGCTTTTGAAAACTGGGGGATTACCAGGAGGTGTAGACAGGACAGTGTCCTGGAAGCCTGCCTCCCCCTGAATTAGGACTTTTACTCACATTTGCACTGAGCAAAATCTTTGGTGGTTAGCACACAGATGTCTTGGGGCTATAGATCTCGGGGGAGGAGCACAGAGATGGCAGAGCACCTCCAGAGACAGCTGTAAAGGGATGCAGAAATCCCAGCCTGACCATGGTGTGCTGTGTCACTAGGTGCCCCCGATGGAGGCCGAGGAACAGGAGGAAGACGCCAACTCCCTCTCAAAGGACGGATCGGAGACTAACGCACGTGATTGCCTCCGCTATGTGCCCCTTGGGATAGCCTTCCTTTTGCTGGCTGGAGCTGCTGCAGCAACCTGGTATTTCCTAGGTAAAAATTCAACAAGTTTTGTCCCCACGCAGGAGGTGGATGGGGTATAGCCAGGCAAAGCCCAGCCCAAAGCTCGTTAGTGACTCTGGGTGATCTTTACACACTCATAAGTGAGGGTAAACCCCCTCTCTCCTACATATCGGCAAGGTAATTCAGTGATGTCTTCTGTTGGCAGACTACAGACCGTGGCACCTGGAACCGGCCATCCTGCAGTTTTACTGTGGCAGCCTCCAGGTCCTCAATCGCCAGTACTCCCCAGACCTCGGGCAGGTGGAATCCAGAGCCTTCTGGCTGGAGTCAGCTAAGCTCCAGAAGATGGTGAGGGCAATTTCATGACCAGAGCTGGCCCTGAGGCAGTTCAGTGAGTAAAAAGAGGAAGGGGTCAGGTACCCGCATCCAAGTGACGGACTTGGTGGGTCTGTATAGCAAGAGGGGTGAAACGTAGGGTTGGCCATAGGTCCTCTGCCACTGTAACATTGCACTATAGTTATCCGACGACATTCTCGTTGCAGCTGAAGGAACTGATTCGTGCCACAGAGCTGGGTCGATATTACAACTCGAGCACAGTGTATGCCTTTGGGTGAGTAGCACCCACAGCATATTTGCTTGTTGATGTGTGAAAGCTTCCAGTCAATTGTACTCTGGTTTCACTGAAACCTGGCCATGACGAACTGCTGCAGTCCCCACCACGAGCTCTAAGCTAGGCTGGGCAGTCCAGATGCAGAATGGTTCCAGCATGACAGAGCTGGGGATATTTTTATGTTCATCTGAGTTCATGATGAAAAAGCCAAAACTGAGAAATTTTTCAGAGAGGCAAAAGTTCAAGAGAGGAAGAAAATTAACTGGGAAGAACTGAAAAAAAAACCAAAAACCCCTGGGCTTGGCATTCTCAGTAGAAACTAAGCAGCTGGAAATTAATTTGTCTAAATCAAGAAAGTCATTTTATAGCCTGATTCTAGGCACCAGAAGGGAGAGGCCAGAATGCACCATGGAAAAGGTATTCTGGGAATAGGGTAACAGTGGAATGGGACAGATGTGGGACTACAGCTTTGCAGGTCATCACAGTAGATCAAGAAAGCAGGAATAACTTCCAAACTGACGTATACATTTGCTTCTGATTTTTTTCCACGGAAAACTACACCCCTAAATTTGTCCTTCAGCTAAGAAAAATTCCAATTTTGATGTAACTCCATTTTCAACTGGAGAAAGAAAAGTTTCACTTGCAATTCTTCCTCTAGCCTTTTACTGAACAAAGGTTTGTTTCAACATCTCTTCCCCCTCCCCCAGCCAATTTTCTCTGCCAGCTGGTTGAACAGAGCTTTCCCAGTCACTGTCTCCTGCAGCTTGAGCCTGCCCAGCATTAATGGCTTGTGGTAAGGTACTGAGTCATAAATCGTCCACCTGTCACCACTGGGAGGTGAGACAATGAAGTCTTGAGTGTTTCTTTTCAACACCTGGTCAGTAGTAACCAAAGGTCATTTCTACCTGAAATGAGCCTACTCATTAGACCAGTCTTGATTAATTATCACATTAATTTGACCACATGTGGTCATCGCTAAAGCCAGATGGCATAAAATGGCTTCCTCCTCCAAAAGGACTGAGCATTAACTAGCACTGTGGGCATAGCAGCTCTCCTACCCCACTTGGAGTGGTTCCTCTGGGTCACAGCAGTGAGCTGGAAAGTCCACACAGATATGTCTGTTCTGTGGAAAAACAGTGTGGGGGGGTAATCTCTGTGGTTTGCCTTTCCAGTGATTCTGGAGAAGAAGAGAGAAGATATTTAACATGCTGTTTCTCTGTTAGGGAGGGAGCTCTGACTTTCTTCTTCTGGTTTGCCCTCCAAATCCCTGAGAGCCAGCAGAAGGAGGTGACTGCTGAGAGGGTAAACACAATGCTCCACCAAGAGCTCTCCACCAGTTTCAACAACTCGGGCAGCCTGTCCTACCAGATGGAGTACAGGGTCAACCCAGACTCGCTGGTTCTTCTGGGTAAGTACCGGCTGCTCAGCTGTGGCCTGAGCAGTTAGAAATGCTCCAAGATTTATAAGGTGCTGAAGGGAGGTTAGGAGAAAAGGCCAGAAGTCACTGCTGAAGGGGATAGGGGAAACCTGAAGAGGATAGGGAAAAAGTGAGGATCAGGAGGTACGACTACACATATTTCTTCCTGATGGAGAAGAACTGCAGTCTGATAAAAAAGAGCATCCTTCTTTTGAAGGATTAAAGATTATTGGAGATACAGCTGCCCATGACCAGCTAGGTAACTTGTTTTTTCTCCTTCTCCCATCAGCTTTGGCTTCGGTGGAGTAAGATCTTACACAGGTCATGACTTTGATCAGCTCAGCTCAAAAATAGCAAGCAATTCGGTTTCCTACTTTCCTTTGGGAGATTATTCCAGGCTACTTTCACCACTAGTCTTCCTCTGAGACAAAGCATTGTTGCCATTTCTGTTCTTGACATATGATTTTGAGGATTATTTATTGTTGCCCACAGTGAAGACCACAGCCTGTTTAAAAATCCACCCCTACAGAATTGCTCTAAAATAGGTTAGATAAAGGACTAGGAATGTGTCTATATTCAATGTGTCCAAGTCCAATGGAATTTGTATTTGGTCTTTATAATGAGACTTAACTTCTCAGCCTGATCTGATCGCTCTTACAGAGCCCCAAACCTCACAGGTTTTAAAATACATTGTGTTTCTTCTCTCTCCTTGGGACTCTCATTTCCAAGTTTCTTCTTCCTAGGAAATGTGACATCTCCAAGTTTTTTTTCCCCAGACATGTTATCTTGCATTTTACTAAGGTGAATCTTATTTTAATATATACTACCCATATTTTTTTAACCCTTCCCTCCACATCTTAACTGTTTTGTTTTGGGGGTCATTTTGTTGGAGTCCCCAAGGAAAATTTGATTCCCTCAAAATGATTTTCACTCCCTCATCCAGACCATCGAGTTAAGATCTTATTCTGAAGCGGCAATAGCATGTCCTGAACACATCTCCTCCTGCAGTTACCATTAGTCACTTACTTCTGTTTGTGATTTATTTCCAGCATACCAGACCTTATGCTCAGCCAATTTGAATTAACTTTCTTAAGCAAGATATCATAAGATAATATGCTAAATGCTTCCAAGTTGGCCCATCTAGCATTTTCCCTTTATTGACTCACTTCATAATGTAACTCATAAACAAATAAAAATGATGGTGCCATTCTTCTAGCTGTTCGCAGTTCCCTCTTATTCCCATCACATCTGTTTCACTCTTTTAGTCATTTCAGCAGACCACACTTCTTTCTATTTTGGAATTAACACAACAGTTGTAGTTTCTCCAGCTCCTTCTGCTTTCCCTAGTCCTTTCCGCCTCCCTCTCCAGTCAGAAGCACAGTCTAGCAACTAAGGCAAAAGCCAGAAACCCCTTACACTGCTGGGCCAGGGTGACCTCAAGCCAGTGACTTCACCTCTGGCATCATTTGCTCTGCAAAATTGGAGTGAAAAAATAGCTAGCTAATAGCAAGTCATTAGCACTTCATTGCTTTCTGGCAGACTCATTTGCTGACCTCCTTAGCTCTAAACATTAAGTCTCGCTGCAGCCTGCCCTAAGACACAGAGCTGTAAACCACTGACTAGCGCAGGAACCTCTCCAGTCTCTCCCATGCTTTATTTTTACTAACATCTACACTCACCCCAGGACACTAGCTTCCCCTTTGCCCCAAAGAGTTTCAGGACTTCCTTCTCCTTACAGGAACTCAGTTTTATTACCTTCAGATAAAAGAGTACTTAATATCAGCTCAGCATACGTCCTTCCCTACAGCACATGAGCTTCTCTAGGAGCCTGCCTTATGCCTGCAAGATCATCTTTTCCACAACATCTGTTTTTGCCATGACAAAACTGCTCAGCTCTCCCCACAGCATTGCGAGCTTTGCTTAGGAGCTACAAAAGACCAAAGCCCTGACCCAGGCAAGCCCCCAACAGCAATTCTCACACCCAACTGACCTCATGGTGCCTTTTATTTTGGCAATTATTCCCAGTAGCACCTGATCTCTGGCCACTTCCAGTTCAGCTGGGAGGCTGGAGCAAAGCCCAGCTCTCCTAAAAGTGTTGTCCACTCCGTGACTGTTTTGCACAGATTTGTATTCCTTGCTGGTGGCTTTCTCTGCATCTCCCTTCTCCAGAGGTGGACTCTATAAGGATGTTGAATACCATCAACCAGTGGTCATCAAAAGAGACCTCCTTCCCCACCCTCAGTAACTCCCATACTTTTTGGTGAGGGTTATTTAAACTGGGAGAACAGGGAAGGGGTGAGCAGATGGCGAAGGCTCAGGGAAATGAGGTTGTGGCCTGTGATGTAGCTGGCAGAGGAGGGGGATGGCTGCCTGAAGCAATGCCCAGCCCTTCTGGGAAGGGGAAGAGGTCCTGGAATAGCACACGAAAACAGGCAAGGAAAAAAGGCAGAGAAGCCCATGGTGGGCTGGAAAGCATGAATTGGGGCTGTTGGATGTGGGACAGCAGCCAGAGAGAATTCCCAGAGAGATGGGGTGGGGAAGGCACGACTGAAACAGGTCCCTGAGAGCAGACAGAGAAGTACCCGGAGGATGCCCCATGCTGAAGTTGTGAGCCATCCACAGAGGAAGGAGAGGAGTCATCACCTGCCAAGCTAGCATTCAGGCACTACCAGTTTATCTTTTTGTTTATCTTCCTTTATATATTTTCTTTCTAACAGAATCCAGTGTGAAAGACATAGTAGTGCTGAAATCCACTCTGGGTAGGCTATCTTTTCATTTCCTTTTGAGTTCTTGACTTTATGGGAGGGATTTTTACAGGGGACAGAAAGCTTGCTGGCTTCCTGGAGTTGTAAATCCTGGGAAGGGGAGATGAGAACGGTAGCAAGGGAGCACCAGTGCCGCTGCTTGGTCAGATCCAAACTCCGTGACACAGCCATGTGCTGGACTGCTCTGAGCATCCTGACACCTCTGCCCCAGCAGCGCACCACTATGCAGAGATACTGGCTCCCAGGGGCAGTGCAGCCGCCTTAGTCTTATCCCTGTCCTAACAAATCATGTCAAACAGCTTGGTGTACTGGTGCAACGGTGCTAATTCCAGGCCTCGTGAAATTCTGCTGATTGGGGTGGGGGTTTCCCTCCGTACCTCTGCACTGGATGTGCTGTCAGTCATTTAGGAGTCTGCTGCCTTAGCGATGTTTGAAGATGCTTTTAGTAATTCCAGGCAGTGTTGTAAGTGCCGTGGCTGGCAGCTTGCACTAGAGATGCTATTAGAAACTCACCTTTAAGCTGACTTTTACTCAAAAATCCTGGTCTCAAAGCCTGCTGAAACCTGGAAATCAGACAAGGGAGATGTAAAGCCAGGAAGAATATGAGGTTGAGAGGAGAAAGAGGTGAAACAGAAAATAAAGCCAGTGGAAGATAACTGTGCTGATATTTAAAGCCTGAGGTAGTATCAGTTTAATCACGGAAGAGAGGACAGTTCTTATAGAGAGAAATCGAGGCAACGGTACGAGGGGACTGGTGCCACAACAAGATATATAAAAGTAAACTGAGATTACTGGGATGAGTCAGCCTTACCCTGAAATATGGCTCACACTGACATCCCAAGTGACAAGCCCTTATCTTTGTTTCTCTTACAACCACCCCTAAGCCCCCCCTTTGCTTCCATTGACATCACCCTGAGGTTTAAATCCCTTTATCTTTCCCCTGGATTCAGGTTGCTACAGGTACAGCTATGTCCAGGAGGATGACGTCCTACGGCTGGAGGGCCCTGACTACTTGGCCTCCAGTTGTCTTTGGCACCTCCACGGCCTGAAGGGCTACATGATCAAGCTACGGCTGGAGTGGACCCTCCTGGACTGCAGGGACCGCCTGGCTATGTACGACGCAGCCGGGCCCCTGGAGAAACACCTCATCACCTCGTAGGTAGCTTCTGAGCACGGCGGGGAAACCGGGCAGGATGGCAAGACACACCACAGCAGGGGAAGGTGTTAGACTACATCAGAGGAAATTCTCTTTGATGCAGAACCTGCCTCTTGCTGATCAGCTGAAGCCACTGATGTGGGATATCACGCAGCCAGCCGTGCAGTCTGAGAGATGACAGCGGCACGAGCTGGCTCTCTGCCGGCCCTTTATTTGATTCAGTTAGTGCCTCACAGCAGGCGTGCGCTGTGGATAACACAGACCTCCATTGTCTCTTTCTCGTTCTTCTCTTTCATTTCTTTGTTGCTTGCTTCACTCCCGTCCTTTTATCTCTTTCCCCTGAGGATCTATGGCTGCAGCCGGCAGGAGCCCGTTGTGGAAGTCCTTTCGTCGGGCCCTGTCATGTCCATTGTGTGGAAGAAAGCCATGTACAGCTACTACGACCCCTTCATCCTCTCAGCACAGGTGGTGCCCCTCGAAGGTGAGGAAGGCCGGAGGAGGGCAGCCATAGATATGGGAAGGAGACAGGTTATCTCCTACAACATGACAGCTCCTAGAGGTGCTCCAGCCCCGTTAGGAGCAGAATTCGCTCTAGATTGCAAGGGCAGAGGTGGTTGGTAAAAAGCAGGTTAGATGTTGCTCCCTCACCTGGGCTCATACATGAGCATCTGAGTCGAGTCTTTACAGCCCAGGCTCTGGCAAGCAGAGCCTGAGTGATCGTGATACTTTAGGACAAGGCCAAGCTCTCATGCATGGACAGACCAGATGTGGCCTGGACATACCAGATGTGGCCCAGACATCATGTCTAGATGCACTTGGAGATAAATGTCAATTCATTATAAGAGTCTAAAGCAGCAATATACATTACTATTACCCTTCTGTGGAGAAGAAGAGGAGGCTAAAAGTCTTGCCAGGTAGAAACAGCCCCTTGAAGGGGGATGGTGGAACATCCCAGTCACCTTTAGCATCAGGCCTTAGAGGCTCTTTCCTCCCCTCCTACAGCAGGATGAGTATATGGCATCCCCAGGCTGAGGTTGAGCTGACAGGTAGCAGGGCTTTGAATGTTTGTATTTTCAGCCTGCGAAGTGAATATAACTCTGCGGGAGGGCCTGGAGCTGCAGGGGAAGATTGGCACGCCACACTACCCCAGTTACTACTCGCCCAACACGCAGTGCACCTGGCACATGACGGTAAGACCCAGCTCCCACAAGAGCATCCATCCCATCCCTGAAACCCACCTGGCACTCCCCACGTTAGGGTGGGGTACTCAGTCCCATCATCATGAGAAGCAAGAAGAGGGTGGCGGCCTGCCTAGCCTCCACATAATGTGTGTTTCTGAAGAGGAAAGAGTCTAATATCGCATGCCGGCACAGAGATGCCACAGCTGGGGTGGAATCTGAAATCTGGTCTCCAGAGTTCTTCAAGGCAGAACCAGATTGTGAAAAATTGCTAAGAATTACCATGCTTCGAAACCAGCAGCAGAGTCACCCCGGGCTGCGGCATGGCCCCGGTTTAGAGGGTGCTTCCTACTGGCCTGCAAAATGTGAATTGGCAGCTCTCCCCTTCACACCTACCCTGCTTGTTTCTCGTATGGAGCGGGCTGCAGCACTCATAGGGGCCATCTACACTCTGCTCTGGACCCCCTTGCCTGCAGGTCCCATCCCTCGACTACGGGGTCACCCTGTGGTTCGACGCCTACGCGCTCAGCAGACAGAAGCATGACCTGCCCTGTACCCAAGGCCAGTGGATAATTCAGAACAGAAGGTGTGTGCTGGGGTCCTGGTTTCTGTCTCTCACTTCCCACCTGGGATTAAATCTCTGCAGGTTCCCTGCTCGCTTCAGCCACCAAGTCTGAGGAGGCCACACTCAGCAGCCACTGCTGTGCTGGTGCCTCTTGCTTTTCTACTTCTTTTTCAGCCTCTCTTGTTCACAGGCTCCTCAATGAGCACATTTCTTACAGATTTGCTTTGAGCTACCAGCCTGCCTTCTCTGTCTTGCTGTTTGCATCAGGCTTCCTAGTTTTCTCCTGTGTGTGTAACCTTCGTGTCCTCCCACGTCTCCTGTGTTTGCAAATCTGCCTGTCACCACCTCTGCAATATTATCTCTGTGTGCCGTTGCCTTGCATCCACCTCCATACAGATCTTCTGCCGAGCTCCGTATCCTGCTGCTTTGACTACAGCCACTTCCCCCTGCAAGACTTCCCAAAATTAGCATCCCTGCGTAGCTGGGGTTGCTGCCCACCACTGCCCAGGCGCAAAGGACCAAGAGCCGCTGCGCTCCCATTGCCTCAAAGCAGTCTCTGAGATGAATGGACCCATGGCTTTTGTTTATCCTTCCACTTACTGCAAAATTCCCCCTTTGCCTCCAAAACTTCCCCCAGCCCATCTCATTAACTTCCTCTCCACTGCTCCTGTGGGGGTAACTTCTTTTCCTCTGAAGGGTCTGATCCAGAAGCTATGTTCCCCTGGCTTAGGATTTCCACTTTTTCTCTCCCTGCCTTCCTCTTTTAAACTGTCAGTGCCACAGTTTCTACAACATGGCTGCTTCGGGAAGATAAATATAAGAACTGAATTACTTTGCATGGCCTGAATTCAGCACTTAGCCAGAAAGCGGGAAATGTCCAGAGATAGTAGGGTGACCCTGGACTCTGGATCTCATGCCATATTGAAGGCATTTTGCCTTCCTGGCTTCCCCCCCATCCAGTCTCTGTGGCTCCCTTCCCACCCCAGCCCCACCGAGCACCCTTGCCCCACTCTGCTGTCTTCTCCTCTCTCCCTGCCCGACACATCCCGCCTGTGTTTGCTCCTCAGGTTGTGTGGCCTACGGACCCTGCAAGCCTACGCTGAGCGGATCCCGGTCACGTCCTCTGCTAACATCACCGTCGCCTTCACCTCGCAGATCTCCTTAACTGGTCCTGGCGTACAGGCGGCTTACAGCCTGTACAACCAATCCGACCGTAAGTTCAGGCTGCTCCCTGCTCCTTGGTGGGGTGGTAGCTACCAGCAGCCCCTGTGCACTTGGCTTGTGTTAGGAGGAACAGCAGACACATCCCGTGAGCCCTAAGTGCCATCTGCCCTTCAGGCACACGCTCACAACTCGGTGATGCACACACCAGCCGTCGCCCGAAACGAAGAGGCATTTACGTGCGAAGCTGCTTCTGCACACGTGGCCCTGCCTCGTGTTGCCAAAGCATCCTCGCGCCAAAAACCAAGGTCAGAGAGTTGTCTGCAGTCTCACCCCCGTGCCCACATCCTGGACTGGCCTTGGGAATTCAATGAGAGACTATCTCCGGCTTGAAGCGACTTTTATTTAGATTATAAGAGCTCTTTACGGAGAGATGTTTCCTGCTCACCTTGGAATTCGTGCAAGTGAGAGACGAGTAAAACCACACACAGATACACATAACGCACGTACGCAAATGCACGCCCACGGTCTGTCTTTCCAAGGTTTCTCCATCTCCTTTCTAAAGGGTGCCCGTTACACATACCAGTCCCTGAATACGTGCACCTGCCAACACATGTCTAACACCAACCCCTTCGAGGCCCCCGCCAAGTTTTAATAACAACTCCAAAGAACCTCTTTCAACTTTCCCGCGGCATTCAAGAGTAACGAAACAGTGCTAAACCAGAGGTACGGCATGCCGGGTGGGTTGTCCTGGCTTCTTGCCCTTTGGTACCATGGGAAGCAGGGAAAAAGCCCCCCTTTCCCCTGGTGCACGGCCTGGCTCTGTTTGCCCTTGTTCAGATTTTGGGGAGCGCCGCAAATGCCAGCAGCCCGCTGCTGCAGCAGGCGTGCGGTCAGGAGGGTGTGCAGCTCCACGCTCCGCTTTCAAGCCACAGTGCTCTGCTGCAAGGAGGTTTCCAGTCACTGGGGACTAACGACTCGCTGTTGGTTTCACAGCCTGTCCCGGGGAGTTCCTGTGTTCTGTGAACGGCTTGTGCGTCCCAGCCTGTGACGGGATCAAAGATTGCCCCAATGGGCTGGATGAGAGAAATTGTGGTGAGTGATTTCTTCTCCCCGCTGGTCCCTGGTCTCAGCGGGACACAGCCCCTTCCTCCTCCAAAGGTAGGGAGGGCTGGGAAGGATTCAGCTGGCCCAGGTTCAGGCTTGTAGCTCCCCTCCAGGACCTTAAACCTCTGCATCCTTAAAAGCCTCATCCCACTGCCGTATGGCTTCAGCCTGCTCGGGAAGGAGCAGCAACTCTTCTTGCTCCTGTGCACGGCACGGTCTTTCTGGGAGAACCCCCTAGCATCACGCACCAAGAGCTCCAGACAGCCTGAAAGAACACCCCCCGCCCAGGCTGTCCCCCACCTTGTCCTGCTTTTCCCCCTACAATCAACCTCAGCCCTGGCCTACAGCCCCGTCTGCTGTCAGCCCACCCAGCATCCCCCTCCCAGCCCTCCCACCCTGCCCACCCGCTGCCCTGCTCGCTTCCCCTTTCCCCCCAGGCCATGTGTGACACAGGACCTGTACAGATCCTCACCCATATATTGCACTCCAGTTTGGGAGCATCTAAGTCCTTGATCAGCCACCAGTTCTTCATGCCAAGAGCAGTCAGGGCTGATGCAGACACCATCCTCAGCATCCCAGGACGCCTGCAAAGCCCCATTTTCATAGGAATAGCTATTCAGGCTCAGGCACGACTACTAATTCATCTATCCTCCTATCCCTGGTGTGAGTGGGGGGTGGCTTGTCACATTGGTGCCACCACTGATTTTTCATTAGTTGTCCCTTACAGCTGTTTTTCCACAGACAGAAAGATCCCTGAACCAGTGGAGATAGTGACCAGTTCTGAAAGATTCAGAGGAAGGTATAGAAAAGTCTAAAGTAAAAGGAAGGAGAAATCTTTCTCAAGGAAGTTTTCATTTGGTGCTGGAAATGTGAGAGCTCTCACAGAATCACTGAGGTTGGGTTTTGTATTGCCTGCAGTCTTGCTGTCGGTGCACTGTGTCCCATCATCCAGCTGTCTGACATCAGGGCTTGCTTGCTTCCCTCATGCAGGCATGGATACAAATGCATCCTTATGAATATCTAATCCCTTCTTGAATCCTGTTAGCTTCTTGGCCCCAGAGGTATCCTGTGTCATTCAGTTCCACAGGTTAACACAGACCAAGACTGAACAAAAAGAGTATTTGTTTCTCACTGTTTTCAAACATCCCATTCTATTCAAAAAAAGAAAATAGAAACATCACGATTTCCTTCCTTTCTTATACTCTTGCCAATGTTGCATCTTTGCTTATTCACTCCATGTCTGCATGGGACAGCCCCTGTCTTTAAAATCAGTGTTCACATTGCCTCAGACCTGCATGTGCCTTTAGTCATCTGGAAGCCTCACGCTAATGACTGAAGAAATTGTAGTCATTGCAGTAAGAAAACGCCTGGGAGGTACCGGCCAGTCATGTTTGGTGTTGCACATAGATACACACAAACACAGGACAAGTTCCTGCTGTGAAAACATACCATCGGAAGTCAAACTCCGTCACGGGGAGGCACCTTAGGCACCATCTCCGTCCTCAGCAGCTATCAGAGCTCGCGGACGTTGAGGAATCCGCTGCTGCTGAGGACTCGGCTATCAGAGAGCAAGGGCAGCAGCTGCTCCGTGGGGGAAGGTGACCCACGAGCTGAGGGTGACAGCACGGCAGGAGGAACGGTGACCTCGCCAGACGGGATGCAGTCCTGCAGAACCCAAACGGGGCAAGCAGACCAGGCCTGGTGATGGTGACCCGGGTCAACCGAGGAGTCCAGTGACCTCAAGACAAGTCCATAGTGACAAGGCAGGTCCGAGGCCAAGCCAAGAAGCCAAGAAAAGTTAAGTCAGCATCAGCAAAGTGTAAGACAGGGTGCGGACATGCCTACGACGTAGATCAGGCCAAGACTACACAGCTGCACTATGCCAGAGCTGGTCTTAAGCACACATTATGAGGTGGGGGAAGAGGCTGCAGAGCCTACTGATGCACTTAGGACCCTGACCTCACGCCTGAGGCCTCGTCCCGCCTGCCTAATTCCCGGGTGCTTCCCTCCTGCGCAGTGTGCCCCGCGAAGTTCCAGTGCCGCGAGGACAGCACTTGCATCCAGTTCAGCAGGGTCTGCAATCGGCAGCTGGACTGCATCAACGGGAGCGATGAAGAGCACTGCAGTGAAGGTAGGGGGGGGGGGGGCACGGCGCTGGGCTGACAAATACCCTCCCTTACGCTCGAGCCAAGGCTGCCGGTAGCGTGCTTCCCTCTTGTGAGGTCAGGGCACGTGCCCGACCTGCTCACAAGGTTTGCTCCGTTTGCAGCTGACCAAGTTTGCTCAGGAAATTCCCTGTCATCCTTTACGGAGTTCCCCCAAGCTCTCTGTTGCTTCCCCCCCCCCCCCAATCTACAACCTGCCGCCCTCCCTCAGCCTCAGCTCCTCTTCCTCTTGGCAGGGGTCCCCTGCGGTCCTTTCACCTACCGCTGCGAAGACGGGACCTGTGTGAAGAAACCAAACCCCCTGTGTGACACCGCCGCAGACTGCGAGGACCTGTCTGACGAGAAGCGCTGTGGTGAGGAAACGCTCACTCGCGCGCCGGCCGGCCGGGTTGAGGATGCCACGTAGCTGCAAGTGGTCCCCTTTCTCCCCCCCCACCCCCCCGCCACCCCAGCATCAGCACCCACCCTCCCCTGTCCCAGCACCTTCTCCCTCCCCCAGCCCCACGGCAGCAGTGCCACTGCTCCATCCCGCCGCGGCAGCAGCGAGGAGCCGGCTCTCCGTGCTGAGCTGCGAGCAGGCGTTTGCTCTCCGGATAGCGGCTCCCCATCTCCTTCAGGCAGAGCCATCGAGCCAGATAGACGTGTCTCACGGGCCACGTCCTACCCACAGCCTACCTGTTGGACCACTGTGCTGGCTTAGGTGAAATAATGCCATCCTACAAGGCTCCAGCCAGGAAAATCACCCATCACTGTACAGGGAGAGAGCTTGTGTTTTGATTTCCCGGCTTGGTTTTTCTGGAGCCTCGCTGGGCAGCGGCAGGGAATGACCGCGAGGGTTCCCCGGCGGGACAGCAGGGAGCACAGACTGCGTGCTGCCCCAAAGGCATCCCCAGGGTGCAGCTGGAGGTGGGTAAGGCTGTGCAGGCACCAGTGGGGGCACGGGCTGCGAGGGAGCGCTCGCTAGACCTGTCCTGGACAGTATATAAAGCATCTGCTGGCTGGGAAGGCCAGGGATTAGAGACCAAACTCTTCAGTCAATTAGGTAGGAAAGGAAGGGCAGGCACAGTATATCACGTTCCCTCCCTCCCCTGAAGCACTTGCCGTGTCTCCTCCTCAGACTGTGGTCTGCAAGCCCCTCTCAGCAGGATCGTGGGTGGTGCGAATTCCGTGGAAGGGGAATGGCCGTGGCAGGCCAGCCTGCAAGTCCGGGGACGCCACATTTGTGGGGGAACACTCATCGCTGACCGCTGGGTGGTCTCAGCCGCGCACTGCTTCCAGGATGAGAGGTAAATGGAGAGGGGAGGGTGCTGGACAGAAGAAGGATTTGCGTTGCTTTCCATGTCATGCGTGACGGGAGGGTCATCTGGCTTGTGCAAATGTCCCAGGACAGCCGCACCCCTCATTTGGCACCCGTGCCGTGCTTCTCCACGGCTCGGAGCTGGAGAAAGGGATATGGATACAAGCATTAGTATTTGGGTGTGCATGCAGGGAAAAAAGGGGCAGCGCTGGCAGCTTTGGGAGGGCAATGGTGGTGGAAGACACTTCACAGCTCCACCGTTGCTTTGGCTCTGGCTTGTCCCCGTGCTGTCACAACCACGGAGGTGTCTGCGTGTGCTAGGATGGGACCAGGACAGCATTACCTGTGGAGGATGCTGTTTGGGTCCCATGCTGCCCACCCCCAGGGCCTGCCCTTTCAGGAGGAAGCACGGTCTCTCCCCCGGTTCCTTCCACCCGGTGTACGTACCACAACAGCAGAAGCAACGTACAGATTGGGGTGGGGGGATTCACTCATTCTTTCAAACTGGGAAGAAGTAAGGAGCAGGAAGGTCCACAGCTGTGCTGGGCAAAGGAGTGTGCACCCTCAGGTGCATCCACCTCCTCCAAACTCCCCTTTTCCTTTATCAGTGAGCCAGTGGGGATCCCCCACATTCCCACCTACTACTGCTGGACTTCCATGGCTGCCCTTCCCTCCTGATGCTATGTGAGCTTAGGGAAAAGGAGCTGCTGGTCGTGCTCAGTATGGTGACACCAGCCTTGGTAGGACTGGGGCTGCTTTGCAGTTACGCTTATCACCTCACCCTGCTCCTACCCGTGTCCTACAACCCTGCAAGGAAGCCCACCAGCACTGGGAGCAGGCTTTTCAAGTGGTCCGTGTGGGCTGAATTTGGCCATTTTGGAGTGTCCCAACGCACAACGGATGGAGCTAGCACAGCCCTGTTAGATGGGATATGTGTGTGCCTGTCAGGGAGAGAATTTAAGCGGTGTGAGAGATAAGAAGTGAGGTTAAAACAGAGGAGCAGAAGAACAACAGGAGCCTGGAGTGGGCCGTGCTATGGGCAGCAGCCTGTGCAGGCAATAGGATGGAGGTGAGTCCTGAAGGTGAATTTCGACCAAGAGAGGTGGTCAAACCAAACCAGGGAGATTTTTGCACCCAGAGGGGCAGTGTGTGAGAAAACGGCACATGTAAGGCAAAAGGTGGACAGGACTCTGAGTCTAAAACCAGCCCTTTTCCCCCTTCCTTCCGCTCTGGGCAAGGGCAAATTCCCCTCTGCTCCTCACTCTCCTGCTGGAGACAGGGTCTCCATTGGCTGTTAGCTCTCAGCTATTCTGTTCTCAAAGATGTCACCTTGTTAGGCTGTCCCCAGCTTTCGCCTCTGTTTCTGTAAAGGGCTGTCATGCCTTTTAACACCCTCACCTCTGAGCCGCTTTTCTCACTTCACTCCCTCTTAGAAATTTCTCAGATCTTGCTCCCCTTCTCCATGTCTCCTTCCCCTTGCAGCTTTGCTTCACCAGCTCAGCTCTTGTGCTCTGCCCTATCACTTGCTGGCCTAACCTACATATAGCTTTTAGCCTGCTTTGCTAAGGAAAATAAGCAAATCTTAGCAAATAAGCAAATATGAGCAAGTTGCCTGTGTGTATGAGTATCTGCCCAGAGTTGTTGCCGCTGTACAGGCATGTCAAGGCTTCAGAGGTGTCCTACCTAGTTTCTTGAAATCAGTAGCCAAATAAAAATAGAGGGCCCTCTGAGGGAGCTGATCATCCATATCAGAGACTCCTCAAAAGGCTGTGACAGAAGCAGCCAGGTTCTGCCCATCCTTCTCTGTTCATGTGATGAGTTACCTTCTCTGCTGCATCCTACAGACTGGCCTCCGCCTCCATATGGACCGTTTACTTGGGCAAATATTTGCAGAACGCCACCAGCCACACAGAGGTGTCCTTCAAGGTTATCCGCCTCTTCCTCCACCCTTATTACGAGGAGGATAGCCACGATTACGATGTGGCCCTGCTCCAGCTGGACCATCCTGTGATCATCTCGCCCTTAATCCAGCCCATCTGCTTGCCCGCTCCTTCTCACCTCTTTGAGCCTGGCCTTCATTGCTGGATCACTGGCTGGGGAGCCCTCAAGGAAGGCGGTAGGTGCGAGGTCTTTGCTGGTGGCCTACTGTAGAAAAGCCAAGGCAGAAACAGCTTTAGATGTGAGGTAGGCAGAATAGGCTTCTCTTCACCCCAAAGCATTATGCCTCCTTCACCCCCTTTGATTTTGGGTCAGAGGTTGGCCAAAGTTACCTGTTGAGTGTCTTGAAACCTCATTCGGAGGGGCAGGCATGAGAGTCCAGTAATCTATGTGGGGACAGCATGTGTTCCTTCATCCAAAGACTAGAATAGCCCTTCAGGAATTAGGGGTCTGTCTAGTGGCTCTTCAGCCATGGTCACAGCATGGAGCAGCCCCAGACCCAAAGCCCAACCCCATGCTCACATAGACATGTGGGATCCTGCTGGGTCATTCCCCAGGGACAGTGCCTGACTGGAGAGAGTTGAGATTAAAAACCTGCTCTTCATCAACCCTGGACTGGGTCTCCTGGGAACACCTGTTTGTGGCCCCTGCAGCAACATTTTCCCCATGTCAAAGACCTGGGTCCCCCCAGCAAGTCCCGTACTAGTAAATTCCATGAGAGCTGCCCCCTGAGGATCGCACTGTCTAATTGTCAGCATGTGCCCTGGTACCATTTGACCATTTTGACCACATAGCACCTGCACACTGCTGGGGGACAGGATGGGCCAAGACTTGTCCCCATGGTGTGGTGTGGATAAGTCCATTCTTTTTTGTGATCAAAAGTTTAGCTGCATAGGTATGGACCCTTCCAGTTCCCTCCCCGTAGGGCCAGCAAAACAGGTCCAAGCTGTTCTCTAGTAGTGCTTGGCACAGGAATATAAATGTGCCCACCCAGGTCAGCTTAGTGCCTTTACTCACTCACACGCTTGCTCCAGCTGCTTCCCAAATGGAAACACACAGGGGTTATCCAGAATTGGACATTCCTGGTTTGTATGCTTAGCTGGAAGAGCTTAATACCCATTTCAATGAGAAGCAAGCCCCAAACTCTGACATCCCAGAGGTTTCCCCAAACCAGAATCCACCTCGTCCCAAAAGCTGAAGTACCCACAACATATCCCTGTAGGGAAAGGGACTGAAGGGGAATGTTACTCCTTCCATGCAGGTGAAGTACTCTGCTGAAAGTCAGAGACAGTGATGCCAGTGCAGAGCAGAACAGAAATTCAGATGGCAGCTTTCTGCATGCAGTGAGATGGGCATGGGCTGGGGGATCACGGTAAACAGTGGGAAGTTCCACCATTGCTCACCTCAACTACTTTTGGTACCCTACCCCTCAGGGCACATCAGCAATGTTCTGCAGAAGGTGGATGTGCAGCTTATCCAGCAGGACATCTGTAGCGAGGCCTACCACTACATGATTTCTCCCAGGATGCTGTGTGCTGGGTACCAAAAGGGCAAGAAAGATGCCTGCCAGGTGATGGATGAGTTGTGGGATCAGGGTTGACTACCAGAGGTGGGGTGTGTCCCAAGTCTCCCAAATGCACTCCATAGCCTGAAATGAAGGTGAAAAGACCATAAAATGCCTGACTCCTCAACGCTTTCTCTGATCGAAGTGGCCAAGGACACTTCTTCCCAGCATCCCTTGCCTTAGACAAGATCCAAATACACTTAAATTTCTCCTTTTCTCATTTCAGCCCATTCTCCACTCCTTACCTTCCACTTTCAAGTCACTTGTCTACATCAGTCTCCTATCCCTCAGCCTCTTTAGCATCTGTCACACACAGTTACCTGTCTGTTCCTTTATTACTATCAATCTCAAGGAATTCCTCTGTCTTCCATCTCTCCGGGCATCCAGTTAAATTCCACCAGCTTCCTTGCTCTCCACGTAGTTGGAAATGCCACATGGAGCAGAGGGAAACAATAGAGCTGTCAGCTTCTTGACACCCGGCTAAGGGGGGAGGAATTTGCATGATGAGGGAACGCAACGATGGGTCAGATGTTTGCACTGTAGACTGTTTTTGACATCTGCCTAAGGTACAAGGAATGTTGCAGATGTCCCACGCGTGAGTTGAGGGGATACAGGAACCTGCATACAGCAGGACTGAAAGCCAGTGTAATCATCCAGCTGGAGAAGCTGGTGGATCACCATCACCCCATTTTTCTTTCCCTTTCTCTAGGGTGATTCTGGAGGTCCGCTGGCCTGCAAGGAACCCAGTGGCAGGTGGTTTCTGGCTGGTTTAGTCAGCTGGGGAATGGGATGCGCACGTCCAAATCAGTATGGAGTATACACCAGGATCACTCAAGTGCTGGGCTGGATGAACCAAACCATGAGCTGAAAAAAGTGCATCTCTGCCTTCTCCCCATCAGACTTACGCTCACATGGCACTCATTCCTGATCTCGTTCACTTGCCTCTCAGAGAAAGAGAGTTTCTGTATGGGATGTTGTCAGAGCCAGGGTGCTCTTCTGAGCAGGGTAAAAGAAGACTGCCGTGGGGATTGCAGAGAAAAGCAGGCAGACCCTCTTCCCGCTCACTGCTTCCCAGAGAGCATCCCAAGGTGTTTTTAGGCCATCCATCCAAAAAAGCTGGGGGGATGGATGATGACACGGCATGACACGCAGCAACGGTCCCAAGTTGATGGTTTCTGAGAAAAGGAATGATGGAAGTTGAACTTTCCATGAACCATGTGATTCAGCCACAACCTTACGCTGGAACATTTGCTGAAAGAAAATGTGACTGATGTAGTTAGAGATTCCAGTAACTGTGAAATCAATCTCCCTCCCTTTTCCTTCCTGCTGCTCGTCCTTCTTCCCCCTTCCCCTCCCATCACTCCTCCTCTTCCATCTCCCTAATTGCTTCTTTTCTTAGCCGGCGTGTGCTGTTCAGTGTGCTGTTCAGCTCAGCCAGGCAACTCTTCACATCTCGCTGGCTCCCAGGCACGGATCCAGCATCACACCCTGCAAACGTGTATCGTGCCCCCTGATGGAGCAGCACCCAGCCTCCATCACTGCACTTTCCTCAGGGAAAGGCCCCGGCCCTCAATAACAACATTGGAGCAGCCCCCCATCCCCTTCCCTCAGCCCTTCTAAACACGTTTAATATGAGGGCATCTCAACTGCTTCCATCTCCTAACTCAGATAATCCAGGAGGTGGAGGAGAAGGCTTCAGGGCACAGTGCTTAAACAGTGACTGCTATGGGTTTGGTTTTTTTACTAAAGATATACATATATATATGTGTGTGTGTATATATATACAATGGGTCACTCTCTGGAATCAGAAATAAAATTAATCTGAGGATTTTTTTGCCTCTAGTTTGCCTTAGTCTGCTAAAAATTATTTTGGGACTTGTACCTTTTTGACCAAACTCCAACCCTGGAATTGGCAACTGGCAAAAGTTTCCACACCCCTGCCCTCCCTCTCAGCTGTCCCCCAGGCGCGGTGGGGTCAATACACGAGCTAGATAGGTGGTCCTCCCTTACTGTTATGATTTAGGGGTGCAGATACCAAGAAGCAAACCTGCTCTGCAGCCCAGCTGCAGTGGGAAGTCCCTCCAGCCTCCAGAAGACAGGCGCAGCACAAACAGCTTCTGGTGGCTCCAGGCGATGAAGCCAAACTCCCTTTCTCCAGCTCCCACCCCCTTCCACCAGCACCAAATTTCTGCCACTTGAAACGAGAGGCGGCAAGGAGGAACAGACTGTGAACTTTATTGAGGAGTTACAACCTGGTGTCCTCGGACACAGCAGTGAAGCAAACGCCCCGCTCCCCGAGACGGGGATCTCCTGGTGCTAGCTGACACGGCATCGGGTGCCAGCGTGTTCCCAGTACCCGGGCAACACTCCTGTCTTCTCCTCACCAGTGCAGGTGGCCCAGAAAAGGGCTGTGGCTCTGCACTCGCCCTCTGGCCACCAGCCCAGCCCAGCTGCCTGCAACAGGGAAGGGGCAAGGACTGGTCCTTCCTCAGGTGCCACCACCTCGGGGCCCCAGTCGCACCCAGGGTGTTCAGAAGGGACCGCAGGCTGCAGTGGCTGATCACTGATGTCCCCAGCAGGGGCCACTGTGACATTAAGGAAAGCCAGACTGCGAGGCATGGGATGGGGGCCATGGGCTCCAGCCCCTGGAACAGCCCAGGGGCTCCATGGATCATCTACCCTTCTCCAGGGCTGGAGGCTCAGGCCTCCCGGGTGAGTTTGTAAAAAAGAATGGCTGCCTGTGAGGAGTGAAGGGGGTTGGGGGGGGGTGTGGCTGTGAGGCGAGGGGCTGCCGTACGCTGCAGTACAAAAATAAAGATATAAACAAGAAACGAAAAGGCTGGAGCGGAGTGTCGGGATCACGTCCTCAGACCTCTGGCTTGCAACAGCTAGAGGAGGAGAGAGAAGGAGAGAAAGCAAATCAACGGCAGGAATCGAAAGCAGCTGAGCATGGAGGGGAGAGTGAGAAACAGGAAAAGGGAAATGCCCGAGGAAATGAGAACGGAAGAAAAAGAAAAGAGATGAGGAGTGAGGGTGGGAGAACAGAGAAAAAGGAAGGAAAGGTCTGCGTGATTAACATACACTGACTTTTAAGAGAATAACACTCAGGTCTCACAACCATGGACAAGGAGGCTCTCGAACAGGGCGAGACAAATGTCAGCCAGCTAACAAGAGCCCTCCACCAGGACGCAGAGCGGCGCTGAGCACCTCCAGTTTAACAAGAGCCCCACCGTTTCCCAGTACGAGAGAGGAACCCTCCTTCCAAAGCTTTCTGTACCCAGCCCCACGCGCCCCAGCCAGGCAGCCTCCCTGGGCAGGAGGCAGAGCACAGAGGCTCATTTCGCACACAGCTGCGAGAACATCTGGAGCGGGGAACCGGCCGCTTCTGCTCTGCCTTCGCCACCCTCTCCCACCGCGCTCGCACCCTGGCAGAGGCGGTGGGGGGGGGAAAAGCCCAGGGAAGCGAGAGCGGGGAGGGGAAAATAACAGGCTGCCTTCTGCAAACGGCTCTCGGGCTGGCAGGCAAAGGAGCTGCGGGCAGCAGTCTGGAGACGCGATCTGGCACGCGTGTCAGGCAGCCACATGGCAGACTTCCCCCGCTTCCCCGTGCCACCCCTGCCTGCTTTGCATTCTATTTCCACCTCTCTTCTTTTCTGCCAGCTGCGCTCTCCTTTCTGCTGCCAGAGCCTCTGGTCTGGAGCGTTAGGGCCTGCTTGGCAGGTAAAGGCACACACAGGACGAGAATCGGAAAAGCTACCTTAGGGACGAGTCAACCTCCCCTCCCGCCTTGCCCTCCCCGAGCTCTACAAACCAGGGCCGTACCCACGAGAGGGAAGGGAGTCACTCATGCCGAGCTCAGGCTGGCGGGAGCTGGGAGTGCGGACAGGTAACGTACCTGCGGAGGAGGAAAAGTGAGGGGCAGAGAGGGACAGGGGCCCCGGCAGGGACCACTCTGGGCCCTGGGGGTTGGAAGAGAGCAGAGGGAAGGATGCTGGAGGCTGGGGAGTGGGGCAGGGTGGGAGGTAGGTGACAGTGCTGGGATGGACAGGGAGGGGAGCAGGAGGGAGGGTCCGGAGGTAGAAAGAGTTTAGTGCAATCCCGAATAGATGGACAGTCTGCAAATAAAAATATAACCGTAAATAAACCAAACAGTTTAAAATACAAAGCAGCAGCCACGGTAACAGCTCTCCCCTGTCGGCTTTATCTCCAGAGAGACTCCTGCTCCTGGAGAGGACTGCCCCCAAACCCCATGTCTGCCCTAGTCCTTCCCTGCAGCTAGCTGTGAGCTCTCACCAGAAAGGTGGACGGGTCTATGCCTGGGGGGTTATTTTTATCATTTTCCTCAAGGATTTGCTGCACCTTTCTCCTCTGCTTCTGCTTCTGCCTCTGCCTCCTCCTCCTCCTCCACCTCCTGCTCCTCCTCTTCCAGGTCCTCCTCTGTGCTCTGTGGCCCAGCATGCAGGACAAAGGGAAGAAACAGTGGAGATACTTGCAAGATGAGCCACGGCAGTTCTTTCTGACGCACAAAGGAATAAAGCAATAGTCATGACACTGGAATAAAAAGGGACCTTTCCCCACGGCCAAGACAGCTCTAGGTCAGGGAGCAAAGAGACTTGTCCTCCTCTGGAGCATCACGTCCAGGTCTATCTAATCCACTTACAAGTGCTGTGATCCCACTGCCCAACGACTGCCATCAGTTGCTAGTGCTCCTTCCTGTACCCTACGTGTCTCCAGGATGTCATGCCACACGTTCCTGTCCTTCCCTCAAAAGGGGAGCAGGGGATCTCCTGCCCCGTAGGCTGGGACTCAGCAAAAGGAAAGAGAACGCTGCAAAACCTTCAGGGAAATCACACCCTAGAGGCAGAGTGATGCACGCAGCATGGTCATGAGGAGGCACGAGGGAGATGTTAGAGTAGCATGAGAAGTGCCAGGGTCACTTGCTAAAGCCATTTGCCACACAGAGCCGGACACCACCACTCTCAACACACACGCACACACACTCCTCCTTTTGGGCAATGGGTGTATGCCACGGTGCTGAACACCAGGACAAGCCCTTGTATTTCACCACTAGAGGTGCCCCGCAGTCACAGTGGAGAGAGGAAAGAAAGAGGGAGCAAACAAGAGTGAAGGATCTCACAGGCAATGGGAGCAGGGCCATAGCAAAGTTGGTCTCACCTTGGCTTTGTGGCTGGGCTCAGAGCTCAGGCCATTGGGGGAGTTGTAAAGCTCTTTGGAGACCACGCACAGGAACTCTGTCTGATCCTCGTTCCCGTAGTTATAGGATGAGCCAATGTTCACAAGCTAGAAAAGATGAGAGCAAGAATCACAAGCACATGTTACTGCAAACATCCACTCCACCTGGGGAGCAAGGCAGAAGGCCCCATCATGCAGCATGGAGTCCAATCCATACCCCAACAGAAAGGCCTCAGGCTGAGGAGGCACCACAGAGAACCAGGAGTCAGGCAGGACGCAAAACAGCTTAACCTCACAGTGTCCTCTAAACCTCTAGAGAAGAGGCAAGAGAGAGCCAATGTGACAGCACCATCACTGACTGACCCAATATTCTCAGAGAGGGAAGGTGCCTTGCCTGGGGACTGTATGATATCCACCATCTTTTCCCCAAAAGACAACTCCTTCCTCTGCCTTCCCCATACCTGCTCGAAGCGCCATCCATCCGACATAGTGGACACCATCTGAGTGAGCTCCTCTTCCTGGCACTGCAGCACGCGGTAGACATGCTTAGGAGGCACCTGACAGCAAAATTGCACAGCGTGTTGACAACGGTCAGATGCTAAAGGCTGTCGCCCTCCTGCAGCATGAAGTGGTAGTACCCCTCCTTGGCAGACCTCTCCTCTTCCCCATGTCCCGGGTTAAAGGGGAGTGAAAACCACAACCCAACTTTCTACTGTGCTTTCACGGGGAGCAAGCACGATGGTATCTCTTCTGGAGAGGAGAGACTGAGTTGAGTGCTGCCTGCATTGTCCCCAGAAGATATCGGGCTCTTTCCATGGGGAGTTTACATTTGTTGTTACAAAGTCATTTGTGCAAATGCCACAAATGCTGATGGGGTTTTGCCAGCGCAAAGTAATTGTGTTGCTGGAGGCTTACAACCTGAGGCAGACAGGACGAAAAGTGAGATTATCGGCCAACACTCCCAGAAGACAGGTTTTAAAAGATTATTGCCAAGACAAGGTGTGATTGTGCCACAGGATTGGTCCCTTGTGCCTCACTCTCTGCATTTAACTCTTCCACAGACACCTCTTCACCTCTTCCCTCCAGGTTTCTCTACAGGTATTCCCATGCTCTTCCTTGTGATTACACCCCCAGGACTCCCCACACCAGAGCCCTCCTCTCCATGACACCTTCGCTCTCCTCACAAACATTCCTCCATATCCCACAGCAACCAGCTGCCTTCTTCCAAAAGCCAGAGGAGCTGATTTGGTTTCAGGGCCTACATCTAGCACTACTTCTGTGGATGCAAAACAATCCTGTAACTTGTTTATTGTAACTAAAATGGTGGTAGCCTGTCCCCTGCAAGATTTTGCTATGTAGACATTAGCACATAAACTCTTGATTAGTTGCTTCTTTCCATTCCTTGCTGCTTCTCCCAAGTCTACTCTCCCTAGACTCACCTCTCCCTTTCCACATTCCCTCCTTCACCCACCCCACTCTATCTTTCCTTGTCATTCCTCTCCATACCTGAGTTACTGTGTAGTCCTTCTCCTCCAGTCGATCCTTGATTATTCGGATTAAAGGGCCAATGTTATAGAACTCAGCTTCTTCTAGGACCCCTGAGAAAGACAGACAGAAGCACCACAAAGACAGAAAGTTAACAGCCCATCTTTGGTTTTTGGCTTGCAAAAGATCAATTCTGAGCTTCCCAAAGTCCATAGGGAGAAATGACACCACAGCCTCACTTTTTAACAGGTTTCTGTTGCTTGAAACTCTTGCTGCAGAGAATTGAACCCTGGCACTCTGCATTGCGTTTCTAAAGCTCACCCCAGTTTCCTTATGCTGCCTGCTACTACAGAAACAGGCACTGCCGCTGAAGGCTGGTGCCGAGGACTGCTAATACCTTTCCCAGAGAATAAATGTAGGCTCCAGCCTCTCTCAACAAGGAGAATAAATGTAGGCTCCAGCCTCTCTCAACAACCACTAGTTATCATCTTGTTCAGGCCCTCTACTCAAGGCAGAGAAGCACAACTTGTTCTGACCTTGTCACCAAAAGACTCTGGAAAATCCCAACTTTCCTCCTGGGCCAGTTGGAGTTGCACCCCCCTTGCAGCCCCGTATGACTTCAGATGATCTTTGGCTCTCTCCCTTGTGCTTCACCTCAAAACAGGTAAATGGAGAAGTGTTTTGGTTTTTTTTCTCTGTGGTGTCTGCATCCATCACCTCTCCTGAGACTCACCTGTTTGCTACCAGGCCCTCAGGGAAAAGGAGGTGGGTTCCCAGAGAGTCAGTGAGGGAAAGGCGGCTGGGAGCCAACCCTCGCATGTCCCCAGGGCAGCACCCAGACAATGCAGGTGGGGAGATGGATCCTTCACTACCTGACACACTCTTCCAAGTCCCTCATTCAGCTGTGAATCATCTAATGGGTTAGTTTTATGCCAGCTTGAGTGTCTGCAGCAGGAACAAAAGGCAGTGTTAAGCTATGAACAGGACTCCTATTTATGCTTCAGATTTGATGTTATAGCCTGTGGATGAACTCTGTCTGACCTCAGGATTACAAGAAATGTCAAGTAGGAAACACCTCAGAATTGTGCTTATTACAATTCTGTACCATTACTTAGATATATTTCTGGAATTGTAACTCCGAAGACGATTCTGAAGAAAACTTTCCTTGCATTAGGTAAAAATACGTAAGAGGAAGAGGCAAGAAGACTAATGAACATGCAGAAATTGTGCTTGGCAAGGGCTGGACAGCACAGCCTGTCTTTGGAATTGGCTCGTTGTTAGACTCTAGCATCCAAAAAATAATGAGACATTGGGGTCTGCTGGCTGGTAACACCATGGTGTTACTGAGTTATCCTGTCAGACCCCCTGTCAACCTCAAATGAGGGATTGGTTTGTCTGGCTTTCCACTGGAATTGCTGCAGTCCACAACCCATCAGAGCACTAGCAGCATACATTGCATATCACTGATTAATGATGGTCTTTACAACAGTCAGCAGAAGAGATGAGCTTGGTTTTGTTTGGTCTTCTGGGTTTTCATTCCTAATTAGACACACTCAGTCATTAACAGAAAACTCAGCCACAGAGCCTGGTTAAAAGAGGATCAGGAACAAGTAAAAAATGGTTTATTGAGGCTGAGAGATTTTGCCTACTTCTGTCTTGGTGACATCTCTGCTGAACAAACAGTCGTGAAGCCACAAGACCTGTAGGATGCCTTCCTCACCTACTCTGAACCCCTTTAGTAAAGGAAAAATTGGTATGCTTTCCAAAAGCTGCACGGATAGCCCTCTCAACTTCCCCCCCCATCAAACTCCAGAAGGAGAATGAGAGACAACAAGGTCAACAACAAGTCCTGCTATGTCCTGGCTACAGCAGCGATGTTAAGTGGGAAGTTTCCAACACTCACCCTCTGCAGCCATATCTTTATCCAGGACCAGCTTCCCATGACGGAGGAAATTCAGGATGGGTCCAAAGTAAGTGGGGTCCCGGTCTATTAGGTATGCACCAGTCTCATCCTAGCAACAGAGATAGACCACAAGGAGAAAAACCCCATGGGAAACATATAACCAACCCTCAAATGCTCCAGACTGTAAGAAAATACAAACCTAAGCAAAAATGTCCACTATTTCTAAGACTCCTTGGAAACCGTGGGCCCCTGAGGGTCCCTAGCCAAGTCAGCCCAGCTTGGATTTTAACTCCTGTATTGGTATGCTCAGCGTGCCCACCTCAGCATGGACCAACCCAGCTGAGCAAGCTGAAAAAAATAGGCCCCCGTCTCCTTCTGCAACGCTGCGTACAGGCCTGGTGTGAGAGGGCAGAGAGCCCCTTTACAGGGGACGAGGCTGGGAGGCAGCCCCAGGGGGTGCGGGGAGGGCAGGGCTGGAGGGGAGACGGCATCTCTTTTCCCCAGCTCAGGAAGACAGGTGCCGGGCTACGAGACAGCGAGGTGGGATCTGGCGAGGGAAAATTCTTCCCGGGAGAGGGAGGGGAAAGAGCATGCATTTTTCCTTCAGCGACTCCTGCAGCCGTCAGGGTCTGGCTTCATCCCTGCATCCCTCCAGCCCTCCCCATCCTCGGTGGGGCATGGAACGGGAGGCAACCCAGCTGCCTTACCCGGTCCGACTGCAGCTCCTCGCCCTGGCACAAGCGACACAGGAAAGATTTCTGCTCCCGACACAGGGTCTGCCTGGTGGTGAGGAAGACGGTGCCCCCCACATTGAGCCTCACCCACTTGGCCTGGGTGCCAGCGGGTGACGGGATGTCCCAGGTGCAGCGTAGCCCCACGGCGCCCTGCATCTCCTCCCTGCCCTCCATCCTCATCCTCATCCTCACCCCCCCCCCCCCCCCCAGCGTGCAGGGATTGCCGCAGGTGCTGCCTGACGGAGAATGCCGGGATCTGTAGTTTCTCTGCCTCTCCCTCCGCAGCAGCCGTGTTTCCTGGGGCCAGGGTCCTCCCTGTGACCACCAAGGGAATCCCGAGGGGAGGAAGGATGCTCCAGGCTGGAGGATATTGCTGCGGCTGTTAGGGGTGGGTAAACCTACAGCTCCACAGCGCTGACACTCCCGGGCTTTTCCCCTGTTCCTGTTAACCAAAGGCCAGCCAGCATTTCGGAGGTGCAGGGTGTTATGCAAAAATCCTTGGCATTTATTCCCATAGATATCCTCTCTGGCTCGTTAAAAGGTTCTGGGAACTGTAGTTTGCGGGGGCCTGTACAAAAGGGTGCTGGGAACTGTAGTTTTCCCAGCCCGCTGTCCCTGCAGTGAGGATGTTGTAATGAAGGGGGACACCTTTACTACATGACCCCAGCTCTGAGGCTGGTAATCTGCCTGCTTCCAGTCCTGGGTCTTGCCTGCAAGATTCCTCGGAGTCAGGAAGAACAACCTGCTCCCTGGCTGTCAGCAGATTCAGCCCGTCAGCACTGTACTCCACAGCTTTCCCTTCAGGAGATCCATTACCCCGGGCTCACAGCTCAGTGCTGCATCAGTTGCCACACTGTTCTTCCCGCAAAATGTGCAGACAGTTGCCTTCTTGCTAACATACGTAGGGACACTTCTGGGAACTGTATCCTGGATTTGCATGAAGTGCTGGCAGGGGCCAGGAATAATTTTTCTTCCAGCTCGGCAGAGTTGCTGACTCAGCAAACTCCCCCCCCTCCTGTGCTGCCCTACCAGCACAAACCGTGCCAGAGGGAGAATCCCTGCGTCCTTCCCCTGTGCTCCCGCCATCCCTGTTTGTGTCTGGGCAACAGAGAGCTCAGATTTTAAGCTCTGTGTGGAGCTTTACCTCTGCCCCAAGCACGTATCACCCGCCGAGGCCGACGCACCGATCCTGCCGTACCGAATCTAGCCCTGCCTCTGCCGCTCGCTCCGGCCAGGCCCGGCTTGGAGCTCGGCAACTCGTATCCCATGGGACTCTGTTCAAATGCGCTCCTTGGCACGGACACGACCTGAACGAGCTCTCTCTCTCCAGCGGCTCTGCTTTTCCCACTCCCCCTTAAGCACAGCCGTGCTTGCCAGCAGCTCGAGCGTATTAGGAACGGAAAGGGAAGGCTGATGTTTTACCTGAATGTGGCCCAATGCCTTCTTTCACCTAAGCAACTTTCTGGTTCTTCCTTGCCAGGGCAATGCAGCACTGCAGAGACACCGTGGTGCCCTGCAGACACTTTATTTTTTTTGCACCTGGATCTTTGTGTCTTCTGAGGTGGGGTTTTATTGGGGGAAGCAGGTGGATAAAAAGAAATATTATGTTTCGCTCCTATATTCCTTTTCTTCTCGTCCTACCCTCTTCTTTTACTTACAATTTACTTCCTTTTATCATTACAGGACGTAAAGGCAGCATCACCCTTCCCCCAGATAACCCAGGATTTCCTTCACAAAGACAGTATAAGTGTGTACTTTGCTCCTTCTGTGGAGGAGTGCAAAGGGGAGGAGGGGAAGAGAGCGTAACATGGATAAAGCTTTCAAGGTTGCTGACCTCCAGCTAATTTAAGCACAGGAACAATTCAGCTGCTGCAGGGTGTAAATTCAAATAACTCTGGATCTCCTTGAATTTATACCAGGGGCTGGCCAGCACTAGAGTGACCAAGAACAGGGAAAGGATGAAAAAATTATTTTTGCCTACCTATAAGGAGCAGACTTTGGGCCAAATTGGTGGCCAGCCCTTGGACCAGTCTTCACTGAGCAGTGGTGTGAATCAAAGATGCTCGGAATAACACTGACCTGAGCTGAAGCATCGCAAATGGCAACACAGCTCTGGGCTGTGGGACTGTTGCCCTCCTACCTCTGGCTCCGAGTCAAACCATGGCAAATCCGAGAGCTCTGCCCTGCACTCTGGTGTGCAAGGGATGCAGGACCCTATCTGTAATAGCCGCAGCTCCAGCAGAGAATTTAGGGTGAGGACTGTGGCTCTCTGATATGAATGCAGCAGTCGGGTGGCAGCCTATAGCCCCTTATCTCCCCCTCCAAGCAACCTGCCCTGCCTTAGTTTTCTTCCTTCTTCTATCACGGGTTCACCCCGTCTCCCTTTCCTCCTCTCACAACCCCTCAGCCTCTTGCTCCTTTTTAGGTCCACCTCTTGTCCTCGACACCTTCTTCCCCAGCCTCTCCCATGCCAACGCTGCTCATGGGTCAGGGGTGGTGTTCAGCACATACCTTCTCCCATCAACACCAGCCTCCATCCAGCACCTCAAGTCTTGCTCACCCCAGGGCCATGGTATGAAAGGTTGGCTGGTAAACCTAAAGAGGCGTACTACGAGTAAGGAAAGAGGTCGAGGTACACCGCTCCCATTCCCAGAGCCTTCTTTTCTGCAACACACAGCACAAAATTTATTGAAATCTCCCCTCCAGGCCAGGGTGTTCCCCATGGTAGGTGAAAATTCTCTTTAAGAAGTCAGTCCGAGGTGAATCACCAGCTGAAATGCTATGGTGAGTCCGGGGTGTGGGCCACGTACAGGCCTGATTTGCACACCATCACCAGACATGGTTCTGGGATGCAACTAGCATGCCCTTGTTAAGGTCCATCAAAATCAAGCAACAGAACAGAGGAGAAATAAACTTAAATAATCCAATGGCTGTTCCTCCTGCTTTGATGATAACTATATATATGTCCTGGTTTCGGCTGGGATAGTTGATTTTCTTTCTAGTAGCTGCTATAGTGTTATGTTTTGGATTTAGTATGAGAATAACGTGGATAACACGCTGATGTTTTCAGTTGTTGCTAAGTAGTGTTTAGACCAAGCCAAGGATTTTTCAGCTTCTCATGCCCAGCCAGCAGGAAGGCTGGAGGGGCACAAGAAGCTGGGAGGGGACACAGCCAGGGCAGCTGACCCAAACTGGTCAAAGGGGTATTCCATACCAGGTGACATCATGCCCAGTATAAAACCTGGGGGGAGTTGGCCAGGGGCAGAGGGGTGGACCACTGCTCAGGAACTAACTGGGCGTCAGTCGGCAAGTAATGACGCACAATGCAATTGCTCACTTGTTTTGTATGTTCCAATTCTTTTACTATTACTGTTATTGTTTTATTATTATCGTTATTATTTTCTTCCTTTCTGGCCTACTAAACTGTCTTCATCTCCACCCACAAGTTTTACTTTTTTTTTCCCTGATTCTCTCCCCCATCCCACAGGGTGGTGGGGGGGAAGTGAGCAAGCGGCCGTGTGGTCCTTGGTTGCTGGCTGGGGTTAAACCACAACATAAAACACATGCACAGAAACAGAAAGACAGGAGCAAGCAAGAGTTTACACAGGGCAGTGTGACTCTGTAATCCTGTATAGCCCTGCTGAGTACCCAGTTAAATCACAGGGACAACTGCACAGACAGACTGCGGGCAGGAAAAACTGGACAGCCACTGGGTAGATAGGTGATGGGGCTGAACAAGAGCTGAGGAAAACAGAGCAGGGGGTAAACTGAGAGTTTCTTGGTTCAGCAGCCAGCAAGCCTGCAGTTGTGAACCTGCAGAAAGCCACACGCACTGCAGTGCTGCGAACGTACCTTGCAGCCTGATGAGTCAGCTGGGTACATGGGATACGATGCATCGCTAACATTGCGGAGCTGCTCTTAGGGAATTGTTGCGTTGTGGAGCTGCAGTGGGAGCAGGGATCACTGTGTGTTGGCGCAGACAGTGTCACCACTCTAGCAGGCTGGGAACACGCATCTGGGATTAAACCTGTGCAATTATTTAGTTAATGAACACACTGTGGCATGAGGCACCAGAGAAGAAACTGTCTCCTCTCTCTTCTCTATAGAAGTGGGGAGGGGAGGACAAGTAATGCTTTTGACATTTTGCCATTAAGCCAACAGTGAACCAGGCAAAGAAAACTCCCTACACTGGACTTGGGGTAGGAGGAAGACAGCTCACTTGTAGCCAACAGAGCCCAGCTTGACTGCCAGCTGAGCCAGTCACATCGGAGCAGGAAGAGAAAGGCCTCACGCCATCCAGGTGAGCTAATCTTTCTCCAGCTCCTTGTGCTTCATGCGGTCTGTGATCAACGTACCTGCATTCAAAATACTGTGTAAAGTCTGTGCATACGTGTGCATCACTCAGGAGCTCTGCTGGAAGAGCGCTGGGAGGAGAGAGAACAGTCATGTAGCACCCAGTTATGAGCTGGGACCAGTAGAGATGGGAGGAACAAGAAAAGCCCCTGCAGGTAATAGCAATTACCATTACTCATGCAGCGGTCATTATGCAAAGGGACAGTGGTGCTGGCAGAAGACGGGCTGCTTTGGAATTTGGGAAAGTTTGCAGGGGAACAAAAGGTTCGCTGGCAAGTGAAGTGTAAAATAGTGCAACCTGACTGCTAGGCAGCAGTAGGGAAGGAAAAGGAATGCAGGGGACAAAGACAGCACATGAGAAACAAGGGACCGCTGGATTACTTTTGGAGAACCATTGACCAGACTGTTGTCATGGAGTCCAAAACTACTTTAGGACAAAAGTATTGCAGATAGTAAATATACCAAGAAAGAGTTTACATGCTGCCCTGGGATTCTCAAATTTATATACAGCTATAAGAACTCCACTCTCAAGTTAGCCACAGGTCAATGTGACCCTCTTCCTACATCAGGGCTAGTTTTTAGGCTACTTTTTGGACACCATGAGACCTATCCCACCAAAGATATGCTATTCCCCTTTGCCTGTGGCAAATTTTCCACAGGAGAGACATGAACATTAGTGATTTGCATTCATATCCACTTTTCCCCTTCCCAGTTCCCAGTTCCCATAGGAAACCCACCCACTGAGTCAGGGACATAAAGATCTGCAGAACATTTATAGTCCTAGTGCAAGTCACCTCTGCTGTTCCATATGTCCAGTAGCATCTGTTATGCCTCAAAATAGGTTTTTGCAGTCTCCAGGCTTTGAAAACATTGTCTCAGTCTCCACAACATTCCCAGTGCTTTGCCTGTAGTGTGAGAACAGATCTCAAACAAAAGGAGGGAGAACATCAGAAGACACTCTTGGACAGATTTTTGATAGGTGATGTAACAGGGCATACCCCAGAAAGACAAAGTATCTTGTCGTGCGGAAGAAGTTCTCAATTTCTCCTCTGTGGGGAAATCAAGGCAAAGCTAAGCATCTGGCAAAAGATTTGCCAAAAGCTGGGAAACTGAAGAACCACTGAGATTTTGTGGTTCAAAACCCAGTACTGCCAACCTTGGCACACATACCAGAGAGGGGGAAGGGCCCAGCTAGATGTCATCGAGCCACGCAGTCAAAATGTAGAGCAAGGGGAGAGTGAAACCTTCCACTTCATTTGCAATCTCCAGGTGGATGGCTGGGCTGCACCAGACATCTCCCCGCAACGCACAGGGCAGAGAAAAGCAGCTCAGTCTCAAGAAGCAGCAGAGATTCCCACTGACCCCAGGGACTGCTGGGGTCAGCTGGAAAAAAGAAACACAGTACTTAAGCTGCATTGCCAAATGTTCTGGAAGGACAAGGGTAAAAGCCAGCCCCTGCAATCATTGGAAATTATTAACAAAGTCTGAAAGAATATGTTAATTTTCTCTAATATCTAAATTTTCCTGGAGAAACAGAGCAAGCACAGCACTGTTTGTCCATAGGGCCCTGGCCACATATTCACAAAATCAGCCTCACCTCCCAGCCACACCCAGGGTGTTATACGTTTATGACCCAGCACATGAAAGCCTTTTAGCTTGGCTGATGGTGGGAGAAGTTAGAAATCCTGACCTGAAAAGATGTCACAAGCCAGATCCTGCTAGAAGATCCCATACGAGGCAACACTGCCTGTGCAAGTATCTTTAACTTAAAAAGTGGCTTAAAAAGCAGCACCTGTGTTGCTCAGACTGGGAGGCCCCTCCAGAGAGGGTTTAGCACCACTTGCTGTTCCCAGCCAGTTACCTCAGCCAGAGCTTATCCTTTTGTTTTCATGTCAACACCATACTTCAGCTTAAAAAGTTTAAGTGCTCTCAGTTACAGAGTGCAATCAGATGTCTTACATGACACGCTAATTAGTTCTTCCCTTACCCCTGCAGGAAACAGTTGCTAGAAAATTACCCCACCTGGGATAAAGCAAGGTGTTGCTACCAGCCTTTAAAAAGACAGTGATTACCTGGGTGGGGAAATTCATAAAGCGTGGGAGTAGCAAACCTTTCCCTAGCAGGAAGGAGAAGAAAATTAGATCAGTTAGATCCAGAACTGAAAGTCTTAATAATCTGCAGGGCAAGCTGTAACCTGCAAAGGAAGCCCTTTTGGGAAGTCTAAGCCCAAAAGAACTAAATGGAAGCTGGCAGACCTGTGTCTTGCACTGCATACCAAAGGGTCACTCACTTCAGACCCCTGCGCACTCTGCATACTCAGCACTTGCTGCAACGCCAGCCCCCAGTCCCTGAAGAGCTAAGTTGTTAAGACTGGATGTAGGTAGGGAAACAACGTTTTCACTCGCTGGAAATGGGTGGGAAGAAGGGTCAGGCTGCATGCGTGCGTGGGAAGGACAGAGGAGGAAATCATCTGGTCAGTGGAATTCTAGCTCCACAGGTGAGCAAAAGTGAAGCTTGTGTGCATGCAAGCGAAGCCCAGGAAGAAGCCAGGGCTGCAGCCAACAGAGGCCAAAGGAAACGTGAAGAATAAACACTCTCCAATAGGTAAGGATCCAGCCCTCACATTCAGTGGCTAGGAGGGGATGCTGCAAATCTGCGACCATAAGCATCCATAGCACCCCCTAGAAAGGACAACCTCATCATCCTCAGATGTCCGCAGGTAACTATTGCTGCAAGCCCAGGAGCAGAACCTGTCTCAATAACTTCCTAGGTTACCAGTGGTCCAGTTTTGGTACAGGCTCTTTTTTTCTTTTTTTTTTTTTTTTTTTTTTGTTAAGAGGAAAAATCCTAGAGAGAACAAATTCTTGAACATTGTGAAGGATGCCTAGGGGGATTTCAACTCTCAGATATAAGACAATGGTCTTGGGGGAAAAATATGTGCCATTGTTGGCTATTCCTCTGTAGACCTCAGTTCCCGTTAAGTTTTTTCAGGTTACATGGTAACTCTCATGGAAAGAGCAGAAACACCCATGCAGTCCAATTTTCACCATGTGAGCTGACATCCAGTCTTTGAAGAACAGAGCTGTGACTGACTAACATGGAGTTTTAGGCCAAAAAAACAAATGGACAAGGACTGAAAGGAGGAAGATAGTGAAAAGTCCCAAGAAAGAAGCATTCCAGTCTTTCCTGGGCCAAAGAGTTTGTTGAGGGTAAGAGACATAGTTCTACTCACGGAGAAAAGAAAACACCTCATTCAAATCAAAACAAAGTGATCCCACAGAAACAGCGTTCCTGAAAAGGAATCACCCAAGTAGCACTCCCATAAGTTCCATTCAGCAGACAGACCTTGAAACACATGTTTATTTACCCTTTTTTAATCCCAGAATCTTTTCTTTTTCCCAAGGGGGATTTTGGATTATGGGTGTACAAAACTGGCTAAGTACGCATTGCAGTTAGAGTCCAAATGCAAGAAGAAATCCAAACCAAGTCTCTAACCTAAGCGCCAACCTGGGAGCCATATTTGCTCCTTTAACAGCTGTGTCTTTCCCCAAAGTTTTGCACTCAAAACAGCCATAAAGTGCATGCATGCCTTCTAGGACAGAGGCAGAGAGCTGGATCATGAGGCACAGTTATACAAGTATGACCATCCTGCGAGTGAACATGCTGGAAGATCCTGAATCATGAGCTTGGCTTGACTCAATTACTTCCCCATGCTGCCACCAGCACTCTCTCCCTTCCATCTGATATGGTAGAGAGGTCACAGAATCACAGAACAGCTGAGGTTGGAAGTGACTTTGGGAGGACATCTGGTTCACCCCACCTGCTCAAGCAGGGTCACCTACAGCTGGCTGCCCAGGTCATCTTTATGGTCCTAAGCAGCAGCAGTAGGTTAAGGAGAAAGTGACCATGTGCCCATACTTGTTACCCAACACCTTAACCTCAAGACACTTAACCAGGAATGCTAAACCCATCTTTTCCAAATCCTGTTTCAAGGCAAATTATCTGCATAGCTGGGAGATGAAGCTGCTTATTACACTGTCTTCCCCTTTCCCTCAGAAACAACATTTTCAGGCTGTGCCCGCATGTACCATTCCACCCAGGCCCCATCATACACAGCAACATCTGGTTTGCCACAGAGGTATGCCCCCAGAGCCACATGGCAGGCAGTGACCCCAGAGCCACATGTGGCTACCACTGGCTTTAAGAGGTCCACCTTCTTCTCCTGGAACAGACTGCGGATCTGCTCAGGGGTCTTCTCTAAGCCAGACTCTGTGAGGAAATCGGTGAAGGGGATGTTCATCGACCCAGGGACATGACCAGGCTCAATTCCTGGAGGAAAAGCAATACAGGTAGAAATTAACCTCTACTGTCTGGGACAAATCCATTGCAAAACCTGTTCTCTGTTTCACTGGAGGAGCATTTATTGTTTAGTGTATTTTGTAAAAACAAATACATTTATTTTTGTTAAACTTTACTAGATTACAGGAAGGATAGCTCTAACCTTCAGGTTACCACATGGACACAATCCTGTCAAGTTCTGTTCTTCCTCCCAGTTCCCTCCACCTCCTCCCCACATCAGAGCAACCCACTCTGATGAGGCACTGACTGAAGCACCTCCGCAGGCCCTTCTGAGGGCAAGAGTAGCACCAGCACATGAAGAGATCAATGAGTATCTTTGAGGTGTATGAAAGCTACATTCCTCATCCCAGCCCCTCATGAGAAAAAAAAAATACACAGCTTTCCTACTCCTGAATTTTCAAAGAGCAGCACTTGCTAGTCAAAGGAGAGGAGGACAAGTGGATACGCTGCCTCAAGTCCCATCCCATAAAGGGCAACCATACTTCCCTTCATTACTTCTACAGGAGTCAAACAGATGGGCACCTTAAATGAAGCCCCTTTTTATTATGCCAGTGTCTCAGGAGGCACATTACCATCTCGGGGCTCTGGCTCTACCCCCCGGAACCGTCCTGCAGCGCGCGCGTCCACTAGTTGGAAGCGGTGGGAATCCAAGTTATCTAAGACGTCCTCGTAGGTTTTCACCAGGGACTTGTCCAAGGAGGCATGGAACTCAGAGGGAGCTACCTGGCTTTTCCCAGAGCTCAGCGCATTCCCCTCTCGCTGCCAATTCCTCAGGCCGCCATCCAGAAGGGAGACGGCTTCATGTCCGAAGGCCCGGAACATCCACCACACCCGGGGCGCTGAGAAGAGGCCTTGGTCGCTGCCATCATACACCACAACATGGGAATCGTTCCCCACACCCAGCTTCCCCACATACTCAGCAAAGTCATCAGCCTTGGGCAGCATGTGATCGTAAGGTGAAGTACGGTCGCTGCACTGGTCAATGTCGAAGAAAACTGCACCGGGGATATGGCGCTCCTCAAACTCCCGCTTCGGGTCACGCTTCATCTTTGGCAAATACCAGGATGCATCCACAATTCTCAAGGCCAGACCGGCTTGCTGGGACTTGATGGCTTCCGCAAGCCATTTTGCAGACACCAGAGCACGGTAGAGGAGTTGTTGCGACATTGCTTCCGAGTCCTGGCCAAGATTACCCGATTCCTGCGGTCTGCCTAAATCCACCTGACTGCAAAAGGAAGAGAGTCGCAAATTAGAGACGAGCCTTACAAAAAGCGACCGGACGAAGATGCATTTGGGGACCAAAGACCAGCGCCTGCACCGAGGCGCTGGCTGAGCCTACAGCGAGGGGTTTGAAACGCTCCAGCCCTGAAAATAAGTTTCGCACAGCTCGGCCCAAAGCCTGCCCCGAGCGGGACAACCATGGCTCGCTCCTGCCCTGCGCCCAGCCCCCTGTAGCCCACCCGGCCCCTCCACCTCCAGCCACCACCAGCCAGCGCTAAGAGCAGCAGAGGGGACCGAGCACCCCCCCCCGGAGCACACCTCCAGCCGAGGCCTGACCGGGCGCCCCGGCGCCCCTCACACAACACCCCGCCCGTCCCGGCGTCCGGCGGGGCCGCGCTTCCCTCCGCGTTAGCAGCGAACGGTGCGAAGGAGCGGGGC
>JAVJGG010000024.1:26343583-26354509 GCA_035590195.1 Aviceda cuculoides | reverse complement strand
GCCTCCCGGTTCGCGTTCCCCCGGCCGCCGCCGCCGCCGCCGCCATTTTGTGTGTGTGGGGGGGGACCCCCGGGCGGCGGCCCCTCTCGGCCTCCGCCCTCCGAGATGGCGCCGCGGGTGCTCGGCAGGGCGCTGGTCAGCGCTAAATGGCTCTCGGAGGCCTTGAGGGCCGGGCGGGTGGGGACGGGCCTGCGGGTGTTGGATGCCTCCTGGTACCCACCGCAGGAGCGAAACGCCCGGCAGGAATTCAAGGAGAGGCACATCCCCGGGGCGTCCTTCTTCGACATCGAGGAGTGCCGGGACCAGTCCTCCCCGTACGACTTCATGCTGCCCAGCGAGTCCCGCTTCGCCGACTACGTGGGGCGCCTGGGGGTCAGCAACGACACCCACGTTGTGGTGTATGACGGGGACAACCTGGGCACCTTCTACGCTCCCCGTGCCTGGTGGATGTTCCGGGCCTTCGGGCACAAGGAGGTCTCCGTGCTGAATGGCGGCTTCAAGAACTGGGTGAAGGAGGGCCACCCCGTCACGGCGGAGGTCAGCCAGCCCACCCCGGCCGTCTTTAAGGCCAAGCTGAACACGGCCCTGTTGAAGACCTTTGAGGAGATGATGCAGAATGTGGGGTCCTTGCGGTTCCAGGTGGTGGATTCCCGCCCCGAGGGCCGGTTCCGGGGGACCGAGCTGGACCAAGGTAACGGAGGTGGGAACGGCACCCGCTCCCCGCACCAGAGCGGGATGAGTGTCGATACTGGTCTGGGTGTAACAACTCGTCCCAGCCAGCAAACAGATTTTCCTAATGCACAGGCATGCCTCAGCCTAACTTGTTCGTTTACCTTAAGGGATCCACAATCGAGTGTTTGGATCCCAGTGCCCTCACAGAATGCTTTTTTTGTAGTTGTCTGTAAAGCTGCAGGAGGAAATAGTAGAAAAGGTCTGCAGTCAGTTGGCCCCGGGATCCCCCAGCCCACACCCTGCAGAAGTTAATCAGACAGAGTGCAAACACGGGAGGTGGGAGCTCCCAGGGGTTTCTTTAAGGTCCTATCTAACACTAGCAGACACACACAGACTATCAGTATTCATACAGGCACCTCTCACCATAATGAATACACCAGCAAAAGCCCAGGTTTTAGGCAATGCAGTAACCCAAGGGATATTTTCCTTCTTGCTCTGGTTCCCAGCAAATAGAGAGCTTGCTCGAGCTGATCTTTGTCTTTTTGCTCTCTGCCATTAAATCTAACAAACTTAAGCAAGAAAAGCCCCAAACCCTTCCCGAATGTGTGGGCTAACCTCTCTCTTCTGGATGCCCTAAGTAACAGGAGCAAAACCTGATTTTGTTACGTTGGTCAAACACATGTAAGCAGCAGGGGTGGGGGGAGTCCTGTGCAGCGGGGACAGCTGGTACAGCAACGTGCCTGGAACAAAATTCAAGCTGGTTGTTAAAGGAGGCCCTTACTGTGTAATTTAAGCCTTGGTATATCCCAGAGTAACCTTTCCTCCAAGAGGGAATCACAGAAATGGTTTAAAAAGAAATGCAGAGTTTCAAAAACAAAGCACAGGAAAGCTCAGCAACAGTCGTTGGGTCCGAGTCGAGCCGCACGCTGCAGGAGCGGGTGTGCGGCAGGCTTCTGCGGTCCCGAGGCGGTGCTGCACTGCTGCCGTGCAGGTCGATGGCCGTTCTGTTCTGGCTGTTTTCTGATGTGTGCGCTGCTGGACAGCTGTTGAGTGCGACAGTATAAATTCCTGCGTCTGAACCTCAGGTGCGTTTGGCTGTAAATGGCTCTGTACACGTGGTTTGCATAAGCGTCTACAGTGAGCCTCCCCAAACACAACTCAACCTGTGCAAGACAATGCTGAAGGTTGAGCGACAGAGGAGACTGTTGCAGGGAGAGAGGGGGAGTTAGGTTTATCACTCTTTCTGTTTCTTTACCTACTGCAGCCCATCAAAGTGAAGGTTGAATTTTAACCTTAAGACATGAATAAAACGCTCCTTGCTGGGAGCTGGTGGATTTCACGTTCTCTTTCCCAAAGTGGGAGTTGTCACCAGGTGACAAATACCACAGCCCCTGACAGCATCTCGAAAACAGATTTTTCCTTTGAAATGAGTCAGCATGGAACAGTTTATTTGTGGGGGTCCAGTTTTGCTTCCCACAGCAGATACAGCAGGATAACCACTCCAGCTGCAGCTGCTTGTTCCACAGGACCTTGACAGCCTTCTGAACCAGGCTAGCCAGTAGCTGCACTACAGCCAGCAGTGGGTAAAAGGCAGCGCTTACACCTAAATGAGCAATCTGAAATCAATGCTGATTAATTACAGGGGTCATCCAATCAGGGAGGAGAAACGTTGCCTGCAATTTAGAGAAGAATAGTCTTGAGGTGATCTCAGTTTAATTATTGCCTCAGCTCTTGACTTCCTAATTAAGTCAATTAATCTCTCCAGTTCCATGAACTCCATCTCTAGAAGAGGCTAATTTCAGCTGACTCTTTTACCTCTTTAGTTTTTCAGTTCCTTGTGGTAAGAACTAGTTGTCCCTGTTTTATTTTTATGCAGCAGCTACCTTGCTGGGATTTAGACCTGTATAGCGTTCAAAATAAACCACAATACATGGCTAATTTTTAGTTGCTGGGAGGGGTTTACCCAGATTGCCAGGGTGGAAAAAAAAAAATGGATGGTGTTTCTGTAAGCTAGGTCTCATAGGTCTTAAATGCAGGTGTTGCTCTGGATGAAAAAGCTTGGATGTTCGTGCATGGTGTGCAGCCCTGACCCATGCACTGAGTAGTTAAAGGTGTCCCTGCACAGTGCTGTGTTTCTGGAGGAACCAGCAACTCGGGCCTGCTCGCTAGCTGTGATTCAACAACAGAACAACCAGGTTCTGCAAGGGCCTGCTTACACAGGCGCTGTAGGGGGCAGGTCTGTGGAGCCAGCCTGAAATGAGACAATCCCAGGCAATCCCGGGGACAGCTGATAAAAATAATTACGTGATGGTTACCAGTGCTGAGTCTCTCTGAGTATTTGGGCGCTGAAAACTGAGGAACAAGAATTACAGCTGAACAAATGCATGCAGAAAAGTTGCAAATTTCTGAATTCTTTTGCAGACACCAGAGAAAAGAGGGGAAGGTTGCCAGACAAGAAATCCGTTATCTAAAAAAGAAAGCAAACCCAAATTCGTTTCATGAGCTTCCAACTATTTTTCTTCTCATTCTCAGCCCTTGGGTAGTCCTTGTCTCCCTTGCACATATGCAACTCTTAAGGTTTTGCCCATTTTCCCAGCTCTCAATCCTCCCTGCCCCAAACATAGAGCTTTTGCTCATATTGAATGTTCAGTGGCAGTGGGAGTGTGAATGAAATGTTGCTGCTTCTTCCTTCTCTTCTCCAAGTGGAGTCTGCAGCTGGGAGTGGACTGGCTCTGCTTGGACCACGAAGTAATAGTCAAGGCACAACACGGAGAGTGAAAGACTTCAAAGTCGGTCTCAACCCACAGGAACCTACAATCCAAAACTGCCTATTCATGTGGTGAGGGTGACAAACATCAGCTGCCAGAATTAGCACCGTGGCTCTGCTGGTTCTCAGGTTTTTTTCTGGCTGTATACACACACAGTATTTTGACATTGGTGGCAAAGGCCTATTGATCTGACTGCGATGACTCTCAGGGAGCTGGCCAGGACCAAGGTTAAAGTGTTCCTTCCAATGCGTTCGTGGTAGGTTAGGTGAGATCACTAATGGTCCTTTCTGAGGCATACAGTTTGAATGGAAGAGAGAGATAAGAAAGGAGGCAACAGAGGAGGCATTTGGAAAGGAGCAGCTATCTGCAGCCAGCCAACTCCAAGACCAAGGGGAGTTAAATGTGCACAAGGCACATCTTTTATCTTTTTGTCGTTAATAAATTCCATTTGGAGTTTTCATTGCAAAGGGAAAGGCTAGAGAGAAGGGGCTGTAGTCTTAGCTAGATAAATAGCCAACAAAAAAATATATATTTAAGCAGAGAATCTTAACAGATGTGGAAAAGGGGATTAAGCAGTGAAGAAGATAACATATTACAGGTTACAAATTGTGAGGGAGGATTGCCAGAAGCCAAGCTGAGTGAGACTTGGCAAAAGGAATTAAAAAAATAACAAAAACTGCTGGAGCAAAGTGAATAAAAAGAGAACAAGGAGAAAAAGAGTAAGTAGGGTTGCTATGCAGTTAGCAGGGGTTCCAGATGAAAGATTATTTGTGTACAGCTTCAGAATTATACTGAGTCTGTGCTACGATCTTTTATTTCTCCAGAGGATAAGTCTGCAGAGTAGGAGGAGGGGTAGCAGGAAGAAGGGGAAAGAATGGAAATTATAATTTCTAAAGAGGGAGTATAACCAAAAGATAACCATGTGCTCAGATTTGTCAGGCAGATGATCTCCATCCCAAATAAGTGTCAAAAATCAGTCATGTGACATTGCAACTCCATGAGGCAAGAATTTAATCAATTTAATCAGAGCATGGTTCTGTAGGACAGAAGCACTAGCAAAGTTTATATTTGTATTTGGGATAGGAGGTACAGCACAACCTAGGCAGCTGTTGATCTGTTAGCATAATGTGGAGAGACTGAAAGACTTTCAAAAAATGCTCAAGAAAAATCATGTTAAATGAAGGCAAAATTGAATAAAATACCTTGTTAAACTCCTACAGCAGCTAGGGGCTCTATTTCCTTGCCAACATAATTGATTTGCCAGATAAGAGAAATGGGAACATGCATGCCTGGAAGTTATGTCTGATCTTTTCTTGCAGCCATTGAAAGCACCTATGAGGTAGATTTGTTCCATTTGGACTTCATTAATACTTTGGACATAATATTAAAGGGGCAATTATTAGTTCAATGTGAGAAGAGGGCAGTGGTAGAAGAGACAGAAAGTATAATGCGGCAGAGAGCGAGGTTGGATGCTTAGTAGCCCAAAACACTTAATTGCTTGTGTTTCTCGTAGAAGCTGAAGACTCACATTTGGAAGCAATAGAAGAGGATAAGACTTGGATGAATTAGTTGGGTGCAGGAACCTCAGATGCAATTTGGCCTTGACAACAGCAATTATTAACCTCCCGTCTACCAATGGAGATGCTAGGAAATGCCACTTCCTTATCCAGAAACTTGGTAGTCACCTGGAACTGTATTTCTAGGGTGGCTGAGGCAGTGAAAAGTGTATCTAATGAGCTCTTACTGGGTGTAGGCTAAGGGCATGGGCTGTTGGGAGTGCTGAGCGCTCGCTGTCAGTATGTTGGAGCAGTAGCAGAAAGGGAGAAAACCTATTTCAGCTGCAGGGCGATGTGAGCTCAAGGATTAGTGGTGTATGGACTGACTGTGATGAACTTAATGTTAGAAATGAATCTTCCTCCTCATGTGAGCAAGGAGGGGCCTCAGCAGAAAGTTTCGTGGCAAGAATCCAAACTGGTTCTGAGATGGATGCTTTTATGAGAGCAAGCCTATAAAGTGATCACTGTAGTCACTGGGAGACAGGCTCTGTAACCCTAGGGTTCCTTCCTGGAGTTACTAAGGGTGACTGCATGAATCTGGCACGGAGTATGCTCTGTGTCATACGAGGCAGAGGCAGATGCATCCTCTCCCCTGTTCAGATCCCAGCTGCCTCAGCCTTGCCTTCCAGTCCTGTGTTTCTCTGCTCTTGTCCTAGCAGAGAGAGAGCTAATAAAACTTCCTCAACCACTCAAGAGCACTTCTTAGGCAGTCCAGGGGATTGTGGTTGTGCAATGTCAGCTCTTTCTTTCAGCTGACATCTGAACATCCACATACATGAGTAAATACAGTTGCTACAGAATTCCCCATCTTTCCCTCGCAGAGTACAAGCATTGGTCTCCGACTCCAACAGAATTTTGAATCTCTGGAGCAAGGAAGTCTCCCTATAGATTAAAGTAAAAAATGCTGTAAAATGAGACTTCTTTTCAGATCTGCTCAGCTCCTAACTGAAGAGTTGTTTAAGGGTGGTGAGTGTATGTCACAGCAGTCTCCAATAAGAGAGAGGTGTAAACCTTATTATTTTAATATGCGTGAACAATCTAGAAAAATGATCATGACCATGGGGCCTGGGACACCTAAGAACTGAATCAGTGGCCCAGCAAGCTTCTTTGAGCAAGAGCTGGCCCTTCTAGTTCAGCCTCCAGGACTTCTTGATCTCAGCACACTTCTCAGTGCCCAAGGATGGTGTGAGAGCGTTGTTCTGTGGCCCACAGACTTGTCTGATTGGGGTGATCACTGATTCTGCAGCAGAGCCTTGCAGTAATCCCTTGCCAAATAAGAGGGTCAGGACCATTCACTCTGTGGAATACCTAGGCATATAATGCTCCAGTGAGAAGCTCTGCAGTCTGAGAACTACAAACAAAGTTTTCTCACACTCATTATTTGTATTATTTTTATTTCCCCTCTGTCATACAGACACTGTATTAATGAGCGTGGGTTTTGCAGTTCTCTGTACTGAAGTGATGAACTGTTGTTTTCTGGAATTGGAAAAATGTGGTGAAAGGATCAGTCCAAAACACTGTCTTTTTATTTTTTTTTTTTTTAAATGTTAGTCCCTCCAGAAGTCAGCAGTTTTTCTCCCGACTTCTCCCTGTAATGGTAAACACTTCTGAAGGATGCACGAGGTAACGAGTAGACAACAGTGCCAGATTTCTGAGGCGCTCAGGGAGGTTGAATCAAGAGACAAAGAGTGTCCATCTGGAACAGGGAGAGACCTTGTGAAGCTGACTCAGGGCAGCTTTGGTTGTCTTTAGCTCTCACTTTTTGTCCAGCAGAGCAAAAATCCCCTCCTCAATACCTCACCAAAACCCTGTTTTCCCCTTGTGACTTATTTCATCATGTCATGACATCACTCTGTATGAGCGAGGAAACTGCAGTGTCATTATGATGTGTGATGTCAATCTCTGACTAGGTATACTTTAATCATTTGACTGACAAAGGTTCCCTGCCCCAATCTCTCCCATCTCCTGAGATCAGTTACCCTCATGACTTAGGCAAGTGGGAAGCTGTCAGTGAAACAGATTACTATTTGTGTGACTTTCCCAGGGCTGTTCAAACCTAGAAGTTCAAACCTGGCAAGGAACCATTCCCTGAAATGCATTTTCAGTGTAATACGTAATGTTTCCTGTTCCAATGAGGCTTGATCCAAAGCCTCTCAAAGTCAGTGGAAAAGCTTCCATTGAGTGTAATGGATTAAGCCTATAGTGACAGAGTTTGAATTTCAAGGGCATTATGAAAATCTTATCCATCATATTTTTATATCTGCTTCTCTCTAAAGACCTTGTTCTTGAGATGCAACTTCCAACTTGCCTGAAGTGGTCAGTTATACCAGTAGAAAAACAGAACCCATGCTGATTTCATCCATGGAGTGGATAAATAGTGATTCAAAAATCTAAATTCTCACTTCTCTGACCCCATTGCCCTGGGATAGCTCCATCAGCAGTAATGTGGCTGATTTTAAAGTTGCTTTACTTTTCTGAAATAAAATTTTAAGGTGACACAGGAATGAATTGTGAACAGATAACTACTTTCACAAATTCTACATCCAAGCCACACTTCCTGCTTCTGAAAGCTGTGTCACTACACATTGCTGGCATATTTGGGGAGGGTCAGAAATGCACTGCTGCATTCCTCTTTACACAGATCCCCTTAACGCCTTTGTTAGGATCTTTTCTGTGGTCGTTCTTTGATTCTTGTCACGTCTAGGGCTTCTCGAGATTCCTGCCTGTCATTGCTTTCAGGGGGGAAATAGTTTGCTAAATATTGTGGAAGTTTTGACTTCAGCAAAGTTGAATAATCTTTGTCCTCTTCTTTTTAGCCCCATAGTGCTTTGCATCTTCATCATCACCTGAAACAAATGAGTATCTTGGAAAGAGTGGCAGTATCTGCAGTGATGTCTCTGTAATGTCTTTTTTGTAGGTGTCTTTAATCACCTACGTTAATCTCTCCTTGCTCATGTTTCCTTTTTTTTGTTCACTTTTGCAGGGCTGGAATCTGGTCACATCCCTGGCGCTGTGAACATACCCTTCCACTCATTCCTAACAGAAACTGGCCATGAGAAGAGTATCGAGGAGATCCAACAAATATTCCGTGAGAAGGAAGTGGATCTCTCAAAGCCACTGGCGGCCACGTGCCGCAAAGGTGTCACGGCATGTCACGTTGCCCTGGCAGCCTACCTGTGTGGCAAGCGTGATGTGGCTATTTATGACGGCTCCTGGTCGGAGTGGTTCCACCGTGCCCCACCTCGCTACAAGGTCTCTGAGTCGAAGCGCAACAAGGCCTAGAGGGAGAGCTGGGCAATGAGATCTGGCAGCTGTCTCCAGCCCAGGGTACAGGGAAAGGGTGGAGATGGAAGCAAGGAAAAAACATGCTGATTTATGTTTTGCCAGTTTTTCTAAGAGTGATTAGGAGATTTCTATCAATCTTTTGGTTTCTCACAATGAATAAAATCTACTTCTAAGATGATGCATCTCTGAATATTTCTAGTGCTTCTCTGTTGCCTGCGACCTGCTTGTGCTGGGTGGGAAAAGCAGCTTTGCAAAATGAAGGAGAGTTGCGCTCTTCCCTGGAGACTTGCAGAAGTTCTGGTGACCTGGTGAGAGCTCAGGTCCGTGGTGGAGCACAATGGATGAAAAGTCCAGGGCTAAAATATAGCACTGGGTGCTGGACACAGAGGGCCAAGCTGTGGTTCTGTCATTGACTCAATGTAAGACCTTTTGCCAGCCCATCATTTCCCCTTGTCTAATGTGCAAAATGGGGGCACCTTCCCCTTCCTCTCTGCTGGGGGTCAGTGAGCTCGTGTGAAGCATTTGGAAATGCTAGAAGATGCAGTTCTGCTGAAATATGGTCTTGTTGATTATTGTGACTGTGTTACAGAAGCCTCTAAGAAATCCTATGTATGCAGTGAGACCTTCTGGGCACAGGTGTTTTGTGAGACATGAGCCTTTTACTCTCCTCCTTGTTTGTCTTTTCAGTCAGCACGGATGACACTGATCTCTGCCATGTTTCTTCTGGTTCCCGTGGAGACCACAGCTCATAGATAGAGGGAGGGTTGTTCCTTAGCAACCGTATCTGCTCTTCCTCAGCCTTCATCCCACCTCCATATCTGGACTTCAGCAGGACCTGCCTGCTTGTACAAATCATTGTGGCACCACATCAGGGATCATGGACCAGGTGAGAGAGGTAGTTATGGAAGAGGCTTTGCCTCCTGTTCAATCCTGTCTCTTTTCTATTTTTTTATAACAGAAAAAAAAAGAAAAGATAAAAGATCCAAAGTAATTTTGACACTCATGGGGCTTCTCAGGTCTGGAAAGTCATTGAAATCTCCTCATATTTTGGAGGCCCAGGCAGATGAGGAAGGCATATGAGACCATTCTTGACCACAGCTGGTGGCTGGCGAGAGTGGCATACCATTTCCTACACCTGACAGAGGAGGTTAATTTTCTGCCTGGGAAAGACTGCTCCCTCTTTCCTCCATGGCTCCATGTCAGGAAAGTCAGAGTGTTAGGCTATGTTAAACATACATTTTTTGTTTTCTTTTTTGTTCAGAAAAAAAGATCATGTTTAATCATCTTTAGCTCTTTGATCAAGTTGCATTTTTTATGGTATGTCATCTGTTGTCCCTTGCAGAATTGGCTTAGCAAAGGAATAAGTAGACATAGTTCTGTGGCTTCTGTTATCCAGGAGGATGGTCAAATGGCCTTGAAGTCCTTGGCATCAAGATGTAGGAGTCTCAGAATGGTGCTTTGACTTTGGACCTTCAGGCTCAGAAGTAAAATGAACAATAAGCCATAACAATAACATCATACAGAGTTGCAAACTAGAAAGTAGGAACAGTTGCAGGCTTCAGCATCATTTTATCCAGGAGAAACTGGAGAAATTAAAGTTCTCAAAGAAAGAGATTTTGGAAATGAGCACGTTGCCTCATTACAGAGAAATTCTGCTTCATTGGAAGAAATGGGAGAGGAGGAATTTCTACAACAGCAGACTGGAAAGTTCTTTCCACTGAATATAGTAATAATAACAGACAGACATGTTTTTCTTTTAAGTGGGAGGTGGGAGTTAACACAGGAGTTTATTTAGCAACACAGATTCCTTCACATTGATCGTGTGTAGATGTTTGGCTCTTATTTAAAAATAATGAAAAATGGTACAGAAAAGAAGCAGATCGTGCCCTGTGAGCCAGGACTGGCTTCCTCTCTTCATCTCTTCTGGCCTTGTTCTTTTTGTGGGAGAGGTTCTGTCTCTTAACACATTTACAGAGCACACAGCACTGACTCCTGGAGTCTGATAAAGTAACTTCAGCTTCAGGATCCCAATATTGTACCAGACAGGCTGCTGCAAAGTACTGGCACGGTGTAAAACATAAGCTGCTGGTTCAAGTCAGTTGGTGAGTTAACTTTGAAGTGCTAGGCTGCCTGCCCCATCGGCTGCTGTCTTCATTCCAATAACTAACCTCAAGAGCAGAAGGTAAGCATCTATGTCATGTCACGAGCTAATTTGACAAATGCAAACATGTATCCCTACCTGATCCAGATCCCATTTGTACTGCCGCTAGTTGCAGCCAGCAACTAAGGACCACCCAGATGCTCACTCACTCCCCCCCGCACCCAGTGGGATGGGGAAGAGAACTGGAAAAAAAACCTAAAACTTGTGGGCTAAGATAAGAATGGTTTGATAGAACAGAAAGGAAGAAACTAATAATGATAATAATAACAATAATAAAATTCTAATAATAAAAGGATTGGAATATGCAAGTGATGCATAATGCAATTGCTCACCACCCACCAACCGATGCCCAGTTAGTTCCCAAGCAGTGACCCCGCCAGGCCAACTCCCCCCAGTTTGTATACTGGGCATGACATCACACGGTGTAGAATACCCCTTTGGCCAGTTTGGGTCAGCTGCCCTGGCTGTGTCCCCTCTCAACTCC
>JAVJGG010000024.1:26294234-26343547 GCA_035590195.1 Aviceda cuculoides | reverse complement strand
TTTGGCCAGTTTGGGTCAGCTGCCCTGGCTGTGTCCCCTCTCAACTCCTTGTGCCCCTCCAGCCTTCTTGCTGGCTGGGCATGAGAAACTGAAAAATCTTTGCCTTAGTCTAAACATTACTTGGCAACAACTGAAAACATCAGTGTGTTATCAACATTCTTCTACTAAATCCAAAACACAGCACTGTACCAGCTACCAGAAAGACAATTAACTCTATCCCAGCTGAAACCAGGACACCCCCAGGTTTCACATGGGCTAAGCCTGTAGGGCCCTGCTGGGATGAGGAACAGAGGCTGTCGGCAGGACACGACTGAGGGTTACACAGACATTCCCTCTGCAGGAAAGACATGAGTTTCCTCCTAGAGCAGGAGGCAGTTTGCAGAGGCTGGGTGCTGGATCAGTCACATCAGCAGGACTAGCAAAGCAAAACGGGGTAGTCTGTGCCAGAACCGGGGAAGAAACCCTGTCTCCAGCCTGTCTCTCTTCCTTTGCGTAGCCGGCATTGCACAGGCTTTTACGTTTATCACCTCTCCCCATTTCTTCTGGCCTTACTTTAATGCACCAAAAGAAGGAACTGTTATAATTGTACAGCACATGACAGATCTGACTTCTCTAGGTGCTTCAGAATAAAATGACATTTTCACTGAGTTTTTTTTCCATTTTGGCTTGTGTCAGCACCACTGCCTGTGAAAACTCTTGCAGCCCAGTATTCCCCAGAGGCACTGGCTGGCCATGTCCTAGGCAGGCTGTCCCATCTGAGCTGTTAATGTGAAATCCTGCGGGAGTTCCATGCTTTTTTAATCTGAGAGGATCATGGGGTTTAGGACCGACCATGCAGTCAGGCAGGGACAGCTCTATCTTGGTCTAGGAAGGCGTGCAATACATTAGTGTGAGAATAATCTGCACCATCTAAAGATGATCAGGACCACTGTCCCCTTTCTTCCCGTCTCTGGGCCTGACACAGCCTTTGTTTCTCTTCCAAGGGTGTGCTAGAGGTTCCAACTTCCCCTACGCCTGGTGCGGCAGAAAGTGACTCTGTGCTGGCCAACAGCGGTTCAGGTAAGCAGGATGGCAGGGCTGTCCCTCCTTCAGAGCTTGCGTTGCAGTACAGCTCGTGAGGCTGTGTGTCATTCCCTCCCTCCCTTCGTGCCACCCAGATTTGCATGTACCTCTGTGGGGGAAAACTACTCGGACAGAAATCCCATGTGCCGTGGGCTGATGGGTTAAAATCCCCCTGCCCGAGAGTGTCTTCCTCCACTGGTGGACTTGTCTCACTGCCTCTCTGCATGAGCCCAGTAACCCACTGATGTGCTGTAAACTCATCAGCAAATACTGAGGAGTCACAGAGACTATACATGCATTTATAATACTATAAATGTACTCTGATGTACACACGACACATGAGAGTGAGAGTGATCATGCGTTGGAGGGGCCCCTACATGTAAGAAAACACTGACCTTTGTGGGCATGTTTGACCACAAGATTTTTACTTCCACACTTCTGTGCATGTTCATCTCTCAAGAACATTTAAGAGTCCTCAGGAACCTTCACCTTATTCAGCAGAAAGATTGGTATAAAGCTGCTGGGTTATTGTTTTTTCTCTTTTCTTTCCCTCTTTGAGACCTTTAATGTTTCTTTTGTTGTCTAACAATGACACAGTGACATGTCCAGTTGTTGCCAGCTCCATTTACAGTACCACCTGTCATCAAAAGAGTATCAAATTCATTGAGCTATTATTTTTGTCTTTAAGTGGAACCTGAGGAATGGAGAAAGGAGTGTCTTCCAGAAGGCTTATGTCCCAGCAGACAGAGAACTTCCCAAAGGAGCTCTAGCAGAGCCTCCTGGAAGACCTGCAAGGGCCCGGTGGCTCAGGGAACAGCAAAGAATTCCACATCTATTAAATACCAGACATCTCCCTCTGCAAAATGTGTTCAGACTAAAAACCAGAGCAAACAGAGTCTCCGGGCCAAAACTCCCCCTGTGCAGAGTCTTGATTTAAGAAGACTTGAAGAGGAAATAGAAGATACTTCTGCCACCAAAGACCCAATAGTGGGGCGTGAGCCAAGAGGGAGGAACAGCACTTACTGCCGGTCTGCAATATCCAGGCAGAGGGAAGCAGAAGACATGAAACCTGTCTCAAATACCAAAGAACCAGTAGCAGACCTGCACCAAACACTGAGGTCTAGAGGGCCTGGATCTTCCTGGAAGACCATCAAAGCTAGCTATGAAAAAGCCAAGGAGACCGGCAGCAGATTAAGTACCAAAGAGTCCTTAGCATCATTAGGGCCAGATATGAAAGCAGACTGGAAGCTGCTTCTGGAGAAGAGAAACAGCTTGATCCATGCTAACAGCAAATACAAATTTGCCAGCGCAGATGAACTTACCAGTGATGAAGAGGTATTGGAGGAAGCCACTTCATGTAACCTTTGTGGCAGGTTGAAGGTTGTTTTTATGGTGTAGTGGGGTGGGGGCTAAGTGAGTAGGATATTAGCAGTATATTGGCAGTTTCTGTTAGCAGTATATTAGCAGTTTCTAGAAGACATGTAGAGGGATGGATTTGGGCTTCACACTATGGGGCAGTGACATTCCACAGACAGCCTTTCCCATGTCTTTTTAAATTTTGTTTTTCCATCCTCCTTTCATTTATAAGGTTCCTGTAGCCAGGCAGAGTCCCAGCTCAGCAAGGCAAAACAGTGTGGTACCAGGACCCAGTCCAGGACCCAACACTGCCATCCCTTTCTAATTCCCCCCCTTTTCACCAGTCCTAGTCATCCCATGCAATTACAATGCCTACAGAAGCCGCTGAGTGAGACTCAAGGTCAGACCCAGGTCCCAGGGATTAGTTATAGCTCAAAAACCTATGCAGGCATGGAAATGCCAGGAGTTTGCTGCATGTACAGAACGTGGACTGACAGTGGTTCCTTGTTCGTAGTTTCAGGAACGGCAAGCTCTGCGCAAGGCAGCATTAATCATGGGACAGAAAAGACTCAGCGAGCGTACTGAAATGGTAAAAAACTCCTTGAACTCTACGTCTTTTGATGATTACAACCAGCTGGGGTTTAACCTGAGATCAAAGATCTTCCAAGGTAAGGGGACACACATACCTATGCCTGACCTTCAAAGCTAGTTCCATCTACACTTTGCCTGGGCTCGGGGCAGCCACACTGCTTTGGGTAGAGACCTGACTGTAGGTGACCCTCACTTCCCCCTCTTACTCCTTCTATCCACAGTCGCTGCTTTTCCAGGCTCTGGTGCTTGAGGAAAGGAAAGCTAGAGCCTCCCTTTCTGTGTATTCCTTTCTTTTCTTTCACTCTTTTTTTTCCCAAGGTGTGAAAAGTGAAGGTGTGTCATGACCCCTGTCCTCCAGGTTTGGAGCTGTCCGAATGAACACCATTTTTAATTCAATGTCCCCTGTCATGTCCAGTCCCAAGTTACCTCCAGTTCCAATACTGATGTTATTTCTCTTCAAGACCTTTAGAGATGTGGGGCTCTGAAATGTCTTCCCCGAACTTCTGTTTCCAGGGTCCCCAGGGTTCCCTCCTCTAAACAAATATTGGGAACTAAGCATTCATCCCATTCTTGTTACTGCCATATCCAAGAAACTGAAATAATTGTCTCTGATTCCAGTTTCTCATGTACCAGTATGAGACAGATTCCTTTTCCTTATACAATACGTTCCATGACAAGACCTTGCTGGGTATTGAAGTCTGCATTGTCCTGGGTTTGTGCAGTCACCCAGAAAGGAAGGACATCTTTCCCCAGGGAGCTCAAAATCATTATTAGCAAGGGAAGGGTATAATAAAAAAGTAGGTGAAGAGGAAAGGATGAGAGATTAAAATAAAGCCCCCTCAAATGGCTAAAAGGCAAGAGGGGATAAAAAGAGAAGTCACAGTTGGGAATTATTTGTTAAGTGTCTGGCAGAAAAGGAGCTCAGGAAGGCCTGGAGTGGTAAGATGGTGCTTTTTGTGGAGCTGTGCTGCTGAATAGGAAGTTACTCACAGGAACGAGGAGATTCAACAGGAGATAAGTGAACACTTGACTAAAGAAAGGGCACTGAGATACAGATCAAGATGATACCTCTGTGTGTGTCATACTTGAGGATGAAAAGCAGATAAATTGGCAAACAGGAGCTCCACCCTGGGTGATGATGAAGCTATTGTTCAGCATCTAGCCACACACCTGATCAAAAGTATTTCAGTCAACACATGCCTTTTCTTGAGCCCTTGAAACTGCTGATGTTGCTCCCTGCTCAATTCCAGGACTGCAGTAGGGCAATTTCTGCATACAGTTCCTTATTTGCTGTTCCTTGCAGGTGGCCCACTGGAGAGCCGAAGCTTGATGAAAGATTCCTACACCCCTGATGTAATTCAGAAGGCAATCAGGGATCCCAAGAATTGGCACGGGAGGAGGACTGATGAGCTAGGTATGGCTTCTGCCAGGAAAAGTACATTGCTGAATTCCTGATGGGTGCTGCTTCTGCCAAGGACAATGGATGGGTTTGGGTAAAGGTGTGGGGGGACTAGAAATTGGCATTTTCATGAGAGGGGAGCTCTAGAGCTAGAAAAATCCTTGACGAATGATAGCATTAGAAGGGAGGCTGTAACTGAACTATGATTTGCCTTCTTTACAGGGAAATGGCATCAGAAAAATGCCCTAAATCTCAACCTGCAGAAAACATTGGAGGACAAATATGGGAAGAAAAAAGGCAAGCCTTAGAAGATGAAGGTTGAGGACTGGAGTGCATTCAGTGAGGGATCTTTTTCCTCAGCCTCCTAATAAACCTCCATATAAAGCACAAACCCATTGCTTGCTAGTTGTCAACAGCAGATTTGTTGCTGGTGCTCTTTGCCCCTCTCAATTAGGGTGTCTTTGGGGAGAGCTATGCAAGATAACTTTGAATATGAATACAAAAAAAAAAATCACTTTGCTGGTCACCGATAAGGTTGGCCTGATCAGTGTGCGAGGCACGCACCCCTGCAGAGGGTTGTGGTGGTGAGAGAAGGCCACGTAGAGATCCATCCGCTCAGCACGTAAAGTGGAGCAGGAGCTGTGAGCGGTGTGAGAGGGCGATGGTGGGGGCGGGTGCGAGTGTGTCCACACGTGTGCGCATGCCAACTCACGTTTGCCAGAAGATTCATCATCCTTTGACAGTTGCCCCAGCAGCCCAGAGAGAAGTTCTGAGGATGCACTGGGAATGAACCAGGGTTGCCCAAGGACCTGAATGCTGCCTACCTCTCCCCACGCTGAAAGCTGTAAAACTCCCACACAGGGAAGCTTCAGAGCTGTATGTACGTAGCAGCTAGACACACCACGCAAAGAACCAGCTCCCTGTCAATGCTTCTGGGGTGAATTCAGGCTCTTGCCAGAAAGGTACCAAACGGTGGCCCCTCGATAGCCTGCGCAGAACTCTGTGTGGTTGGCAGCAGGTGGCTACATGGGGTAGGAAAGGAGGGTTCTCTGCCCACAACTCTAGTTCTGTTGTTACATCTGCCACATGGCGGATTTCGGGGAAAGCTCTTACCCAGGCAGGGAGCAGCAGTAATATGCAAAAACAAACAGAAACTCAACTGAGAAGAGGAGGCATCAGGTTATTCACTAAAGCCCACACTATTTCCAGGCCAAGCCAATGCAAAAAACCCTCAGCTTATCCCACCGAAAGGGAACAGGAAAGCTGCAAGAAGCCCCAGCCCTTCTCCAATCTGCAGATCACCCCACAATGTGGATGGCCCCTTACTGAGGCTCTCATAAGCCCCACTCACCCCGTCAGCCCTCTCCCTAACTCACATGTCTGTCAGAGGGAAGCACATGTGTCCCCATACAGTCCGCACGGTCTGGAGTTCAGGGAGTGCCTCTGGACGGTAGCCAAGGGCCACCCAAGGGCTTGAATGATGCAGGACAGGCAGGGCCTTTAGGGCTTCCTGATGTTGTTTTTCTCACAGTATTTAATGAATGACCGTTATTGCAGGATCCTGCCATCCAGCTCCAAAGTGTAGCAGTTCAGTGCAGCAATCGCAAAGTACGTGTCTGGGAATAGTGATGCCCCGATCTTTCCCTTCTGGTCCCAAGCTTTTACTATTTTAAAAGATTGATGCCTTGTTCCCTGATATGAACTCTTTTGGGGCAGAATTAGGACTTTTACCTCACCCTTCATTGGCTGGGGATTAGATAGCAATATGCTGACTTCATGAAAGTAGTGAAGGAGGTTAAAATGTAACTAACGATAATCAAGTGCTCATCATTTTCTACCACAAATAATTAACCATTTGGAATTCAGATGTTTCCAGGCACATGTCCAAGTGTTTCAAATTAAGGAGGCCAGCCAAATGGCAGCTTGTAGAAACCTCCCTGTGGGTTTTCCTTGTACATCAGAAGCAAGTGGCTCCTGCCTGAGCACACACCACTCGAGCTTCAGCTGAACAGCGCGGCTCTGTAGGAACACTCTGTTCTCTGTGTTGAATCCAGCGCTGATGAGCAACATGACTCCAGGTGCATAATAAATGCTGTTTTCTGAGACCGCAGCAGGTCCTAATGCAGAAAACATGGAGCTGAACAGAAATCTACTGACGCTGTTTGGCGTACTGGAAGCAGGCAGTTCAGGGCACAGTTAGCTAATACACAAAACATAACGTGGGCTAAATCAGCACACAGATTTACAGACCTATTTCTAGTAGACATTAGACATTCTAATAGACATTAGAAATAGATATTAGGGCAGGCAGAAAGGCTCATCAGAAGGGGATCGGAAGGGGAATGGACTACACTCTGCACAAACTGTGATGTTTGCCTCCTGCAGTGAAGTCAAGTCACTTTGTTCACTTTTTACGAATTAAAATAGTTCTATAAGTACTTAAATAGTACAAAATAGTTGGAATTGTATAATGCATTCAAATAGGTGACAGGTGTTTGGTGCCAGACGAACACACAAGCGGCCATCCTTCTTCATCTTCTTTGCTTTGCCAAACGTTACAGCTTGTTTGAGAGGAGACACACCGAAAGCTGCAGCGATAGCTGAGATGGCTTTCAGCGAGACAGCGCAGCTACTGGGAGCAATCGATACCTGAAGTCTCTGAGTGCTGAACAGACCAATTTAGCCAGAACCTTGGCAAGGAGCGTTATCCTGAATGGCACTCTGTTGACTAGAGTGCTCTGGGTACCCAAACATGCGTATTTAAAGGCAGCTTTGGAATCTGCAAGTAGCATGTCACATGCGGTTAGACAAGAACAAGGCTGAAGTAAGTGCTCACTGCGGCTGAAATCTCCCTTCTACCCATTCCCCTGCTCTCAGCAGTTCATTCCTTTTTGCTTGTTTTGTGCTGGTGCTGACACTGCCCTGCCCACACTCTGAACTGATTCAACTTGATAATCTGGCAGAAAATCAATACAGAAGAAAAAAAGCAAAGTTAACAGGTTAACAAATGAAATTTTCTAAGCAAAGGACCTTGTACCAGGCAAGGCAATGGGTGATGGGGTATGCAGATGTTGGGGAAGAGGAGTGGAGGGGGAAATGGCCTTTCACTGCCTTTTTTATGCAGTGAAAAATTAGTTGGCCTCTCTTACATTGTCTCACTGAACTCAGCACCCTGAAACATAGGTAGCCTGTATTTAAGTGATTTTACAAGGTCTGATCATTGGGTGGCAGCTCTGAGCCAATGTTTTTATCAGACAGGGAAGAACTTGGAAAAAATGTGTTCTTCTCTGGTTTAGCTAAACCATTCACCAAAATAGCTATTTAAGAACTGTTTCCGTCATCTATTAACAGTCAATGCACTTGAAATATAGATACTCATACTATAGCAATTTGAAATAGAAGAGACAAGCTTCTGCAGCACTCTCCTCATACCTTCTAGTTTTTCCTGCAGTAATGGTTATTTCCCAGTTTAGGCTTATGCATCCCTGCAGCTGAGGCACAGATCATTTTGCAGGATATCAGTTATGATAAAGATTTCCTGTTCTCCAGCCAATCTTTTTTTTTTTTTTTTTTTTCTTTTCATTTAATTCTCTGACTTCTGCCTATCTCATGCTATCCTGAAGGATTCCAATCTTTGGTATCTCCACTGCAAGTGATTTTGAATCGTTCATTAAAGAAATGGTAACAACTGTAAGAACAGGAGATAGTCACTGCAAGAACTCTGGTAAGAGTCTTCAGTGTGCTATTAAGTTCAATCCTTTATGCTGTAAAGCTTGCACTGAAATAAAACTTAAATTCAGAGCTACATCTACCCTGAGGTAAGCCCGGTATTCCTAAAAGAATGAGTTCTTACTGCTGTTCCTGCCTATAATGGGATAAAAGAGAAATCCAGCACTGCTTGAAGCAGCTAGAGATCACAACAAAGCGGGAGCAAATGAATTGACTTCAGTGGATTTCACTCTCAGGCACTGGGGTTGAAATACAATTGTGTCTTAAGTATAAAGATATTTAAAGCACTTATCCATCAAGAGAGAATGGTGTTTTGAGGGTTAGGGATTACCTGTGGTGTTCCCCTTGATAGTAGCAGAGCAAAGGAGCCATGGAGCAAGAAAGTTTAATAAACCCAAAATCCAAATGGTGTGTTCCTCAGGGTTCTCTTTGGGTTTTGTTTGCCACAGACTCCTCTCTGAGGATCTGAAATGTTGAGGGGGCAGTGTGGGTCTGCGGATAAAGCCAAGGCTTCCTGGGCTAAAGCTGCCAAAAGCAGCAACCCAGTATCAGAGGTGGGATACTGCACTTAGAAACAAGTAAGAGAGGTTTAAGAGCAACATCTCCATACAGATGGACAGTGGACTGGGCAAAACAGGGGAGTGGGCTACATTACCAAGGAGCTTTCAGGTTCTATTACTGATTTTAGTACACAGGTCTACCACCGTTTATGTGGAGTTGCCATGTTCTCCCTTTTAATAAAATTCCTTTTCTTTTAAACCCTTGGATTCATTGTTCTTGAGCAGGAAAACTGATTATCCAAGCTCATTATGTGCCCAAGCAAAATAATTTTCTTTTCCTATAACCTGAGAGGCTTGAACTGAAATCGATTACCTATTTTTAGAAAGGAGCCCTAGCTAAATCTGGCTTCTTCCCCTGCCAATCACACCTATCAGGGGAATGTGAAGCAAGACTGTCTAAATGCAGGTACAGGGGAATTATGGCCTGTCCCTTTTACCAAATACATCAATATAACAAAGAAAGGGGTAGGGTCGCTTGAGATCTTTCACCATGTTGGACTAGAAGCTGGAGAGGAGAGGTAGCATTTGTGGTAAGAAAATGGGATTATAATGGTGTCATTTTTCAAATTTTTGTCTTGGTTATGTAAGACCCCTACAACTCCAGCAGGCTTTGCTGAATCTCAAAGCTGGCTACTTTCCTTTCCACAACAGCTTTCTTTAGTATTCTGAAGATCTGAGTGACCTCAATATTCTCTGCATTGTCTTCCTTGCCACTGATGGATCCACCATATTGTGCAGGATATCTGATCATTTTAATGGAGTTACAAAGTTTATTTACTTGGTGTGGTGGGTTGACCTTGGCTGGCTGCCAGGTGCCCACGAAGCTGCTCTATCACTCCCCCTCCTCAGCTGGACAGGGGAAGAAAAATATGATGAAAGGCTGGTGAGTCAAGATAAGGACAGGGAAATCACTCAGCAATTACTGTGATGGGCAAAAAAGACTCAACTTGGGGAAAATTAACTTAATTTATTGCCAATCAACCAGAATAGGGTAATGAGAAATAAAACCAAATCTTAAAACACCTTCCCCCCACCCCTCCCTTCTTCTCAGGCTTAACTTGACTCCCAGATTCTCTACCTGCCTCCCCACCAGTGGCACAGGTAGATGGGGAATGGGGGTTGGGGTCAGTTCATCACAAGTTGTCTCTGCTGCTCCTTCCTCCTCACGCTTTTCCCCTGCTCCAGCATGGGATCCCCCCCACAGGAGACAGTTCTCCCCTCCTTCTTCACTTACTTGGGGGTCTGCAGGGCTGTTGCTCTCTCCTATGCTCACTCCACTCTCCCAGCTGCTGTTGTGCAGCAGTTTTTACCCTTTCTTAAATAGGTTATCACCGAGGTGCTACCAGCGTTGCTGATGGGCTCAGCTTTGGCCACCTGCAGGTCCATCTTGGAGCTAGCTGGAACTGGCTTTGTTGGACATGGGGGAAGCTTCTGGCATCTTCTCACAGAAGCCACCCCTGTAGCCCCCCTGCTACGAAAAACTTGCCATGCAAGCCCAATACACTTGGGGATCTTTCTGACTCATCTGCACCTCCTTACTGGGTTTTAGGCTGGGGATAGGGTAGCAATTGCCCATAGGGGAGGAAAACTCTTATGGTGCTGCCAGGATTAAATATGACTATCTAGTTCTCCAATACAGGTTCTTCGGGAAAAAAAATATTCCTTTTCAAAAAATATTGAAGGACATTTTTGTGAGTTCTGAATGTCCATGGAGACCTAAAGGGACAGTAAGATAGTCTCCAAATGTATCCAGGTGCAATTCAGGAGAAGAGGTCGGTGCTTGACCTGAAACCGCAACCATGACACCAGTTTTCCCAGGAGAAAACTCACGGCAAGAGTGGTCACTGGGGGGCTGGGGCTGCTGTGAGTCACAAGGTAACTCCCCAGCAGGGACAAGTGGTGGCTGGTTGGAGTCGCTGGCTGATGGCAGTAACAGGCTCTCTGTGGTGAGGTACTCCAAGGGGCACTGCTGAGGAGACGTGATACAGCTAAGAGCCTTTAGAGATTTCGGCTCTTCTGTTCTCACCTTCGCGCCTTTCCCACAGGCTGGTGGGGCCGGTGAGACTTCTTCCTCATCGTCAGGGTGCTGCATCATTTCCTTCTGATCTGGGAGCAGGAAGGGCTGTGCAGGACCTGCTCCTGGCTGTTCTTGCCTTTGTGGAGCCTGGGGACAGTCTTCCTTTGGGAGGGTCACATACTGAAGGGAAACGGATTTCTCCCGGACTCCCACTGGGTCCACTCCCAGGGTCGGGTGCGTATCAGGCTGGGAGGATGTCACTGGGCTGTACAAGTATGGACCATTGAAAGCAAAGCAAGGGATTGCTGTCTGGGAAGCAACACTTGCATCAGCGCTGTTTCTCCTTGAAACAGGAAAGGAATGACCAGCAATCTGACGGGAGCAGGCAACTGGGGCGTGCTCTGGCTCATTTAAAGCATGGTAGGAGTTCTGTAGGTCCAGCGCAACAGGGGAAATATCTGTCGGCTTAGCCTGCCCTTCAGGGGACTCTGCCCAAGTCTTCGTCTGCCTGAATGGGGGAAAGTTAAAAGTTGCTCCTGAGAGATATTATTGTGGTAAACGTTAACTATAAAACAAGCTTAGTTGAAAACACACATAGCTACATGTAGGGTTAGAAAAAGTCTCTGCTGGAGAAGCAGGATAACCCACATATCCCTTCCTCAAAAGCAGCTTGTATAGGCTTTTTAGAGACAGAACATGTGATTATATCCTGCCGTGACTCAGGGAGCTCTTTGAGACACTATCATCCACAGTGTCACCATAATGTGCTGTTCACTCACCTGTCCACAACTTGAAGGAAGCTAGCCTGCTCCATCTTCTCTGAAAGGCTGTATTTGCTGAAGTCCAGCTGGCTGCTTTTTGGCTGGTTTCCTAAGGGTACTTTCTGAAAAATGAAAAAGCAGACATGACAAAAGAGCAGTGTCTCACTGGCAGTAGAATCAAGAACCACGCATTCCTCATGGACAAAGACAACCAGCAGCAGAGCCTACAGCATCTGGCAATAAGAATACAACGTCACTAATATGACCAGAAGATGTGTCCTGTTCTCCAGAAGACAGTTACTTCAAACCCATATTGCCTACCACTGACCTAACTACAAGTACTCAGTGAGCCAACTAGGAAAGATGCCCTCCTAGGCTTGTTATTTACAAACAGGGAAGGACTCGTGGGAGATGTGATGGTAGTGGCTGTCTGGGCCACAGTGATCACAAAATGACTGAGTTTAAAATAAAGCTAATGACACTAGATTATTTCCGTCAGTTAAAAGTTTAAAGTACTGAAAATTTTCTAGCTTGATTTTAATTCACAGTGACGCTGACAAGATCAACACAAAGAAGACTACTAGGATAAATATAAGAACACAGTTACGTTGAATGTGACCAGTACTTCTCCTAAAACTGAGGCATAGACTAATGAAGATATCTGTTCATTGAGGACTAGGAGACAAGAAGAGCTCTTCAGATTACTGGAAGTCCTGAAACAGAGAGAGAAATAATGAACCCTTCAAGGTACAATTCCCTCTTACCTCCAGGTAGCTCTGGATCAGGAGACTCTTGCCGGGGTTCGGAATCTTTTCCTCCCACATTTTCTTCTTCCTGCAACAACAACACAGAGTTTGCAAGACTTGGTTCTCAACGTGGATGCAACCGGAAGAGACTGCACCCTGTACACCGTGCTGCTCTGCACAGCGAGCCACCGCCAAGGCCCTGGCACACCACCACCCAACTCCCACCCCTGCACAGACGTGCACAAGGCTGCCCCCATTGCACACCGAGGCTCATCTCCACATAGACGTCTCTCTCAAGGGGCACAGGAATTGCCTCAGCCTTTATGCCACCCACACGGCCAACACGCTGCTAAATCTCCTCGTCACAACACAAGCCTACCTGAGGCAATACTTAGAGCTGCAATAAGCAACTATTAGCAGAATGATGATGAGAACTGGGAGCATCACTGGGAGAACCACTGGTGGCACAACTGAAACAGAGAAAAAAGAAATAGGTATCCACCTGCAATACGGCTGCTTCCCATAACAGGTTTTCCACTCTCCATGCAAGCAGATCAGCCAAACGTTGGGATACCCTCCAAAGTGGGACAGACCAAACGTGGCCTGAACACCTTACTGACCAAAGGGGTTCATCCTTTCCTTTACTGATTCTTTTTTAATTTTTACTGACAGCAAACAATTTATGCTAATAAAAAGATGGTTAGGTACCTTACTCCACCATCAACAACAGGCAAGTCTTCAGTCGTCTTAGGTCTGCCTTACTCTGTACAGTCCTGAAGAGACGGGCTCTCAGAGACTTCCTACGAAAGAGCTGCCTCTGCTAATGGCTGTAACTGGTCATCAACAACACACCAATTTCTTCCCGAGTACACTCACCAGAATTTGCCTACTGTCTTACCGCTACAAGCTGCCTCAGCATAAATCATGTAAGATCATAGTACTCTGGGCACAAGACCGCATGATAGCAGACATTCTGCCTCTAAGTCCAGAAAGAGCAAGAACATGTAAATGTTTTGTCTCCGGTAGAGTCTGCTGTGTGTTTTACGCAACCCTGTAGTCACTCTGCAAATACAAAAGACTGATGGCTTATATTCTGCCTTCTTGCAGTCTCAGGCTCTTCAGTCACTGACAGCAGAATGGACTGCTGGAATCAGGAAACAAGGATGATCTTTTGGGCAGGACCTTTGCTTGACTCCCCATGTGGAAAACTTTATGGTTGGCTGTACTCACCTTGTGAAGGGCAGTAGGAAAGAAGCTTAAAAGGTCATTCCTGCTCACCTCCTTCATCAGCATTGCTGCTGTACTTGCAAGGATGCAGACAGGACAGCTACCTCGTTATGTGGCCCAGGCTAGCTCGTGGCTGGACCTAACTTCAACCCCAGCTGAGACAATGTATTTTTCTATAGAGGCATTTCAGCCACTAACGGCCCATCAAACCTTACAGAAGTAGCCTGCATGAAAGTACCATTCTCAGTTTTCCAGGTGAACTCCTCACTCCATTCACTCCAAGGCCCATCATAATGAGGCATGTTCACCCTTGCACGCATTTTCCCCCTATATTCTGTAGATGGTGCCAGCATCTGCAGGGTGAAGATGAAGGGAGGTTCATCATTGTTGATATTTAACTCCTGGAGAGTCTGGGGAGAAGAAAGAAGCACAGATAATGGAGGTGAGAGCAACTGCCTTTCCCATTTGCCCGGCAAAGAGAAATCCAGGAGTCCTGTACTTCCTGAGACTTACCTTTTCATATTGGTGGGTTTTCCAGTACTCAACTTGGTATCTCTGTTGTATGAAGCTATATAGGAAAGTGTGTTTTATCCACCTCAGTTCATACTCTTGGTTCCCTGTCACCGTTACTGACACATTTGCAGGCGGCAGCACCTTAACTGGAACACACAGAATGTCTCACAGTACTTATGAACATACTGGTCCAGCACGCCCTTTCACCACTGTGAATAGTTTCCAGAGACCGAAAACAATGTTGTTTTATGCAATGTAAGAAGTCTCAGCTTTTTAACACTTCTTAATTCTCTACATCTTCATTTTCTAGTCAAATACAGTCACCAGTAGTTATTAAAACACCAGCAGACCGTTAAAGAACAGAAAATCCACATCCCTTAATATTGACAGCACTCCCTGTGTACAGAAAAGCAGTAAAGCAATATTTGAAACATCTCCACTGGTCCACCACACTTGCAGAGATTTTCAGCTCTCTTGGAGCTACTGCCTGATATTTTCCACCCGCTGCACGAGCTCTCCCAGCTTTGGCCTGTGAAAAGTAGCACCAGCACCTCCAGATACATGCAGGCAGAGACGATCCAGCTGGCACCCCTTACTCAGCAGAGGACTCCTACCTCATCCAGTGCTCCAGGGACCACTGCCCAGCAGCTCTGGGTCACAACCCCAGTTTCTACACAGCAGCTTCCACCGCTGCCACTTCCCGCAGAGCAACAAGTGCCACTGAGGAACTCCACACCTACAAGCCACCTCTCCCAGACCTCTGACCTGACACAGCGTCCAGTTTCTTTCTTCAGCAGTCCCGCTCTCCTCCTCTTCCCACCCGCCTTTCCTCATCACCACTGCCCTCAGCCCCACTTACCCAGCCACGCATCTGTCCAAGAAACAACCAGCAGAAGCAAGAAACAACACAGCAACTCACTGTTCTTGTAGGCTTCAATCAGTTTCTCCTCTGTCTTGGCCCGGACAGACACATGGTACTGGCTCTGACTGCTGGAGTTGCTGACCGGGATCGCACAGCTCTGGACTACATACAGGACATGGGGCAAAGCCTTCTCCAGCACAGGAGAGCATTCCTCTTCTCTGAGGGGAAAAAAAGAGCTTGAGCTGATGTCAGGGGGGAATGGCACAGAGCAGAAACTCCACGGGGGAGGCACAGGCACGCTGCCATGGGCAGAGCACGTACGCTGATGATGCAGTGGCCCTGAAGAACAAGCCAAAGAGGACAGAAGTGGTAATTGCTTTCTTCACTTCCCAGCTGCACGTCAGACGGTCTGCACCATTGAAGAGGCAGCGAAGGTTCCTGGGCTGAAGGCCACCTTCAGAGAAGATGAGAGCACACTAAGCAACAGGAAAGGCCTCGCTTCTCAGCCACCGTTTCCACCCCTGCACGGCCTCGCTCCACCCCACACTACCTTCAGGGGTCTCCCACGATGCCTCCGTGCTCCACTCGCTGTACTGCCCAGAGAAGCCACTGGCCCCCCCCGGTCTGGCTCGCACACGGGCAACGTAGCTGCTCCCTGGGACAAGGTCCTCGCGGCTGAGATGGCAACGTGTGGTGTTGGAGAGCAAGAGCGAGGCAGCTTTCTGGTGTTTGGAAAAAGGAGGGAGAGCAGGGAGGGAGGAAATTGGGGAGTTGGCGATATGTATGCTTAAAAATCAAAAATAAAATAAAAAATAAAAAAAAAAAGGTGCATCCTCCTGGAAGGGGAAGCAACTTCAAATGTATATCGCCACCTTCCCACATGAACCCACAGGCTCCTGTTGGAACATGATTTAATTCCATTTGGGAGGGATTCAGGGGAAAAATCAATTCCAACTCAAAACCCAAGTGCAGTGGGGGTTTTTTCAGTGAAGAATAGATTTTTGCATTCAGTTCAGGACAAATGGTATTTGACTGGGCAAGTCACTTGCAAACAGAAAGAGACCCCCTTCTGCCTGACCTGAAACAACATTTGCTGTACCTCTTCAGAGTGCCTGAGAATGGAAAGGCCATTCAGTTGCACAGTTTTCACCACAGGCTCTCAACCTCCCAAAAGGGTGCAGCCCAAACCAGGAGAGCCCGGCTCCTCCACTCTTACCTCCCAGGACTCCCACTCCCGCTTGTAAGTGACTTCGTACTCCAGGGCATTGCTCAGCCCTTGGCTTCCATCAGCTGCTTTCCAGGTCAGCAAGAAGTCTCCTGATCCCACCAAGCTGACTGAGAGGTTTTGAGGTGGGAGGGTCTGAACTGGAAGGTGAAGGTGCAACCCATGAGATGAGATAGTGAGGACAGGGACACGAAGAAGGGAAGAAAACGCCTAGCTGATGTTCTCTGACAAATTCTGGTTATTTAACAACTTCCCTGGGTTGCTACAAATAATCCATGATTCTTTCGCACCACAAAATGCAAACTCTACCAGACCTGGTAAATATAGTTATGAACAGAAGAGGAAGAAGGGAAAGCAGTGCTGTTGTGCAGCTTTATAGCAACTTTGTGAAAGAATATGCTGTAAGGAGTATAGAGCATGGTGCTGAAACAGAAGGGTTTTGGTATCTTCCCCCAGTCCCAATCAAGACATTGGTTAGCTGGCAGGTCCACCCCCATTTTTTTCATTGTAACCATTGAAGGTAGACTCATTTTTCTCTATCTTGAATACACTGAATTTGAAGGTGGTAGTATGGCCTTACAGCCATTTAACTGCACTCGTGCTTACATTTCAGGTTAAGGGCTGACCTAAGAATCTTTTTAGGATTAAATATTCAATACATTAATCTGATAAACTTTTAAATACTCGAGAATATAGACAAGACTTAATGGTTCATCTTTACCATTCTGAAACAAGTAGACATTTAGCTCTGCCTGCATTGTCAGGTCAAATTTGAAGGTGTAAATTTCTTGATCATGTCCATGGTTGTGACACACCCAGTGCATTGTGAAGTTCTGGCAGTCAGTGTGGTTTTCACCTTTGTGGGACCTGCAGGTCATTTCTTTGTCCCTGGTTACACAGAAAAAAAATTGGATGCTGCTAGATGGCCCAAAGGGTGGTTTCTGAAACCTTCCCCACATGCTATTTTATTCTGTTTCTAAATCAATGTTTGTCACTGCATTATGTTGGCACACTCCTGTAGTTCTTTAAGTGACATGGATAAATTCTCTAATATCAAGCACATTTGCTTTATTCTCTCTTCCTTTCCTCAAAGGAAGATGGATTCACAATAACTATCTTGGGCTGGTAGGTGTCTGGGCCCTGAGCACAACCCCTTTCACACACACCCTGCAAGGGGTTTGGCTACCCATGCTCAAGGCTGTCTTAGCTGGAATCAGCCCGACTGAGGGCCTCCCCACTTTCATTCAGAAGCTGCTTTTAATTTCAGGCCCTTGCCTCTGGTCCTTGCCTGAGCTATGATGCAGCTGTATCTGTGCCTGGTAATACACGTTGCTGATTGTGATCTGTGGAATTGACTTCCTAACTTGACCTTCAGCTTGGCTACTGCATAGGGACTTGGAGATCTGGACTGATGGCTGATCCTGGTCACTCTCACTGTTCTGCTTTTCTCGTTAACTGTGGGATTATGCTATTGTCAATGAGGTCAATGCCTTGCTGTCACCCTCAACTCCTAGCTCACCTTCCCTTAGCAAGCAAAGCTTGTTGCTTCCGTAACAGTAGGTTTGGCAGTTTACATGTGTACATGTGTCTGTTATACTAAGCTTACGCTAGAGAAGTCAAAGAAGGTAAGGCAAAAAAATGCAGCTAGCAGTTGGGACCGAAGTTTTGTGAGGACTGTGCAACTGCAGTCCTCCTCCAAAAAAAATTTCTTTCCATGCAGACTGTGGAGTCCTTTGAGCCACAGGAACACTTCCGTGGTTTGTAGACTTCAATCCACAGCAAACTGCTAATATTTGGAATGTGATTCAATACTCTAGGGACTGTAAGGGGCACCTTCTCCATTGACTTCAACAGCTGTCAGGTCAACTTACGAGTGAATCCTACAGCTCTTTCTCAAAAATAAAACCAAGATAACTTCTTCCTATTCTTATTTCACATTTTCTTCCCACCCTCCAATCTCTTTGCTGTTTATCCCTTCATCTCCTGCTTCTACCATTATTCTTTATCTCCTTCCCCATCTGCTGTTTACCCCTCCAACTCCTGCTTCTACTATTATTCTTTTTCTCCTTCCCCTATTTCTTCCTTCTTTTCTGTCCCTCATACTCTCCATTTTGACTGCTCTGTTTTCTTCTTGAAAGGAAGCAGACGTAGCAAAAAGATAGTGCAAGACAGCCTCTGTATCTCCAAGAGGAAACCCAGTGAGTCTAACAAACACATACAACTTCTGTTTTTCTCACAGTTTGTTCTGCAGAAATTATTTCAACATAGCTATGTTTTTACTGGCATAAGGAAGAAAAACACTTCTTTGCCATTCTAATTAGTTATTATAACCACGGCATCTAGTGTAACACATCCTTCTCCACTTGGGTGCAATAATTAACATGTCCTGCCATATTTTGTGTGTGTGCTTTCGCAGCAAAATCAGGGGAGAGTGATTGAAAAGACAATGAAAACAACTTGATTAGAATCCTCTGCTTCCTATTCTTCCTCATCCTGTACAGATCCAGCTTTCTCCCTAGCGTGGACATAACACTGGTGTCTGCAAGCTGGATACTATGGTGGCTGCAAGCCCAGTCTACTGTCCTTTTGCCCAGCTCCATCTCTCAGGTTCAGCGGCCAAGCCCCTTTAGACCCTTCACAGAATACCAGCCAGGCACTGACTTACTTTTCACAGCAGTTCAAAGTCACATTCACGAACTGATGAGCCTCTGAACACTCCATCCATGTACAAGTTGTAAGAGATACGTAGTCACCATAGCACTGTAGGGTCTGCATTGGGATGCTCTCTGAAAAGGGGAAACAATCAGGAGGTGGATGGGGCTGAAGAAGGTAGTGGGAAACAGTAAAACGAACACAAGCTCTGCTACTGTACTGGAGAGGGCAGAAACAGAGAAGTGAGACTCTGGGTGATGAGATCTGCTGGGAATATCCCCAGTGTTGTTCAGCTCATACCACATAGATTTCACAAATAAAATTTGGCCCTTCATGGGAAAGCCTGAAGGCAAGAAGTCTCCAACAGCACCTGCTGCTCTTAGAGTAGGCTGGACTGTCATTAGCTGCCATTCGTCAGAATTTTAGTGTGAGTCTTAGGACTGAGAAAGCCTCAACTTTTTGCCTCTGCTTGTTTGTAAATCAAACTGGTCATGCAAGAAAAGTAAGATTCTGGTCTACAACCTGTGAAGAAAAGCTGGAATTGTTTTATAATAGGTAAAATTAATTTTCAAGAAATATCCTAATTCAAAAGATAAGTCCAAAAGGTTAAGCTTGGTCTTTTTAAGCCTCATTAGACTTCATGCCTTTGAAGCAAAAGGGCCTCATAACACTGGCTAAACCCTCAAACATATCTTCCCCTTTTGTTCCCCACCCCCCAGACAGGAATCACAGCCATTCTGATACAGTGAACTATGATCCAAGACTTCAGATTGTACCTCTGTTTCTCTTCCTGCACTGCAGAGGCCTGGTGCTCCATGAAACTCCAACATAGATGGAAAGCTGGTCAAGCAAGTGTGAGTACACAGAAAGCCTAAAAGAGAAGCTCTCCCCAGCGAGAAGCCTGTTGTCTCCTATCAGTGATCTTTCAATATTCCCAGTTGGAGGAAATGAGAGTACCAAGACCAACTGGGCAATGCTGAATGAGGATTTATTTAGCTGAGCACTCACATCAGCATCAGTGTCCTAGAATCTGCATAATTCTGAGTCCTGGTAAATCTCTGCATAGTTTTGCAATAAACAAGGGTCCAAGCTGAATGGGAGGACCCCCAGGACCTAGGCAGTGTAGCGTTGACTTTTGTACCCCTTAACGACAGAAAGAATCTGGGAGACATATAGAAAAACAGCTTCTAAGAACATAATTATAGTTTTTTAAAAAGCTAAACAAATGTTTTCACCAATTCACTGCTCTTCTAGCAGTCAAGAGATGTCTCAGCAGAAAGGCAGTAAGTGCAAGATATGAGTGATTTATTGTTTATCACAAAAAAAACAGATGCCTCATTAAGAAGGACATTCAGCTTTGCCCTTGTGGGTTGTTGTCATGGTGGTGAATACATTCATGTGCCCACCAAATAAGCCCAGCTGACTTAGCAAAAGTTATGCCTCTAGGAAGTCATATGCAAAAAAGTGAGAGACACCCACTCTGGTTAGCTACAATGACATTTAAGTCACAGAAAGGAGAAAGCTTCCTGACAAAAAAAACATATTTCAAAAATCTAGCGGCTGAAAAATTTGTGTCCCTCTACCAGTAAACAAACATACCTCATAGGTGGATTTGCAGAGAACCTGCTTTTCCTTTTTCTTTTGCAAAAAAACCCGTGTGCAAGGAGGAGCTGTGTCTGTGTTGAGGAAAGGTCACTGTTAACCTGGGAACGTGAATGTGCCCTTCCCTGAGCATTCAAACTCCAAGAACAGGCACTAGAGTCGCCTCTGCTGTGATGGGAACTACTGACCCAGGGTCAGCTTGGTCGAGAGCTCTGTTTTTCAGAAACAGCAGCCAAGAGATGACAAGAAACGATTTTGCCATTCCTAGCAGCCCTAGGGCAGTTGATGCCTAATCTTGCTAGAAACACCTGTGCCCAAGTCAAGTCATTTTCAAGTCTAAAAAGTGAAATATGCTGCAAAGACAAGGTTGTTTCAGTCATCATGGGGTTATTGCTTGAGAGACCACAGAGTCTGTGGCATTCAGTACTGCAAATCACATGTTAGGCAAGGGATCATAATGCTCCCAAGTGCCAGAGATACGTGTCTATCTCTGGAAAGATAGATGTGCAACGGGTACATTTTTCAATACTTTTTATTCAATACCTCAGAGCCTCCAACACTTATAAGTAATGACTCAGTTCCTCACTTGCACAGGTGCTGTGCCTCTGCTCTGCCAGCTGTGTTATCAACCGTCTCTCAGCTCCCTGTCTCTTAGGAAGCAGTCAGCTCTCGCTCTAACTCTAAAGAAAAAGAGAGTATCAACTGGAGGCAGGACAAGTCAACAGACATTAATGAAGAGCCACCTATTGCAGAGGAAAAAAGGCAGGTTGGGAAAAAAGTTTTCTTTTGGTATAAACCAAAATGATATCTAACGATGGGACAGGCAAAGTCAGAGCTCATACTGGTAACAGTCAGGCCTACTCAGATGTGAAACTTCATGACAAGTCAATTTAAGTAAATAGACTAAGAGGCTGTGAACACTGTCTAGCCCATGAAGTTTGGGGTCTTGCCTAAATACCATTCACAACTCTCCCATTGACGTACACCTGGAGTGTTTGGTATAGCCCTGGCAACTACATATGTGTACGCTCACAGAGTGTCCTTCTCTATCTGTCACCAAGATGAAAGTAGAAAATAAAGGGAGGATGGAGAAATATCAGGCTAAAAGAAAAGGAACAATAATAGAAAAGAAAGGAGGAAAAAATAGAGACAAAGAGTCCAAAACTCACCTCGAATAGTTCCAACCCCCAAAACCAAGCATGGAGCCAGAAGAAGACTGACAAGCTCTCTCATCTTCACACCTTTGCACACAAGCATGATCTTATGTCAGGCAACAACTCCCTGTGTCACTGGCTGTTCTTCCTCAAATGCATGCTCAACAGCCACTGTTATTCCTTCTTTGTCACTGGTTGTAGCTGAAAACAAAACTCACTGGGTTAGCTGGGTCGGTCTTGGGCCTTCTGTTGGCCCCAAGCCACCTCTTCCACCAACACTGACATGATCTCTCAGAGTAGCTTCATATGAAGGTAATTTATGAATGGGAGAACTTTCTGCCTCCTCATCAGAGGACAAGGACAAAGCTTGCTGTTTGAAACTAATGGTAGGATTTTCTACCTCCTTCCTTCACCTTGAGAAGAAACAACCCCTAAGTTACGAGAAGGAATTAATTATCCATGTTGATTCACCCATCTGATCCATACAAAGCGTACCCTGCTGTTCCACTGAATCATGAACCTGTCCAAAAAGAAACACTTCCTTGCCTCTCTTACAACTCCTACTCACAAAACTGTACTTCTGGTCAACCGAGAGAACCACTCCTCCCATTTCTTCACCTTCAGATCTGATTCACAGGGCTTTTAAGTCCTCGTTTGTTTGAGGAGAGAGGGATCCTTGCCAATTCCTTCCGCACAATAACAACACATTTGCCTTACCTGAATGCTGAATGGTCTTCAAGGCAGGTGCTTCACAGCAAGCAGTTAGCTGACTTTCTCATTTATCACTCACATGGAATCGGTGCAAATGCAACTGCCAGCGGGACACCCACAGCCGTACCCCCTCAAAGGAGCCTGAGCTCTACCTCCCTGTCAGTTGTGCTGTTGTAGTCTTCAGCATGAGAGGCATGTTTGATTTGTTCTCTCTGACATTCCTGTTTACAGCAGAGGTCCAGCAACTAGGTTCCTGATCAGATGTCATATATCTAAGAGGAAAAGGGAAGGAAGTACTTTGTTATATTTTGCTTAAACAATTTCCAAGAAATGTGACTAATTTTTCCACAAATGAGATGTAATCATCTCTTAACAGAGGCTGAAATTTGCTGCTTGTTCTCTTTTCTGTTTATCTGCACTCAAAATCTGTCCTTTCAATCATCATTCTCCTTGTGTGCATTGTTTTCTGAAAGGAAAACTAGTCGCCATAAAGTTAAATGGTCATTAAATAAAATATTCATTTACATTGTGAATGTTGTCTTGAAGACACATTGCTCTTGCTAAGCCTGACCTGTATAAAACGGTCTCGGTCCAAACTGTAGCACCAGAATTGTGGACTCTACTTAAACCAAACCCACACTGTTAAGGGATTAAAATTCAAGCCACATTCTGATTACGTATTTTAATTTAAGTGATAATATTACTCAGCATCAGTAGAAGTGAGGAAAATACACTCAAATGGAGACAGTGTAATTTAACATATATTTATATCTCCTTTTTAATCTTAGGAAAAAAAGGAAGGGGAGTGGTGGCATCTAAAGAAGTGAGAGGCAGTGAAATTTCTTATGCTTTCTCTAACCTAACCTGCAGTCTCTGTGAAGAGACTACTATAGTTTTGGGCAGTACCTTTATCAATTAAAAGTACCAGACTTCAGCCTGTTTTGGATTACATCCTCCACACCATACACAATTTCTTAAGAACCAGTGGCAGATGGAAGCGCATTAGAAAAATTTTTGAAAAGCTAAAAGAAAAGCAGAGTAAGCCAAAGCGAGGAAGAAGGGAAAGCCACTTCACAACTATTTTCAGGATATGCTATGAAAGTGAACATCGCACACAGTACATGGAGTTGAGCTTGAGAATGGAGACTTTTTGTCTTCCCAGTCCCCAAAGGGCACACACTCACTCTCCTTCTCTTCATGTGTCTTTCACAGATAAAACAGAGGTGTAAGCTTATCCCTTCAGTTTCTTCTGAACAGGCAGAATTATCCCACTTACAGACCTCAGTGAAGAAAAATGAGGACTGGGAGTGAATACCCATGCACTATGTCTCTTGAAACTTCAGTCATTCGTAAGTAATCGCTTTTTCTTCTTTTCATGCTTGTTAGGCACATTCACACTCTGTGTGATTCCAAGCAATACTCTGTTACTCCTCTCACTTAATTTACTCCAATTAGATTTTGGCATCCCTAGACACAAAGGATCTACCTATCAGATGGAGTGCTTCTGCAATAGAGCAATGCTTGCTGAATGCGAGATTAAAGTTCCTTTGGATGGAACAGAGACATGCCTCTTCAGCAAAGCTGCTACAGTAACTTGAGCTTGCATGGAGTGTGACCGGAGCAGTGATAGCAAATTCACCATGCTAGTCTGATAGCAGAGTCTGACACCATCAGTTACCTTGTTAGTTTGCACAGAAATCACTGTGCCAAGACATACCTATGCTACAAAGGTCTGAAGAACTTTGGCTTTGGAAAGTTAAAAGGCAACTTCCTCAATCAGGCTGTGAAGTGATGCCTTTCTTTTTAAAGGCCTGACAAAGGCAGTTAACTGGCATCTTAATTCCCTATCTAAAGTGAAATCCAGTACCAACCTTTAGCAGCAGCTTAGGATAGAGGTTAAAGAAAATTCTTCTGATACAAAGACCAGGTAGGAGGGATGAGTCTAAATCCCTGGGTTTCTTCTGCTCTGTTTGCTGAGCCATAGAGGCAGCAACTTTCTTGGGTATATATAAAAAGCAGTGAGCAGATTGCTGTAAATTCATTGGTAGTCTCTTCAGGACTACTGGGATGGGCTCTTTGACCAGAAAGACTTTAATTAGTCCTTTCAGAAAACACAGAATCATGAATTGACATGACAGCAAAAGGCCATTTGTTAGTCAGTTAAAATCTTTTATCCCAAAGTGAGATATAACTTGACTGAATGGGTGGACAAGTCAAGCCTTTCAGCTCCAAGACCGGACATGAGGATGAAGCCAAATCATCCTTTAGACACTGTGCGGGTCTTGTCGTATCTGTATAGGCTAGATCGGTGGAAGTTCTGTCCAGCATGCGATGTCACAGATTGATACCACAGTAGCCAGGTACCCCTGAGTGGGCCAAGTGGACCTCATCTGCTGGATCTGGTCTTCACCCCCAGGAGGAGGTCACCTCCCAAAAAGTGCTCCGGAGTGACATGAACACTAGCCAACACTGTGCCATGAGTTACTCAACAGGTACCACATGCAGCAAAGGCTGATAGGTGTCTTAAGTAGGATGGCATCCCTTCAGGAGCAGAAAAAGGAAAATATCTCCATTTCTAATAAAATTAAGATCATGACCAAGTAAATAAAAACATGGACAGACATTTTATTAGAAAAGATGCATGCAGTTGAAAAGATGGCACATACCATGAGGAATCTAGACATTCTCTTTGTAAGTGCTAAGAAGGACCCAATGGTTATTGCCACATGCACACCACCAACAATGAAACAACAGGCGAGAAGTTCTGAAAGCAAAGTTTAAACAAGGAGGCTAAAAATGCGGTCCTACGTAGTAGCATTCTTCAGTGGTCCTGGTTATATACACTGTGTCAGATAACAGAGGCTCAGTGCATGAGTGATTAAACTGTGTAGGGGAAAGGGGATTATCAGTATCTGGTAAATTTTTGAAGCAGATTAAGTTTATATAAGATGGGCTCCACCTAATCAAAACAGAATCAGTGCTGCTGACATTTAAGATTAAAAATGCTATGAGGCAATTTTAAAATGAAAACCAAAGAAATCATGCCAGATGTGGAAAGTAAATTGTTCAAGATCGATACATCTGTGTGGTCTGAAAACACAGAAAGCCTATGACTTAGAAAAATAGACAGAATAGAAGGTAAGAAAAAACCAAAGAAAAACAATAACCCAGGTAAGCAGAACATATAAAACTATGCAACTAAGTCAACACAAATGCCCAAATATATCTATACAAATACTTTCATTTTGAAATACAGTTTAAACAGCAGAACCATTGCCAAACGTCTTAAAAAAAACCCAAAATAGGCATTATGGAAGTTTGATGAAGATATTCAGTGGATGACTAATACATTTTGTACACAAAGAGTAGTTTGCATTTACACATTAATGCTAAAGAAAGTATGGTGTCAAAGAGTATGTGTCAACAGTTGTGTTGCACTGCAGAATTTCAATGGCTGCAGAACTTCATTCCACGCTAAAAGGAACGGTATGCTGTTAGTGCTGTGCTACGCTGTCAATCACCTGAGCAGGAGGCGAGTGAAATGCTAGAGACGACCAGAGACCCTGAAGGGCAGACAAACAGTAACAATGGGACAGTCCAATCATACTAGAGTAGGTAAACATCCCAGTGAACCATGATGAGACTATGTCTCCACTCCACTGGTAGACTAAGCCAGGACAAGGCAAAGGTTTGAGCTCTGGAACGAGATCATAGACTCCGCTCATGTTGGCGAACACTTTGATGTGGCTTTTGTCTATGTCAATGAGCAAGCTAGGGACAGTTTCCAATATTCAGTGTGGAAAAGGCCACCTTCTACTGTTGGAGAAAGAGCTTGGATACACAAATCTTCCATGACTGCACCATGTCAATTGCTCTTACAGCCCAAAATAGACTTTGGTCTACTTTATTTGCTAGTATGGATCTAGTCACAGATTCTACTTCTTTAGCCACTATAAATGATTGCTTCTTGGAGCTATTTGTGAAAGCACTCACGAGAAAAGAAACAAACTGATTTAGTCCTGAATAATATACAAGACCTAGTACAAGTTGAAACAACAAAAGACACAAGTTTACCACAACAATGTTTTAAGGGAATACATAAAAATAACAAGACTGGCAAAATAAGCTCGAGAAGGTGTTAAAGGGGTCAAATGTTTGCAGTGCCAAAGAGGCTGTTTAAAGAATCGTTTAAAAACTCAAAAGCAAACTTAGGCCTTTTGTAAGTCTACCCATGCTATAAAGGTAGGGTTATTGTAGCCTTAATGTTCTGAAAAAGTAAATGAGGCAAGACATACAGAGAAAAATGATAACTTATAATGATCTTTTCCAACTAAATCTTTCAGTTTAATAAAACATAATTACTTTCCTCACAAGCCTTGCATAACCTACATTCTTACTCAATTGCTTTAATGTAATAAAATCTATAAAGGAACTTAAAAATTCAATTGCCAAACAAGTAATTGTAGTAGAAAATCAAAGGCTTTAACAGTCCTCAGTATCAGAGAAAAAAGTACCGAATGCAAGTTTTTGAGGAGTACTCAGAGAAGCATCCAGGGAACTACTGACCAATCAGGCTGGCTTTTGTGCAGGATAGGTGATACAAACTACAATGAAAAATAGAAATAGTAGAGGGAAATGTTCTGGGGAAGAGTTAACATAGCTTTTGTAGAGAGTAGTCATGCTTCATAAAACTAGTAGAGTTCTTGGAAGAACTCCAGAGGAAGATAGAGGGTTTTCCAATAAGCATATTATACCTAGTGTCTAAAAAGCATGATGAAGTCCCTCAAAAATGTGGTTCCAAGAAACTAAGAGATAAAAGGAAAGTTCTCACGTAGATTAAAGTCAGTTAAAGACAGAAAACAAATGAGAGAAATTAATGGTTAGTTTTCATATTGGAGGAAAGCTTTAAGTGAGCTCTCCCAGAAATTTTTATCTTCAACATAATTATAAATGATCTGGAAGACTGAGTGATCAGAGATCTCTCACCCGAGAGATCTGGGTGATTGAGAAAGACAAAATTTTATCTAGGGTACTCCAATCTAACAATGATGGAGAAAAAGTTAAGTTATTAGGTATAAATGGGGTATAAAATTAGAATCATAGAACCATAGATTCATAGAATGGTTTGGGTTGGAAGGGTCCAAACCCCCTGCCACGAGCAGGGACACCTTTCACTAGATCAGCTTGCTCAAAGCCCTCTCCAACCTGACTTAAACACTTCCAACGATGGGACATCCACAGCTTCTCTGGGCAACCAGTTTCCATGTCTCACCAGCCTCATTGTAAAAAATTTCTTCCTCATGTCCAACCTAAATCTATCCTCTTTCAGTTTAAGACTATTGCCCTTGTCCTGTTACTACAGGCCTTGGTAAAAAGTCTTTCTCTGTCTTTCTTATAAGCCCCCTTTATATATTGAAAGGCTGCAGTAAGATGTCCCCAGAGCCTTCTCTTCTCCAGGCTGAACAACTCCAACTCTCTCAGCTTATCTTCATAGCAGTGGTGCTCCAGCCCTCTGATCATCTTCATGACCCTCCTCTGGACTTACTCCAACAGGTCCATGTCTTTCTTGTACTGGGGACCCCAGAGCTGGATGCAGAGCTCCAGGTGGGATCTCATGAGAGCAGAGCAGAGAGGCAGAATCACCTCCCTCGACCTGCTGGTCATGCTTCTTTTGATGCAGCCCAGGATACAATCGGCTTTCTGGGCTGTGAGCGCACATTGCTGGCTCATATCTAATTTTTCATCTGGCATTAACCCCAAGTCCTTCTCTGCAGGGCTGCTCTCAATCGATTAATCAATTCAGTGTTAATAAACACATAGAAATTCATGTGACAAAAAAAACAATTCTAACTATACAACAAGATCAAAGAACCTGTGAGAGCAGACAAATAATAATAGTAATGGCAGAGTCAAATTATCACAGACTGGCTAAGTAACGTGTTTCTTGAATACCATATTTAGTTCTTGTCATCTTATCTCAGAAGGAGTACTGTAGAATACTCTGTAGAAACAAAGTACAGAAGTGTTACAGAAGTATGGGATCTATAGGAAGAAAGACTAATTGCTATGGAATTCTTCAGCTTGGAAAAAGAAACAACCAAGAGATCATTTGACAGAAGTTTTTAACACCTCAAACAGGAGATGGTGAATAAGGAATGATGGTTAATCAGTTCTCCTAGAACAAGAACAAAGGAGCAACTGACCATGCAACTAGCACAAAATGAGTCCAGGAAAATGTGGGCATTTTTTTTGTTTGAATGTTTTTATTTATAAACAAATTGATTAATGCTTTATTATCAGACATTATGAAGCCAAAAAATAAAGTGGTTTTAGAAAGGGATTAGTTGAATCTTTAAGGCCAGAACTGTTAAGTACATATTATCTATCTACAGCAGCTTAGATGTAACCTCCAGCTCAGGAAGGCTCTGGGCCAGATACCAGGTAATTATATCAGTTAAGGATTTAATTATTTACTGTATACTTTTCCATGTTTACTACACCATGGCTTTAAGCATCCACTGCAAATATTGGCAGAGACAGAATACTGGGCAAGATGGAATGACTGTTTAGACCCAATGTGTTAGTCTTATGTTCCTATATTATAGTCTCTGCTGCAAGTAGAAGGGAAGAAATGGGTGTCTTTAGATGCTGAAAAGGCATCACGAATCCATCATGAATCTGCAGTGAATGAAATAAACTTGAAAATGTGCGTCAACACCCTATGTGCCTCTGAATGCAGCAGAAGGACAAATGGATTAGAAGTACACTGCAAGGCTACAGCAGATGCAAAAGTACTCATCTCAAAAGTTTGCAATGTATGTACAAGCTGCGAACAAGGAGCTGGAAATTTTTTAAAAAGAGAACAGGAAAAGCCATCCAATTGTTTCAGAAAGCTTTACATCTACTTTTCTAGACAAACAAAGTAGCCTTCAACGACAAGGACCATATGCTCCTCTAACAACAAACTGGAAAGGACACAATGAATCTACAAAGCTTTTGATCTAAAGCTGGCTTACGTTGAGTAAGTTTGCAAAGGAGTCTGGGTCCACCCACCTAGCGCCGTGGTGAAACATCCATCATGTAATAAAAAGAGTTGTTAGGATCAAGGTTGGAGCGTACAGAATCCCGGCAGCCACTTGGAAGGACTTAAAAAGGGCCAAAACAGGCACGAAGTCATCGTGCTACTTATTCCCCACATACAGAACATGACGTGTGGGGTTTCTTATTATGGCAATTTCAGCTCTGTAGTGAGAGCAGAGGGAGCATGTAGGGAGTGAGGAGAAGAGGCAGAGATCATTCATTGGAGTTGTATGGGAATAAGATTGTGTGTACAAATGCGTTTGACTTAACGAACAAGAAACTACACAGGGACTGGCAGGATGGGTTGGGTTTGTTTTCCATTACCCTGCAGAGATGCAGGATTCTCAGAAATTCTGTAACTATTGTTCCTTCAGGCCTTGGAGGGCTTTCCACTGCAGGCTTCCTTTTCTAGCAAACCATTCAGCCTCATTTTCCTTCCTTACATAAAAGACAACCCCCAGGCTAGCAGAAACACAACAGACTAGTTCAGCATGGATCTTAATTAGAGCTATTGAGGCCACAATATACTTGTTATCCTAATCTCATGCAAATTCAGGTAATATATTTCTGGTTGAGGAAGATTTTGATAAGGGACTAATAAACTGATTACTTCAGAGCAACAAAGAGAAAAATGCCTGCTGTTAAGACACAGGCAGAATCTTTGATGTTTGAGCACACAGTAAGGAAAGGGTTGCAATGCTTTCATAACTGTATATTCATTGTAAATAGATAGTTGTAAAATGTGATTTACAGTATTAATTGAGATGCCTACCTCTCCTTTTTTGACTATATAGGAAACATTGGTGAATCATGACTCAGATATACAGGCTGAGGGGCTGGAACTACTTAGTGGGAAGCCCTACAGAGAGAAGCATCTCATAATTGGCTCCTGAATCATCAGAATGATGATTCCTCTCCTGCATATCAGTACCTAGCACTGGGGAAGGTAGCAGCAACCTCCTTTTGCACAGTAACTTTGCAGCTCAAGCTGATGATCAGGAAGCTGAAGACCTGGGACTCACAACAGCTCCTAAGTCTTGAATCGCTAGGTTACAGGATTATGAAACACTTTTTACCACCCCCACTGCAGCTGGACCTCATGCAGAAGAAAATGGAAGATTCATAGGATCAGCAACAGATGAAGTTTATGGAAGCTTTGATTCTGTTACCCAATAAGAAGTGGATTCCTCTGGCACAGCAGAGCTGTAGGTTGTGACCCCTACTTCCAATGTTCATTACATATTTTAATTAATGATGCTTAGGTGGATAGTGACAATGGCATGCTACTCTGCAAGCTCCAGGCTCCTGAAGTGATCTTCAGATCATAAAATCTGCTCTGTGGGGTCATATCAAATGTTGTTGTATCTATAAATCCTGGTTTCAAAAGCGGCCTCTCTAAATGCCCAGTGAAATGCAGAAGGACAGGAGCAACAGATAGCTCTTAGAGTGCTGACTGCAATGCAAATGGGCTTCATCCAAAAGTCACTGAGCTGAATAAAAGTTCTGCCACTCACTATTCTTCTTGGTTATTAAAACCACAGCAAATTAAGGCCCAGCAAGGTGATGCATATCTAAGATGTGAATCCAGATACCAAATTTACATACAAATTTGAACATCTCCTTTTAGTACAGGCCTAGACAGAGCACAATCATACAACCGGGAAGAAATTGGTTTTGCTACTCATAAAAGGCCAAAGAAGAGACTAACAAAAAAATCCACTGATTAGGAAAGGACTAAATTGAAAATCCCTTAAAGTGGTCATCAATATTCTCTATCAGAGGCTGCAGCTGCCTGCCTTTAGCTGTCAACAAACTGAATTTGCACACCTTTCAGATTTAAAATGGTATTTATAAGGATTTAAATTCTGAAAAAACAATGCATTTCACTACAATTTATGAATCAGCACTGTCCGATTAACCCAGCAGGAGCAATCAGCTGGCACAAACACAAAACTCCTTTTCATTATCTCTGTCAAATACTATAGCAAAGTCAGGAGAAAACATCCTACCTCACAGGTGACATAGCTGAACCTACAGAATTTTTTGAGGCCTGATCAGATGAGCTAATGGTAATGTTATTGTAACCACAACGCTCTTAACATATGAAAGGAAAGATTTATAGGAAGAAATAATATTTTTTATTAGTACAAATTTTATATTTGAAAAATGAAACTTTTTTTTGGAATGCAAGCCCACCTTCAGGTCTGAAACCAAAGACTTTTACCGATCACAGAGTGTCAGCTCTGAACAAATACTCTTACCTTGCACCACTTTCTTTACAGCAGAACTGGGAAAAAAAATGGCTTCTCTTTCTCAATACAGCTTACTAGTCAGAAAAAAAAAAGCTAAGAATAAATTACATAGTTAAGATTAATTATATCATGCATAAGCAGCCAATGAACTTAAAAGAAAATCATACAGTTCTTTAACATTTAGAAATAGAAAAACACCAGCAGATCCAGGCTTGTGCACCTTCGCAACATTTCCTGCCTCTCATTTTCTGTTACCTGCCCAACTCCCTTCCTCTCACTGCACCTTTCAAGTCCTTGGGTTTTCATTCACGAATGTATCTTCTTCCCCATGGTTCTCTACAGCCTACTTCACGTATCCCAGTAATGCTTCCTTCCTACCCTTAGGATGTGCTGTAATACACTGCACCTTAACATTAAGAAAGGCTTACTGGACTTCGATAATTTTTTCTCTTTTTTTTTTTTACCCTTTATTACTGTCTGGGTTTTTTTCACCTTAGACAATACCTATTTCATGCCAGTAGTGGAAAGGTAGAGATATGAAAGCTCCTTGGCGACTCTTAGATCTATTTTACACACACTCAAAAGTTCAACAGAATTGCTCTTAAGAATGTAAGTTTTCTTTCTAAGGCTTTCAAGCCTGTCTTCTTCTGATAGCATTTCATGCTGTTAAGTCTGCATTTCCTATCACAAGTTTTGCCTCACGCAATCTGGTATTATGACAAGATGACTGTGGTCTGTCACAGGATCATGAGGAGGCTAAACTGTTCATTGTGGATAAGACAAAAAGTTTGAAAAACATTGAAGAACAATATTTGGATTGTCTTTCTTGACAAATCTGTGAAGGCCATTGAGAAGGATATTGAGCTACTTCGTCTTTCAACACGTTAGACTGGAATATGGAAAAGGGAACTAGCGTTTATTTGTTCCTAGGTTTGAGGGTTCATTTTCATCAGATAGATGCAACCTCTTTCAGTTACCTGTAGCTTTTGTACTCATTAATATTTGACCATTTAACAGATTTCTGTGATCCTCAAAGATTGCTGCCAGGAAAAGTAATCATCTGATTTCAGGTTTTTGAAAAGCTGAATAGCCTGCATTTTTGATACATCTTTTTCCTTGCCAGTGATGGGTTCATCATCAGATACAGGCTTCCCAGGTGTTGTCTTGCCTTCAGAAGGTTTCTTGATTTGGTGGTCTTCCTGACTATTATCCATCTTCACACTGGATTTTAGGCTGTGGAAGCAATAGTCACCAACCTGGCAAAGGAAAACTGGCTCAGTGCTGTCAGGGTTTAACACCACCAAGTTACCCTCTGACAAAGGCTGCTTTCTAGGAAGATCGTTTCCCTTCTGTAAGACAGGCAAAGAAATCTTCGTGAGTTCTGAATGTCCATGGAGACCTAAAGGGACAGTAAGATAGTCTCCAAATGTATCCAGGTGCAATTCAGGAGAAGAGGTCGGTGCTTGACCTGAAACCGCAACCATGACACCAGTTTTCCCAGGAGAAAACTCACGGCAAGAGTGGTCACTGGGGGGCTGGGGCTGCTGTGAGTCACAAGGTAACTCCCCAGCAGGGACAAGTGGTGGCTGGTTGGAGTCGCTGGCTGATGGCAGTAACAGGCTCTCTGTGGTGAGGTACTCCAAGGGGCACTGCTGAGGAGACGTGATACAGCTAAGAGCCTTTAGAGATTTCGGCTCTTCTGTTCTCACCTTCGCGCCTTTCCCACAGGCTGGTGGGGCCGGTGAGACTTCTTCCTCATCGTCAGGGTGCTGCATCATTTCCTTCTGATCTGGGAGCAGGAAGGGCTGTGCAGGACCTGCTCCTGGCTGTTCTTGCCTTTGTGGAGCCTGGGGACAGTCTTCCTTTGGGAGGGTCACATACTGAAGGGAAACGGATTTCTCCCGGACTCCCACTGGGTCCACTCCCAGGGTCGGGTGCGTATCAGGCTGGGAGGATGTCACTGGGCTGTACAAGTATGGACCATTGAAAGCAAAGCAAGGGATTGCTGTCTGGGAAGCAACACTTGCATCAGCGCTGTTTCTCCTTGAAACAGGAAAGGAATGACCAGCAATCTGACGGGAGCAGGCAACTGGGGCGTGCTCTGGCTCATTTAAAGCATGGTAGGAGTTCTGTAGGTCCAGCGCAACAGGGGAAATATCTGTCGGCTTAGCCTGCCCTTCAGGGGACTCTGCCCAAGTCTTCGTCTGCCTGAATGGGGGAAAGTTAAAAGTTGCTCCTGAGAGATATTATTGTGGTAAACGTTAACTATAAAACAAGCTTAGTTGAAAACACACATAGCTACATGTAGGGTTAGAAAAAGTCTCTGCTGGAGAAGCAGGATAACCCACATATCCCTTCCTCAAAAGCAGCTTGTATAGGCTTTTTAGAGACAGAACATGTGATTATATCCTGCCGTGACTCAGGGAGCTCTTTGAGACACTATCATCCACAGTGTCACCATAATGTGCTGTTCACTCACCTGTCCACAACTTGAAGGAAGCTAGCCTGCTCCATCTTCTCTGAAAGGCTGTATTTGCTGAAGTCCAGCTGGCTGCTTTTTGGCTGGTTTCCTAAGGGTACTTTCTGAAAAATGAAAAAGCAGACATGACAAAAGAGCAGTGTCTCACTGGCAGTAGAATCAAGAACCACGCATTCCTCATGGACAAAGACAACCAGCAGCAGAGCCTACAGCATCTGGCAATAAGAATACAACGTCACTAATATGACCAGAAGATGTGTCCTGTTCTCCAGAAGACAGTTACTTCAAACCCATATTGCCTACCACTGACCTAACTACAAGTACTCAGTGAGCCAACTAGGAAAGATGCCCTCCTAGGCTTGTTATTTACAAACAGGGAAGGACTCGTGGGAGATGTGATGGTAGTGGCTGTCTGGGCCACAGTGATCACAAAATGACTGAGTTTAAAATAAAGCTAATGACACTAGATTATTTCCGTCAGTTAAAAGTTTAAAGTACTGAAAATTTTCTAGCTTGATTTTAATTCACAGTGACGCTGACAAGATCAACACAAAGAAGACTACTAGGATAAATATAAGAACACAGTTACGTTGAATGTGACCAGTACTTCTCCTAAAACTGAGGCATAGACTAATGAAGATATCTGTTCATTGAGGACTAGGAGACAAGAAGAGCTCTTCAGATTACTGGAAGTCCTGAAACAGAGAGAGAAATAATGAACCCTTCAAGGTACAATTCCCTCTTACCTCCAGGTAGCTCTGGATCAGGAGACTCTTGCCGGGGTTCGGAATCTTTTCCTCCCACATTTTCTTCTTCCTGCAACAACAACACAGAGTTTGCAAGACTTGGTTCTCAACGTGGATGCAACCGGAAGAGACTGCACCCTGTACACCGTGCTGCTCTGCACAGCGAGCCACCGCCAAGGCCCTGGCACACCACCACCCAACTCCCACCCCTGCACAGACGTGCACAAGGCTGCCCCCATTGCACACCGAGGCTCATCTCCACATAGACGTCTCTCTCAAGGGGCACAGGAATTGCCTCAGCCTTTATGCCACCCACACGGCCAACACGCTGCTAAATCTCCTCGTCACAACACAAGCCTACCTGAGGCAATACTTAGAGCTGCAATAAGCAACTATTAGCAGAATGATGATGAGAACTGGGAGCATCACTGGGAGAACCACTGGTGGCACAACTGAAACAGAGAAAAAAGAAATAGGTATCCACCTGCAATACGGCTGCTTCCCATAACAGGTTTTCCACTCTCCATGCAAGCAGATCAGCCAAACGTTGGGATACCCTCCAAAGTGGGACAGACCAAACGTGGCCTGAACACCTTACTGACCAAAGGGGTTCATCCTTTCCTTTACTGATTCTTTTTTAATTTTTACTGACAGCAAACAATTTATGCTAATAAAAAGATGGTTAGGTACCTTACTCCACCATCAACAACAGGCAAGTCTTCAGTCGTCTTAGGTCTGCCTTACTCTGTACAGTCCTGAAGAGACGGGCTCTCAGAGACTTCCTACGAAAGAGCTGCCTCTGCTAATGGCTGTAACTGGTCATCAACAACACACCAATTTCTTCCCGAGTACACTCACCAGAATTTGCCTACTGTCTTACCGCTACAAGCTGCCTCAGCATAAATCATGTAAGATCATAGTACTCTGGGCACAAGACCGCATGATAGCAGACATTCTGCCTCTAAGTCCAGAAAGAGCAAGAACATGTAAATGTTTTGTCTCCGGTAGAGTCTGCTGTGTGTTTTACGCAACCCTGTAGTCACTCTGCAAATACAAAAGACTGATGGCTTATATTCTGCCTTCTTGCAGTCTCAGGCTCTTCAGTCACTGACAGCAGAATGGACTGCTGGAATCAGGAAACAAGGATGATCTTTTGGGCAGGACCTTTGCTTGACTCCCCATGTGGAAAACTTTATGGTTGGCTGTACTCACCTTGTGAAGGGCAGTAGGAAAGAAGCTTAAAAGGTCATTCCTGCTCACCTCCTTCATCAGCATTGCTGCTGTACTTGCAAGGATGCAGACAGGACAGCTACCTCGTTATGTGGCCCAGGCTAGCTCGTGGCTGGACCTAACTTCAACCCCAGCTGAGACAATGTATTTTTCTATAGAGGCATTTCAGCCACTAACGGCCCATCAAACCTTACAGAAGTAGCCTGCATGAAAGTACCATTCTCAGTTTTCCAGGTGAACTCCTCACTCCATTCACTCCAAGGCCCATCATAATGAGGCATGTTCACCCTTGCACGCATTTTCCCCCTATATTCTGTAGATGGTGCCAGCATCTGCAGGGTGAAGATGAAGGGAGGTTCATCATTGTTGATATTTAACTCCTGGAGAGTCTGGGGAGAAGAAAGAAGCACAGATAATGGAGGTGAGAGCAACTGCCTTTCCCATTTGCCCGGCAAAGAGAAATCCAGGAGTCCTGTACTTCCTGAGACTTACCTTTTCATATTGGTGGGTTTTCCAGTACTCAACTTGGTATCTCTGTTGTATGAAGCTATATAGGAAAGTGTGTTTTATCCACCTCAGTTCATACTCTTGGTTCCCTGTCACCGTTACTGACACATTTGCAGGCGGCAGCACCTTAACTGGAACACACAGAATGTCTCACAGTACTTATGAACATACTGGTCCAGCACGCCCTTTCACCACTGTGAATAGTTTCCAGAGACCGAAAACAATGTTGTTTTATGCAATGTAAGAAGTCTCAGCTTTTTAACACTTCTTAATTCTCTACATCTTCATTTTCTAGTCAAATACAGTCACCAGTAGTTATTAAAACACCAGCAGACCGTTAAAGAACAGAAAATCCACATCCCTTAATATTGACAGCACTCCCTGTGTACAGAAAAGCAGTAAAGCAATATTTGAAACATCTCCACTGGTCCACCACACTTGCAGAGATTTTCAGCTCTCTTGGAGCTACTGCCTGATATTTTCCACCCGCTGCACGAGCTCTCCCAGCTTTGGCCTGTGAAAAGTAGCACCAGCACCTCCAGATACATGCAGGCAGAGACGATCCAGCTGGCACCCCTTACTCAGCAGAGGACTCCTACCTCATCCAGTGCTCCAGGGACCACTGCCCAGCAGCTCTGGGTCACAACCCCAGTTTCTACACAGCAGCTTCCACCGCTGCCACTTCCCGCAGAGCAACAAGTGCCACTGAGGAACTCCACACCTACAAGCCACCTCTCCCAGACCTCTGACCTGACACAGCGTCCAGTTTCTTTCTTCAGCAGTCCCGCTCTCCTCCTCTTCCCACCCGCCTTTCCTCATCACCACTGCCCTCAGCCCCACTTACCCAGCCACGCATCTGTCCAAGAAACAACCAGCAGAAGCAAGAAACAACACAGCAACTCACTGTTCTTGTAGGCTTCAATCAGTTTCTCCTCTGTCTTGGCCCGGACAGACACATGGTACTGGCTCTGACTGCTGGAGTTGCTGACCGGGATCGCACAGCTCTGGACTACATACAGGACATGGGGCAAAGCCTTCTCCAGCACAGGAGAGCATTCCTCTTCTCTGAGGGGAAAAAAAGAGCTTGAGCTGATGTCAGGGGGGAATGGCACAGAGCAGAAACTCCACGGGGGAGGCACAGGCACGCTGCCATGGGCAGAGCACGTACGCTGATGATGCAGTGGCCCTGAAGAACAAGCCAAAGAGGACAGAAGTGGTAATTGCTTTCTTCACTTCCCAGCTGCACGTCAGACGGTCTGCACCATTGAAGAGGCAGCGAAGGTTCCTGGGCTGAAGGCCACCTTCAGAGAAGATGAGAGCACACTAAGCAACAGGAAAGGCCTCGCTTCTCAGCCACCGTTTCCACCCCTGCACGGCCTCGCTCCACCCCACACTACCTTCAGGGGTCTCCCACGATGCCTCCGTGCTCCACTCGCTGTACTGCCCAGAGAAGCCACTGGCCCCCCCCGGTCTGGCTCGCACACGGGCAACGTAGCTGCTCCCTGGGACAAGGTCCTCGCGGCTGAGATGGCAACGTGTGGTGTTGGAGAGCAAGAGCGAGGCAGCTTTCTGGTGTTTGGAAAAAGGAGGGAGAGCAGGGAGGGAGGAAATTGGGGAGTTGGCGATATGTATGCTTAAAAATCAAAAATAAAATAAAAAATAAAAAAAAAAAGGTGCATCCTCCTGGAAGGGGAAGCAACTTCAAATGTATATCGCCACCTTCCCACATGAACCCACAGGCTCCTGTTGGAACATGATTTAATTCCATTTGGGAGGGATTCAGGGGAAAAATCAATTCCAACTCAAAACCCAAGTGCAGTGGGGGTTTTTTCAGTGAAGAATAGATTTTTGCATTCAGTTCAGGACAAATGGTATTTGACTGGGCAAGTCACTTGCAAACAGAAAGAGACCCCCTTCTGCCTGACCTGAAACAACATTTGCTGTACCTCTTCAGAGTGCCTGAGAATGGAAAGGCCATTCAGTTGCACAGTTTTCACCACAGGCTCTCAACCTCCCAAAAGGGTGCAGCCCAAACCAGGAGAGCCCGGCTCCTCCACTCTTACCTCCCAGGACTCCCACTCCCGCTTGTAAGTGACTTCGTACTCCAGGGCATTGCTCAGCCCTTGGCTTCCATCAGCTGCTTTCCAGGTCAGCAAGAAGTCTCCTGATCCCACCAAGCTGACTGAGAGGTTTTGAGGTGGGAGGGTCTGAACTGGAAGGTGAAGGTGCAACCCATAAGATGAGATAGTGAGGACAGGGACATGAAGAAGGGAAGAAAACGCCTAGGTAATCTTCCCCATTTCTAGAGTATCTTATCCCTGCCACAGCAAGTAGCTCCTGCTTGAGTCCCCCTTCCAGGTCCAGCTGCTCCCAGAAACTTGCCCTCTCCTCTCCCTGCCCCATCCTCTCAATGGGGAACTCTTTGGCAGTTTTCACAATTGAAGTGGAATTCACTTCCTGACTGAACGGCAAATACATTCTCAAAGATCTCTAATATTCATTGGAAAATGAGAATTTGGTATTTAATCCTTACCATTTTGGAAAAGATCAACATTTAGTTCTGCTTGAAGCATCTTGTTAGGTTTGAAGCTGTAAACATCATCTACCCCTATTCCAAAATTGTTTGTGCTGGTGTGACAAACCCAGTGCACATAGGAGTCTGGAGCCTCATGTAAGTAATTTTCTGTCTGGTGTTTGCAAAGCATCTTCTTGTTCTTCCTGTGTATAGAGAAAGTGATCTATAAAGATCTGATTTGGAGACCTATAGTTAATGCAAAATTAAATGCCTGAAACCAATTCCATCCCATTCTATTGTTATAATTTACTTGGGCACTTACATCCTCTTCTCACTGTACCTATTAGTCCTGTTTTGCATCAGTTAATATGACAAACATTTTTAACACCAGGATTTTTTCCAAATGCCTTCCCATTTCAAAGCTGTGCAGCGGAATGACGTATTTCGGTACCAGTCTATTTTTGTCATGGAAATGCACCTTTTACTCAGAGTGAAAGACAGTAAAGCATCTGATGATCCTTAGCTTCTTGAAGAGATTCATTTTGCAGTTCCAGAAAGACACTTAAAAAAAAATTCTTCAACCAAAATGTACTTCTGTATCCTTAGTAGTTCTGTTCTGCCAAGGGACCTTATGTATTCATTAAAGATTTCATCCAGAATGTTAATCATCCTTTTAGATAGCCTTCCTCCAGGCCAAGGAGCATCATGAAAATTAGAAACAGTATTTTAAACTAGACAGGAGAGGATAAGCTTTGTGTGCTTGCAGTAGCCTGAACTGCTGGACAGATGTGTGCTTCTTTCTGTACCCTCTGGAATTTTGTTTGTGCTTATGGCTTCCTGCCCAGTATATTATATTGTTCCAGTTCAGATGAGAAATATTAAGTTGTGAATATTTAAGGCCAAATACTGTCTTCCAGGACAAGATGGAGTCTCCTAGCCAACTATATGTCAGCAAGCATTATTCAGCACTATTGCTATTTTTAAAACTTTGGTGTTAGCAAGGAAACGAGGGATATTCCTGAAGTATGGGTGGGACTGACCATATATGTGCATACCCTTAAACAAAAGAGTCAGCCTAAGGCTTGTGAAGTCCTGAAGATATTTCTAGCTACTCACCAGCATCACCTTACAGTTTGGGATTTATTTAACTATTCTTCATCTATGAGCCGACCTTGTTTAATCATTGGCTGTTTTGATTTTGGCTGTGTGACTGTCAACACTTAATACCTGCTTGTCTGACTAGTTCACTTAAGTCATGTTTCCTGTGTGATCCACACACTCCATCATGTAACAGTGTTCCAGAGAATCCTCCAAAGGTCCAAGTAATCATCTTTATTATTCATATCATCTTTTCACACAAGTATTAGCTTCAAGGTCCTGTTCCAAAGACCTTCCACTGATTTCAGCTTCTTTTAGGTCTATTAATTCTCTCTTCTTTACAATAAAACCAAGAGTCCTTTCTCTTTCATTTCCTTCCTGTATGCCCAGACTCTAAATTCATTTTCTTCTCTGCTTTCCATCTTTGTCTTCCTCTCTCCCTTGACTACTCCTCCCTCTCTGTCCTTTCTTATCCTCATAATTGATCCAGTTCAGTGATTCAGTTCCCTTTTCATAAGGAAACAGATGTAACAGAGAGATACTGTCATAAAGAGACCAGTATCTCTGGGAGGAAAAGCGATAGCACAGATGAACTTACCAGTCTTCTCTATCTCATGAACACACAGTCTATACATGTTTCTCAGAACTGATAAAAGCATACCCTATGTGATGCTCCTAAACGGCCAAAGTAACAGGGGGAATGTCTCCTCCCTTTTAGGTTTATAAACAACACTCACCCTCACACTTGTTCTGATACCATCTTCTCCACCCCACTAATAGCAACCTACATGCCCCATCTTATTTCGTATCTATAATCCCACAACAAAATTATGGGAAAATAATTGTAAAGGTGATAAAAATAACCCCACTAGCACACCCTCTTAATTCCTCCCTCCCTAGAAGAGGCCTCAGAAGCAGGCACAACTTCTACTTTAACCCAATGTCAGAAAGAGGTGGCCATGCTTTCTGAAAACCTGACTGCTGGTCCCTGGGATCCCCAAGTTGTAGCCAATTTCCCTTTGGATTTTTATCCAGCACAACACATTTCAGGTACTTACATTGTAATATTATCCCTTTGGTAAAGAATCATACCAATGAGGGCATGAGCCTCTGAACGCTCCATCCATGTACAGGTCACCTGTGAGTTGTAGTCATTGTAGCAGGTCAAGCTCTTCATAGGAATACTCTCTGAGAAAGGAATTCAGGCAAAAAAGATGCAGTGATTACAAATGTAAATACTGAGAGATAGCAGGAGGTACAGTGGTCCTGCCAGCAGAAAAGGGAAGGCGCTGATAATAGTACTCTCCTCATCGCACCAGAAAATGACTCTTGGTGAAAATATGTACAGAGTTCTGGCCCTTCTGCACATCTCCATAATATGCAAGTGTCCAAACCAAGGTACAAGTAACAACAATGAAGTGAGACCTTTGTGCCTGCAAGGCATATAATTCTAGCCAAGATATCACTTTTCAAAACGCTGTTTCCACAGTTTAGTAGATACCATGGTCAGCAGGCATATGCTGATCATTTCATCTTTGTGTGTTCCTGTATGGGACTTCTTTGCCACTAACCTCCTAGTAAAGGTTATGACACTAGAAAGGTATATTTAAAAGTGAGAGGCTCTGGGAAGAATCTTGTTTTGACTCAGAAGAACACCCAAACTAAGTTGTTGGAACTAGATTTATGACCCAGAAATGGCCAGATCTCTCATCAGGGATAACTCATTCATCTCATCAGTTTGTCCAATATTTCACCTGTCTATACCACCAACGTACAACTGATTCGTCTGCACATGCCTCTGCTACACACTGGTTTTGATCAAGATGTCTGTTTTCCTACAGCATAGACGATGATGGCAGAAGGAAGCCGAAAAGCAAGCAGAAAATGAGGAAGAGCATTAGCTGAAAGAAGGGGATAGAAAAAGAAAGGCAATAATGGCAATAAAAGAAAATATAAATTTGAAACTGACCTGGAATGGCTTGGACACTGAAGACCAAATACAGATTCAGCAGAAGGATGAAAATCTCTTTCATATTCATACTGTCCTTTGCGCACAAGCTTGATCCTAATTCAGAAGATAATTGTTTTCATTGCCCACTGGCTACTCTCTTGCTCTGCATATTGTGGAGCTTCTTGTTTTCATTTCACATAAAGAGAAGTAAAACTGAATTAGGGAACTTCTTTAGGCTTCATGTTGGAGTGACATTCAGAAAGAACTTCTACCAAGTATTTATTGTAGGACAAAATCCTACAATGTCTTCTTATTGTGTGAGCTTGCAATATGAGCAAAGGATGAAGAAGTAAATGCACATTTCCAAGGAAGTGCAGGGATTCTTTCAGCTGAGTAGCAACAAGGAACAATCCTAACCTGTGAAGAGAACTCAACCTTCAAATTCATTCATCCTTCTGCTCTTCATGCTCAAAGCCTTCCTAATGAACCGCAGTGGTGTTCTGTTTTTTACCTTTCCTTAAAAACATGATCGCCAACCACATAGCTCCTGAGAGCTATAGGGTTTGAATTCCCATATTCATTCACTTTCAGATTTCTCTTCAACACACTATTTTTCCAGCTGCTCCCCAAAGAAGTTGCAAATTGTATAAATAATACCAAAGAAACTATTTCTTTTTGGGGGTTTTTTTTTGGTGATTGTTGAGATTGAGAGTAGATTGAGTGGTTCAAAGACCATGGACCACATTGCTCAATACTGGAATTCAAGTCCTTTTGGCCATCTCTCATTGCTCTCTCAAAAGTATATTAAACTCACCTAGTCAGGTATGTTACAGAGCTGAGACTCTTTTCTGCTTTAGGGTAGCACAGAAAAAACTCCTATTGACTTTCAGATTCCTGAATGCCACTTCCTTACACCGGAAGCAGCTGGCTGAGCCCTTGAATAATCATTACAGCTAAGGAATCCCTTAATGACTCACAAGCCCTTGTATAAGAGCAGAGTCTCTGCCATTCTGCTTTCCCCAGAGTGGAAGCAGTTTCCTTACCCGGATGCAGACCTGTCTGTGAGGCAGATGATTCCACCTGATGGGTGACTCTCTGTCCAGCCTCCTGCCACGGTCTCAGAATCCTCTGATGCAGAAACCAGCAAAACCACACTTCCCCAGAACTGGAGACAGAAGGTATAAACCGGCCACAGGATTTTCTTGGCAAGCAAGTGTTCAAAATAACTGCTGGTATCTTCTATGCACCTCAAATGCCACTTTCAAAGAAGCAGACCACGCCTTTTCAAGGAAAGTCTGTGTAACTGCCTGTAAAATAGGAAGTCTGCACTTCCTATTTTAGCTCCCAAAGCTCTTACTTAGATGGAGCTGTTTAATTGGGAAGGAAGTTTGTCATTGCCAGTCTGCATGTTGACAATTACTAGGTCATGGGACTAATGTATTTTCAGAAAAAAAGAGGACTGACTGCAGCAGAATTGAGAAAGACTAAGAAAGAATTCTCTGTTTTTTACTCCAGTGCTTGCTTTACTCTAGGCTAGACAACCTTTAAGGCAGGGATCATTCTGTACTTTGATGTTTATTTGTACATATATAAAGCGGGGGAGAGAGAACTACCTTTATCTCTGATTTGTGTAATTTAATTTGAGTAGTATTTTTAAAAGTAAGTTTTACCAATGCCAACAATTAATACTAAATTATAAGTATTATAGTACATAGAGGAAACAAAAGAAAACTGGTGAGAAGAGTTGATCTGAAGTTATACTACATCCAAGGCAGCCACACTGTTTTAAATCCAGCTTTAAAACTTAGCCCAGTAGCCTTCAATAATAAGATCTATAGGAAAGTTAGGTAGCCATAAGGGAAAGACACACTCAGGTTTGCGCTCTCAGGGGTAAATTACAGGGGACTAAGATGAGTCCCCAGGTATAGAATATAACTGCTAGAGTCTGTCTGTCCTGCACTGCTACTACACCTTCTCTAAATCCTTGTAGTACTGACCAAAACCATAGGTAGTACAGTTAGGCTCTCACAAGAACTACATCAATATACAAGGAAAAAAATGTATACTGTGAATAAAGGAAATGTGCAGAGCAAGAAGGAGAGTATGAGAGTATCTGAAGAAACTGTGTGTCATTGGGACTATCGGGTGTGCATATAAAACCTGCAGAGAAGGAGGGGAATATGCGACTTTGCTGGACAGGCAGAATTTACTTTGTGTTACCATATAAAGGCAAAAAGGAATTCTGCTCTGATTTTCAAAGGCCATTAAGTTTATGTATGTTCTACGCCCACCCTTAGAAAAGAGGTTTCTTGTTCCCCAGCAGACATGTTCCCTCCCATTCCTTCCTCATTCAAACAGCTCCTCCATCTTCAAACAGACTTGCTGAGTTGCTGGTTACATCACAGATCTAGCTGTCAGTGAAAATCTTTAGATGTTATTTGCTCTGCTGAACTCCAGGAACAGGTAACAAATAATCCTGCACACCCAAAGCTTTGCAGGCCACGCAAAACTTACTAATGCATTCTCTTACGTATCACAAAGTATAAGATTAGTAACATTATCATTGTATATTGCTTCATCTCCTTCCTAAACCGCATTGCTACAATGCCTTTGAAGTGGGAAGTTACATTTTGTAACATTTTGGTAAAATACCGACTAAAACCTTCCATCATTGGAAAAAGGGAAGACGTAAACTGTGTCTCTTCTGAATATATGTTATCTACCTCTGAAATTTAATATGTATGGATTCTTCAGATGGAACCTTTGTACCTGGAAAGCAGATACGGACTGTAGCACATCTTCCAACTCTTTGGAGAGTGCATTTTCTTATACAAGTCTGTACAGGATTGGTACATTGCTAGAACTACACACTTTATCAAGTGTCAAATAAGAAATGATTTGTGGATCCCAGTATAGCAAACAATGTGCTTATCTTTAAATATAAACTCTTTCCTTTATTTCCAATACGCTTATAAGCATAAATGCAGGGCTACAGATAATAGCATATTAAAGCTTTTGTATATAAGCTATATACGTAAGTTTATGTATAAGTTTATGTATATATATCAGGAAGAAAAAAAAAAAAAGTTTAAAGGATAAGTCACCTTAAATACTTTTGTTACTGTTGGAGATCTTGTTACCTGATAGCATTACAGGTAACATTTAAGAAAAAGGTAAAACATGATTTTGCCAGTTTGGGGAGGGGCAGGTTAGTTATTCATGCATTGTTAGTTAACCGTTTCTTAGTACATTCAGATACTTGTCAATCTTCCCTGTTGTCTGTACAAATTTTATCAGCAGGTCAAGGACAAAGATTTTTTTAAATGAGGAATTGTAGCTTAATGCCACAGAAACTAACAGTCAAATCCAAAGCACGGTGTTTGAAAACTCTTTTAACTTCATATTTTTTACTGATTATATTTATATTTGGTGGTATCTTTTTAACACCATGACTGCATGGTGTCTTTAGAATACAGCATTTTAGCTATCAAACAATTTATGTAAAACATATGTAACTTGTAAATCTTGCAAGCAGCAGTAAATTTGTTCAAGAAGAAAATATTTTAATTGCATGACCATTAAAGAGATTATTGCAAGATATATTTTTGTTCAATAATGAACTCCTCCTTAAGGAAATCTGAGTAGGTTACATTCAAATTCTTCTTCAAAATTATCTCACTTTCAAGAAAAAAAAAGCAGAATTATTTCATCACCCCCCCCAAGCCCCTTTTGAATAGAAACTGATAAAATAAACTCATATGTAACTTTATTTGTTGAAGAATCTGATACAGTAATTTGTTAGTTCTACTTTGCAAGGAGGTGTCAGAAAGCAGAAGATAGACAGAGAAGGAATTCTGTTTGAATTGGCATCACACAAATTTTCCCGGAATGTGGAAATAAGTAGTCTGTACAATTACAAAATGTCTATGAGGAACACCATAGGTGTAGTAGGTTTGATTCACAGAATTGAAAATATTGGTCAGTAGAAAGAAGAAAGGTGGGTTGCAATTTCTTCACTGAAATAACAAAAAGTTTTCTTGATGCTTCCAGAACAAACTTTGAATGCCCAGTCACACTCCCACGTGACAGAAATAATTACACATTCATAAGCACTGGCACACAAACCTTCATATCAGCAAGTGAAGAGAAAATTATGGCAGTCTAGGAAAAAAAGCTTATGAAGACATTCTGGACAAATAACTAGCTCTGGGAGCAAGAACAGAGATTAGAGCAGGTCTTGGGGCTCAGGACACTAAACCTCTACTGCAGGCTAACACTGACTAGCTTTGTGAATATGGCCAGTGATTTTATTTCTGTATTCCTCACTTTCTCTGGTCCCTATGTAGATGTCTCTATTACAGAGGAGCACTAAAAAGCTGAAGAAGCTAACCAAGGACAGATTTTACATTGAAAGGTAATATATTACTAAAACTTACTCTTTTCAAGCTCACTTCAAAGGCTTGTTAAAGGAAACTGTCTGCAGAGAGGGATTACAGGACTGTATAGCTACCTACTGGAACATCTCTATAAAGCACTTACGTCGCACTCACTGTCTGAGTAGCACCTATTCCTGGACTAGTATTGTAGACACCCAAGTCATCTTTGTGAGTGATGTACAACTTCCAAGGGAAGAAATGCTTCTCAGAGGGCCTTCTCCTGCTCTGAGACACCATGAGTTCAACATCCTGATTGGAGAGCAACCGGATCAGGTCACCATCAAGGTCCCGGTAATTCAAAACAATGTCATCTTGGTCAAACTCTCGCCTGGTAGAAAAGAAATGGATTGATCCCCAGGAATCAAGGAATGCCTGGGAGGTGCTGCATGATGAACAATATACTGGCAATCTAATTCATTCTGCTAAAAGCTATACAAAGCCTTGGGTGTCTTGGCATTCTTGATACAGCTAGTATAGAAATCATACAGCCACTTTCATGCTGTGTTGTGTTTAAGCTAAGGAACTTGTCAGAACCAACAACCATTTCCAGTACCACCACATGCATGGCACAATTAGCCTGTGAGTTTGATAAAATTCCCATACATAAGAGTTGACTGTAGTTACTACCCACTTTTGCCTACTTACGGTTGCTTTTTTTGAGGGGAGGGCGGGTTAAGGAATGGAAGAATATTAGCACAGGTGTTCTATTACTAATATTTGATGTTCTGATGTTTTGATGTTCAACACTAGATTAATCTTGTTTAACAGGTGTTAGAAGGCAGTGTCCTGCATCCTGAAGAAGTATATTGGGCAAAAGATCCTTGCATGGGGGTATGGCTCTGATCTTAGAACAAGAAATGGAAACTTCTACCCAGCATAACTGAGTTAGAAGTATGTGGCATTCCATATTTACTGACAATCCCAAGGCAGACTGGTGTCTGTACATATGGCCCTGGACCAAGTCAAAGTACAACTTCTTCAGGACACTTGAAAAGTATTTCACACCCAAAACATGGTGATGACCAAGTAGAATGTGGAAAATCTAGGACTGGAAAGAACTTGACAAATGTTTAAATGATATTGAACAAACAACTAACTGCTTGCATTGTACCTTATCAATTCCATGAGATCTTTGAATGATGGAATGCTGCTCAGATCCTCTTCCACTGGGATATCCCTGTAACAAGAACAAATATAATCACTACATATCATGAAAAGAGAATTGTTGGCATTTCTTCAGTGGTAAACTGGAAGACTACTTTCTTATTACCTGATAGTGCTCACGGTCTCGTCATGGTAATAACAGCGAACTTTATTAACTGTGTCTTCCTGCTGTGGTAAATCTTTTATGATCTTCACAAAAGCACATGGGAAAATCCCAGTAGCATCATCAGCTGTTCCCTGGAATGATAGGAAGTGTTAGAATGAAGAAAACCATGCCATTTTGGCCACACACAGTTAAGTTCTGGAAGTCAATTAATTTCCATGGAAACAACAGTAAGAATTTTTCTACTATAATCAAGAAAAGAAAGGCTATGGAAGAGACCTGATGGCATCCCTACAAAAAGATTATACAATTGTGTAGTCAAATACAAGGCAGGGGAGTGAAACAGTGTGTAAAAAATGTAAGTCAGATGGTTACCAAGGAAAGCTGTGGTGTTTGAGCAAGCAGAGATATCATATCAGCAAACACACAGTATGTTCTCCTCACCCTTCTTCAGAACCCTGCTGCATTGCCCAAGTTCTCTCTAATCAGGCTGACGTGTGTTGTGGTATGAAGCATGAAGTATATAGCAACTAACCCTGAGGCAAGAAACCAATTAATCACTGAAATGGAGTTTCCATCTCCTTTCTGCGGCCTTTTTGTGTTCTAATCACTTCCAAAGAATTTAAAAACATTCCAGCAGAAGCAAATGCAAACAAAAACTGAAGTCTAGAGGGCAGAAAATTTGTAAGCTAAAAACCATCATGGAAGGAAACAATTTCAAATTTGGAGTCAAGGGTTTATTCTTGACGGTAAGACCTGATTATGATACAGTTTCTCCTTGAAAGGAGGAGACAGGTCCCAAGGACTAGGAGAGCCCTTTCCACTCATATATTTCAAGGTATGCTAATAATTCAGTACCACTATCGCAGTCTTACCTCCAACCAGTCTCTGTTTACTCTGCTGAGTAGATAGATCAAGTCTCCCTTCTTGAAGCTCAGTTCCAGTTTATTGGTTCCAGAAAAATCAAACAATGCCTATGGAAAGTAATAACACTGAAATTATTAATTCGCAGAATTACAAAAGTGAATCTTTCTTTTTGTTCTGTTCTTGGGGTAAAAGCATAAAGCAACACGATGGTATGGACTTCATCATCACAGATGTATTTCTGGGGTAAGGTCATATATATGATCATAGCCTGCAGTTCTCACAATTTCTTCTCCTACTCAGCACACACAAAAAAAGCTTTGAAGAAGTAGTGAAAGCACTAGGATGAACACAACTCAGAGAGCTACATGCTAGGATTCTTAAAGCGGCAGGACACTGTGCATCAGAAAAATAAATATAAAGAAGTTGAAAACACTTAAGAGCAAGTAAGGCAACAGATCTGAAGACAATTGACAACTTGAAAACTTGAAAACCTGAGAATTGAAAAAATATATATTACTTCTGGTTGCAGTTTTACAGCTTTCAGATTTACTACCAAATATCACAGAGAGCCTTAAAAAATTGCAGAAGTGTTGTGACCTAATATAAGGGTAACTAACTGTTCTTTATACCTCTAGCTTGTGGCCCTGTATGCTGAACTGAGAGATTTGGGGAAGTCTGTGAAAGTCACATGTAGTTAAAATCGACTTTAGATGCTCCC
>JAVJGG010000024.1:26282776-26293645 GCA_035590195.1 Aviceda cuculoides | reverse complement strand
GGAGGTAAGCACATGCTACCTCCCTAACAAGCTGTTCTTTAAAAATAAAGTGGACATATTATCAAAAATGCACATCTCCTCCATTTTCCTTGGAGAATATGTTAGCCATTTAAATGCTCTTAGAGGAGCTAAAATGAAAAGGTGCTCCTTATTCTATGTTCAGATGGTTCTTGTGGTCTTGTTGATGCCAGGAGTTCTCCTAATAAAAAAAGACAATGGCTATGTTGTGCTAGCAGTTCATATGCCTACTTAATAGCTCTTTCAGAAGCCTTTTTTCATCTATTTTGGTAGGTATATTCAATATTAATAAATAACAGATAATTAATAAACAGATTATTAATAAACAGATAAAACCCAAGAGATATGACTGATCCAAGACCTGCCATACTCAGTGTAAGAAACAAAACCAACAAACCTCGAAGTACTTGCATGGGGTTTTTTAATGGCTAAGTCTCATGTTCAGAAAGGGAAGACCATGCTCAGATAAGTACTGGTTACAAAGCAGTTCCATGTGCTTAATACCAAGACAATATACAGCAAAAAACCAAGGGTCTAGGCACTTTTCAGTAGAACACTTATGTTACAGAAAATACTAAGACGCCTCACCTGGGAAGCTTTTAAACATATGCTGAAGTCAATGAGACTGAAGCTTGTGCTTTAAATTTAATTTATGGGTGACGCTATGTAAATGTGGATCATTTGGCAGTAAGCTGTACATGTCTTTCAATTTTGAACCTCCTGTCATTATCACAATGGACCTTCTTATTATTCAGTAGGGAGGAACAGCACACTTCTTTTCATCCTTTGTTTCATTTCCTGTTGTTAAAATCAATTGCTTTCCTGTGTCAATTTTACTTTCCCTTCTTTCCCCAAGCTCTAATTGGAAAAGGCAATTTGATCGATGAGATACCAAAGTAAAACAGAGTTTAATCTCCTATCCTATGACAGATTGTGCAGAGTACTCACCTCAGCCCGCGGAGCTGCCAGGCGGTCAAAAATAGGCACTTGAGGTGAAATGCTTTTACTGTGAAGAAAGGAGATGACGGGAAGGTAAATATGTCTTTCTAGTCATCAAAAATACTACACAATCAGTAGCACAGTGTCTGCATTTTCATTATTTAAGAGGCAAGGCAAGCCATAGATCACTGGAGAAGCTGCATGAGAATCTGTGTGGAGCACTGAAGTAAATAAATACGGATGGAACAACATTACCCTAGTTCTCTCAGTTTCAGTGCAGAGCAGCAGCAATCTGATGATGTCTGCTGCTGAGAACAGACGGAATTTTCAATGCAGTCAGTATCCTGGACCTCTCTTCCACAGCACTGCTCAGCCCCCCTACTCTGCCTTCTGGGCATCCCTGTTTCTAGCATTTATGGCATTCAGTTCAAACTCTGCCACCATACATACATCCAGGAATGCATACACATGCAGTTTTTGCACTGTTTGAGGTACGTCAAAAGGAAGCAGGTCTATCTTTGCTATGTTGAAAGAAGAATTAATTTGTCTGAAGGGTAATGAAGTATGTCTGCTTAGCAGTTCTCCAAAGGGGTGTCAATGCTGCTACATAGGACAGGCCTCTGTTTAGACAAATGACAGGAACAAATTAAGTATTCAGTTTCATTTAGTGTGAACCAGATCTCAATGAATGCAGGGCCGAAACTCACATTCAATTCAGTGGTGCAAGCCTATGTCCTTAAGCTTGGCTAGTATATTCTGCACATTATAATAGATACTACCATTAGAGAATTATCAACAGAGAGGAGCAGCATTTTTTTTAAAAGCAAGCTGTACTCTCATTTTGGAATTTTCCTTTAATGCAAGTACCACATCCACTTTAAACATTTGAGATTACTGAAAGCAAGAAATACCCTGTGTTCACTCTACCACAAAGATCCTCATATGAGGACTTCATGGATTCACTTGGGAAACACAGTGGTGTTCCTCATCTCTCCCCACAAAACTGGACAGCATCTCTTACATCAACCTGAAAAAACATGTCAATCACTTACACTCGGCGTGTCCGTGGGCGAAGCCGTCTCAGTCTGTGAGGCACCTGTTCACTATCAAAGGTTGAATGGTAGAAGAACAGCCGTACCTCTTCATCCATCAACACCCAAACCGGTAGGCAGAGTAGGTTCTGTGCCATGAGCAAGTAGGAAGCAGAGTATAACAGCGGGAGAGACCAATTCTCTATTTATTTACATGTAACAAATATGCCTCTCTGACCTACAGGATCATGAAGGATATTCATTACTGCCATAAATCTCCCTCCTCTCCCTTCTCATTCAGCAGGACACAGCTGAACAGCTGATAGTTTCTCCTGTTTACTCCTGCAGTTGGCCTGTATTGCTTCACTCTTTTTGTGCCTGATTTACTGCAGAAGGAGTAAATTGCTCTTTGTGTTTCCCTTCAGAACATGAATGACTGTGGAAAGAAGGCAATCTTAAGTACTAGAAGTCTTGGCCAGTGCTTCAGACTTTTACTGATTTAAAGTCAGGTCTTCAGTTAATCTGCACACAAAGAATTTTTCTCCTTGATGTTACTGCTGTGTCTTCTCTGTAGGGCAGGTACACCCAGAAGCCCATCGCACTCTCCTAGTCCCTTAGGTGCACATACCAACTCCATATTCACACAAGACCTGGAGACTCACCATTTCCTCATCCATCTTGGGGGGCGGGGGGCAGTGTAAGAATATCTATATATGAAGGCAGGGAGTGAGCCTTTGTGAACTGCATACTCTGGCAGATGCTACAGTCTGAACAACCTGGGGAACAGGACTGCATGTTGTCCCACAGTGTGGATACTGTGTCTTCAGGAAAAACAATACATAGAGAAGCAGATACCTAGGACTACAACAGTACTGTCTCTCTTAGCTGATTTCAAGGGGTAAGTATCTGCAGTGCTCAGTCCAATCTCTACCTTAAAATTAAGTTTTACCTTCATGTAGACGTTCAGGATAGGAATCCTGTTCTCAGCAATTTCCTTTTTGGCCCCAACATAAACTTTCCCTGAAAAATATAAAACCTGTGAGAGTTATTGAGGAAAAAAAATTGAGGCTGTCAGAGAAATGAAGCAATCAGGAGAAAGTAGGATCTCCAAGAAAATACATATTTTCTAAAGGATTTTAGGTTTCTAAATGAACTTTACCACAAGTAGAAGGACTGCCAATGGAACTTGACTTCTCCAGCACCCACAGCTGGGAACTCGTTCCTTGTCACAACTACTTCCCTACAATGTACTCCTCTTTAGGACAGCCTGTGGCTGAGAAAGTTGCTAATCATGCACAGAATTGGTACTGACAGCTTACCTGGTAATACAGGGAGTGTGCAGGTAAAAGGGCTGTCTTTGCTCTCTGCCCCGTATCTCTCCTCTAGTTTGGTGTGCAGGGCATAGAACTGACGATAGCGTCGGAAAATTAAGTACCTGCCACCACCTTTAAGCTTTACTTCAATGACAAACATCTGAAACAAAGAAGGGGGATTCAGGCTGATGTTCATACTTATTAATAGTTACCAAATGAAAGTAAGGCATACAATAGGAACGTAAGAGCAGTGCTCCAGTAGTGGGAATATTGTCTTAGGGGCAGAGTGGAAAGCAAGCCTTCAGTTAAGCATCTGCAGACTCAAGTACTAGAAAATAACAAGTTAGCACCAGCCAGTGTGGTATATGTGTGGTCCAGCTTTCCCATGGATCATGTCCCTGTGGCTGCTTTCTATTACATAATCTTAAAAGGAAACCTGAAATGACTAGACGCTACTTTGTGCTTACACACCTTCCCTCAGTGACTAACAAAACATGTTAGGGAGGTAAATACAAATATTTACAGTAGGATGCTTTGGACATTTAAATCTATAGACAGACATCTAAATGAATTGATTTTCAGAGTTGAAGGCATTCATACTTCTTTTTGACTTTAAAGTACACAATTTCGGAAATTATGGTCTGACCTCCTCTAACCACTATCTTATTACTTATCTCTTGCCAAAATTGCTTTGCTCTAAAGGAGCCCATGATTTCCATGCACTGACCTCTGAGTCACATTGCAGCCAGATCCTTCAGAAAACAAAGACAGAGCAACCAAACATCACTATATTCCACAGCAAAACCGCAGTGGGAAAGTTTTATGAGCAATGTCTCCAGCAAAAGCAGCATAGCCTGCAGAAGTCAGACTGAGCTGGTCTTATCCAAAACCCTTCTCCAAAAAATCTTATAGTGCTTTTCCCTACTATTCCCTTCCTGTGTGCTCTTTCATGACTTACTAATATGCTACCTTGTGTGGAGATGGAAGCATCCTAACTTGCCAGTAACACAGAATAATGAAGATAAGACCTTGCCCTTCTACCCCCTTTGAATTCCTTTCCCATTATCTTCACCAAAGGTACAGCACTCTAACAGGAAATAAATAAGAAATTAGGTAAGAATTTAGAAAACAAGCAATGTTAGAGGATACTTCTGCCACATTTCACCCAGACAATAAATTTTTAGACTAAATCTGTGATAGACTAACCTCCATTCCAGAAAAAAAGAAGCACTGAGAAGTTCTCCGCATGGAACTATTCATGCCAAAAAGCAATTACACAAGATTAACTACATTTTGCTTCCCACAACCAAACCAGTCACAGATGATGGCATATAGAGACAGGATAAATATCCCTTCTTACATAATAATTAGTAAAGCCTTTCTTCTCTTCAATATCTGCAATGTTAGCTGAAACAGGTACATCATCTGGAAGCTGGTCAAAATCACTGTGAAGCAAGAACAAAACATTTAGGTTACTCATACTGGCATTAGCCTTTGGAGATCTCTATGCCATACAGAACAAAGATAGTTAGGCAACATCACATTATCTACTGTCGAAACCAAGACATTAGAAACTCGTGGTGTCATTCTCTTCCTCTGGAGGTCTGATCTTGAGATGATATGTTTCTGTAAGTTCAACACGAGTCAGTGACCATTGTGAACATTCATCAAGCCTGAAAAACATCCTATTGTTCCTAGGATTGCTAGAGTAGCAGGACTACAAAAGAAACGCTTGAGCTGGTAAGCTTTTGCTGAGAAATGTGATCAACTGTGGATGCATTCTTAATCCTTTCTACAGCATCTAGCAGACTGACAATAACAACTCTGCAGCAGTATCTCTTATTCTGAGATCATTATATACCATGATTTATGCTGTTATTATTACTGCATTACTGTAGGGAATAGGGAACAGTTCTGAGAAAAGAGCTTGTTGTGCTAGGTGCTGTAGAAACTGACAGCACAAAGCCAATTCCTAAAAACATTACATTCTATGTGCAAGATGCATACAATGTACCTTATACATATAAGATAAGAAACAATGGAAGGATAAGCACAAACAGAAAAAAAACCAAAGAAACAAAGACATAGTATTGTTCTATATCATAACTACTGTTGCCTGCACCAGCTGTCAAAGTGTCAAGTTTTCTTGTAAACATCACAGTAAAGCAGACTCTTAAAGAGGCTTTGAAAAAAAAAAAAAAAAGTAGCCTAGCAAATATTTACAGGGAGACCTCTCAGTCACAGCAGATAACCTGAAGCAAGCACAAAGATACTTGTTTGAAAATGTCACAAATGTATGAAGGAACACATGATAGTGGGCAAGGTTAGAATAAGCTTTACAGGTCCTAGACAGTACTGGATTTGAAGCAAGAGAGAAGGAAGGATCCCTGCAGGAACACCTAAAGAGCAGCCATATGACCACACCCTCATGTTTTTTGTCTGTATTGTCCACACAAAAAACCAGCATGAATTGGCAGGTGCTTTTTCCTCTTGGACCTCCTCCTTGGTACAACATCTTTGACAAACAGAAGATAAGTTCACCTTTGCTTCAATCTTACAACTCAATGTTGTTAGAGTGGTATTTATACTAACACTTAAGTAAAAAGGATCAAGAATGAGGCAAAAAGAATAACAAATGAGGTAGAGAAAAAGAGAAACTTTCAAAAGGATCATCTAAGAAATGCCAGGCTGACGTAATGTTAAATATTCTGATAAAACAAAAACCATGGCAGCTCGCTCACTTTATTCTGCTAGGAGAATATCCCAAGGAGGGGCTTCCACAATGTGTAGCCTATCTGCAAGGCTGAAGTAATGATGCAAAGTCTTGCAATAGCTTGCTGTACAAGGAGAATTATATGAATCAGCACCACCCACAACACCATGAATACTACCACTTACTGTAAAGAGGGATGTGGTTATAGAGATCAAGAAATATAACAAGTCATATCACAAACAGTCATATCACAAAACCCAGTAAAAGTGAAACTATTTGCAGCTATAAAGAGGACAATGACCCACTATTGTCGTAGGTGGTGAATATTCCCCATGAAAAGAAGAAAGTCCACTCCAGTTTAAGAAATGGTCTGCTCCACGCTGAGCAGCCTAATAGTTTGGAAGCTATGATAACAAGAAGCCTTTTAGAATCATCAGAGAAGCTTGCATCCAAATTAAATGAAGAGATCGTAGCAGTTACATGGAGGCTTGTGGGGAGGCGGGAGGAAGAAGAGACACATTACCTCTTTTCTCGCAGCTGTCGGGGAAGAGACATGGTTTTCAGCTTCTTAAATCCAGATGGCCAAGCTCTATTCCTTCACTTCTTGGGCAGTTCCTGGTTCAATAGGATGAACACAGTCAAAGCAGTTCTCCCTGTGTGAATCAAGACTCCTTTGCAAGGCCTCAAAGATCTTTTTTTTAATGTTTCAGTGCCAGACGATTTCTTCTGTATCTCCCAACCCCCATGAAATTGAGGAAGTACTAGAGAAAAAACAGTCATAAAGACTGTTTTGTGATGTCTGTCATGTATCGAAACTGCCACAGTTGAGAAACCAAAAGCCCAACAAAAAGCAGAAACTATGAGCCACATATTCCATTGTCCACCTCTTCACCAAAACATCTGCCTCTGTGGAAAGCCAGTATGAATGGCTCAACAAATTCTGTTTTGCCCCAGCTGAAGTGTCCCCATATACATCTCTACATTAACATTTGTAAACTAGGATGAATACTTCTGATCCCTTCTTGAGGCTCTCTGATTCCTGAGAATCCATCCTTCCATGGACCAAGAGCCAGGAGGTGGAGCTAAAGAATAAATTTTCAAGTGGGAGCAGAAAGTATGGTCAGGAAATTCAACCTTGTCAAACATATGGGTACCAGACTATCAGGCACAGGACATTAGGAAATGAGCTTCGAAGGATGGATCAATGCAAGTGAGACACGAGTCCTTGAAAGAGCAGAGAACTTTTCAGCTTCATGTGCTCAAAACTATCCACATTTGCCACCTACAAAGACAGGGTAATGGCTCACCCAAGGAGAATCCTGACTGCCCTGCCTTGTACACAAAGGGTAATGATGTAGCATTTGTATAACATCAGCTGATAACATTTCAAGAAGAAAAGAAAAGGAAGAAAGTGATGAGGAAACCATCATTTCCTAACACTGCAGATAAGTTGCAGCATAGATTATCTGCCTTAGTCAAAAGCTGTCATGTGTAGTATCTTTGCCTCCCCATTTCAGTCTTTGACTCTCTTTCATTGTCATGTTCAATACTTATTTGGTTCCTTCTCCTCCTTCCGCTGTCAAGCACAAAAATTCTCATCTGAATGGAGCAAAAGTCAACCAGCATCCTTCAAAATAAAACTTTATCTACAACTGTAATAATCAGCCTTGAGAGTAAACTGCATTTCACTGCATTTTAATGAAGTGAATTCTTCCCCCATCTCTCTGCTATGGATAACCAAAGGCACCATTACAGAATTTGAGAGGGGATATAGTGTCTCTTAATCAGAAGGGACCAGGAGAAGCTACAAAATTCTGAACTGTATTTTCTGAGTGATCTGCTACTCTGTGCTGCCCACACAGACTTAGCAGAGTAGTTTTAAGCGATGATGTTGGATATAAGTATTTCCCCAGACCTTCACAGTGCTGTATATTCCACTTTCTTGATTAGGCCTGCTAAATGTGCAGTCCTCATGTAACCTGAAGTCAGGCTCATTATTCCCTTCCCTTTGCCTTGAGTGAGAGAGACAATAATCAAGTTTTCTAACTGCAATCCTCTTGCTTCTCCTGACATTCAGAAGGAAATAGGAACAGATAACCTTGACCAGAACTCTTAATCACAAGATCAATATACATGAACTCATGAAAATTCAGAGGGGTGTTCCCAACACATGCGAAAAGATTGTGGAAAGCACAAGAACTGTGCAAACTTTAATAGAAGTGAAAGAGGCAGATATTCTAATCTTCAGATCTCTTGGAAGATAATCTAGATACAATGCAGGTACATCTTTTAAGAGGGGATATGACACAATGTAAAAATGCTTGCTCATTGTTTACCTGGCGACATGCATTTTCAAAAACAAGTCAACAGACAACCTCACAAATTGTCTATGCAACTCCTTTGCTGTAAACTGAGTAAAATAAATTAGGAGCAGCTCCTCAATTCTACTACTCTCTACTAGAGATTACAGCCAGTAATAATACTAATCTGACAGAATAATGCTAAACCTGCTAAGAAAGTTTCTGATTCTGCAATATTTTCTTGTTCTGAACTAAACCAAACCCAAGACCTTCTTTTCTGATGAACAAGCAGATTCCTACCTCAGAAGAGTGGATAGCCCATTGGTTAGAGGGCTCACCCAGGCTGTGAGAGACTAAGATTTGAAACACTGTTTTGCCATGTTCTCCTGTGCCAAATCAGTGCCTCAACTACCAGGTGTTTTCTCTCAATTTCTACTATTGTGCTACTGTAGTAGAAATAGCAATTTCTACTATTTGGGCTGAGGAAATGGGCTGGGTCTGGTCAAACCCACATTCTCTCTCTGCACAAGTACTTTATTATTGATGAATGAAATAAATGTCCATTACAAAATTGATACCTTGATGACAGTACCCATGTCACAAGATATGTCTGCACTAGGAAAGTATCCAATTTAATCAGCTGACATGGTCAGCTCTCAGTTTTGAGAAAACCCACCCATACACCATGGGTGGCAGGATCATTATGGCACTATGCAACGACTCTAATCCATGTGCAAGAGAAAGCAGGCTTCCAGATGCAAAAAATACTAACAAATTAATTAATTAAAGGAGACTACTAAGAAAATCCTCAGATGATTGAATCATGACCATATGCTGACACTGTTACATACCTTTTTGCAATTCAGCACCTACTATATTATTTTGGCCTTGTATGCCTGTGAGCTGTGAAATTGTGGCCTTCTGTCTAATGCACATGTTGTTAGAAAATACTTGTACAAGGATACATAGCACCTTGGAAATCTGAGAGTATCAGCTATAACCAGACAGCCAGAGCAAGCATGGAATTCTAATGGAAAATGGGAATGTAGTCCCAAATCACTAAAAATACATGAACCATAATAAAAGGTAAATCAAAGGAACACAGCAAAAATACTCAGCTGAATCAATTCGCATAACAACACTACATACCATGTCTACTAGTGCAGCAGCTACTGTATCATATTGGCTGAGCATGTCTGTATGCTCTAGAAAAATGGCTTCTCTCTGATGCACCTGATGTTAGAAAAGTGCTGCATAGTTATGTTCAATCACCAGCCATAGAATGAATTTGTTAAGTGACAGAATAAAGTGAACGAGAATAATATTCTTAAAAGATGTCTGGTCTCATCACAGATTAATCTGTAAAGGAAATAACATTTTAACAATCGCTGCAAGGAAGCTGAATATCAAATAGAAACACATACAGCAAAGTTGGCTTGCAAGATACTTTCGTTCAACCTACTGTTTTGAAAGGATATGTGGAATACTTGTTTCCATAGCATACACATCATTAGCAGTTGAGTGTCTTTTCTTCTGCAGTTGCTTGAGACTGAGCTGCAACCGATAACACTCATTTGGGAAAAGTGATTTGGGGCTATATTCTATTTTCCATCCATATTACATACTTGTACAGACTTTGCTTTTATGGCTACCATCAGCTTTACAGAATGCTTTAATATACTTTTACAATATTTATTTTCAAATACAGTCATGTTTAAACCCCTTATCATTATTATAATAGCACATGAATAATGAATAACAGCTCTGCAAAATCTTTGGACAGAAGTTACTTAAGATAAGCTACTCCTGTCTGCCCTGTAATCTTTAGTGCCCTTTTGCAGGTAGTGCTACAAAACCCTTAGAAGGCAGCTGGTCCAATGGTAAGTAATGAGACCCTCTTTCTTTGATATATGCTTTCAGGACAGCTGAAAACAAACCCATAAAAAAAAAAAAAGAGTTGTCGAAGTTGTCCTATCTTTCTGGACTTCTCAAAAAAAAAAACCAAAAAGGAGATTAGTTGAGCTGATTGGTTTTCATTAGATAATGGCTCAATTCCTCCAGAAGGAAAAAAACCTAGTTTTAAGTGCATAGCAGCAGCGACCCTTTGTGACAGGAGAGTCTCTTGTGTTTTAGTCTCCTAACCATCTTGAGAGTCAAAAATCTGACAGAATGTTTGCTACCCAAGATAAAGAAAATCCTGCTACATCTGTTTCACAAGTTCAAAAGACCTGTCAAAATTACTCAAAAGAAATTTTCATTGAACTTTCCCAAATCTCAAAATAGGGTTGGGATTTGCTAAAATTTATGTGGTACTGCATTCAAACCATCCTACACTGTTCCTAATAGTTCAATTTCCCCATCCATTTGATGAAATCCTGTGACCAAATTCCTTCTACTTAATTTAGAAACTTTAGATAAGTGCCTGTCATGGTTTAACCCCAGCCAGCAATTAAGCACCACACAGCCGCTCACTCACTTCCCCCCTGCAGTGGGATGGGGGAGGAAATCGGGAAAAGAAGTAAAACTCGTGGGTTGAGATAAGAACAGTTTAATAG
>JAVJGG010000024.1:26242509-26278097 GCA_035590195.1 Aviceda cuculoides | reverse complement strand
GGATGGTGTTCAACGGAGGACAAATAAGGCTGAAGCCTCACACGATACACAAGGAAAGGCTGAAGTAAATGGGTTTGCTTAGCTTACAGAAGACTGGGGGGGGGGCGAGATCTAATTGCTAATCCAAGTAAACAAAGTGGGATGAAAGAGGAGACGTTAGCTAGACTCTTCTCCTAGGAGGACAATGAAAGGACAGGAGACAAGAATCACAAGTTGCAACAAGGGAAAAATCTCATTGGATGTAAGAAGAAAGAATTCAACATGACACTGGAACAAGGGCCCAGAAAGGCTATGGGATCTCCATCCAGGCAGATTTGCAAACTTTGACTAGACAAGTTTGATCTGTCTTTTATATTAGCCCGGCTTTGAGCAAGGCATTGCATAGTTGATATCCAGTCACCCCTTCTAACCTTATTTATTCTATGTTCAGATACCAGAAGCTATCTTCAGCTAATCGAAGTCTCTATCAGAGTTACTGGTCACCTTATCCAAGACAATCTGCTTGACCTAAATTAAAATCTCACATGCATTTGGCAAGTGTGAACATTTCAGACAGTCTACAGTGCAGTGCTATAAAATTAAATTTCCTGTATAAAAAGAAGAAAAAAAAGAATGGGAGGAAACACAAGTTCTCCTAAAAACAAGACTTCTAAAAACATTACCTTCAATAAATTCTTAGCAAAACATATTGATGGATATTCTCCGGCTGGATTGCCAGTAAGAAGCAATCAACCGACCTCTGTGCCTTACTTAGGCTGTCTTCCTCATGCATCTGCAAATTCTTTTCTCTTTGAACACCAGCTTTCCCCTCCTCACCATTTTCCTCTTGTAGCACTCATCCCTCTCCAAGCCCATCTTCCTCCTCAACCTACTTTACTCTACACATCACCTTTTTTTGTCTTTTTTTTGATCCCTATCTCACTCTTTATTCTTCTAGTCCTAATGATCCTGAGTTGGAAAAGAATTCTTCAAGGCACCTCCCCTAAAGAGCTGCTAATTATTTGGCTTTGGGCCTGTTCCTGCTTTGTCAGCTCTCTCTTGTCAACAGGTCTATCAAGTGTGTGGGGAAGCTTTCAAATGACCAAGAAACCCATAAACTGACCTGGTAATCCCAGGGAAATCCTGGTCTGCATTCATGATTCTTGTAAAATAAACAAGAGAATCTGATGCCTAAAGTACCTTAGAGCAGCCTTCCTCAAACATCTGTGACACTTCAAATATTCAGTGCTTGAAATGGCAGGGGAGGGGAATATGGCTATCATGAAAATGGACAGAGAGACTAAACTTATGCATCACACAAGCACTAGACCTGCAGTAATTTTATTAGCAATAAATACAGTTCTTCAGGTTTTCTTTTGCCATAGTAGCTTGGCTTCCATTACCTTCAGTCTCTTTATTCTTGTTAGTACTGTGGCCTTTAGACAGCAAGAGTCTTACTGTAAGAAATAAAATGGTTACAGAAACTCAGCATGCCTGGCTGTATGTCTGACACAGTGAAAAAAAGGATGAACAAAAATTTACACAACTTGAAATTGGACTCTTAAAATCATTAACTAGTGAGTAATCAGAAAGGCTGCAGATTTTTACAAACATACCTGGTTCAGAGAACAAGAATCACAGAAGATAACACTTTCACCACATAACTATGTAAATCCAATTGGTATTACAGAGATATAATTTGAAAATTCAGTGTAATTTTGCTCTCAGTTATGGAAAAGTCACTGTTCACATACGTTTGAATGCCAGACATAATGCTTACGAGTCCACCTATGTAATGATGTAACTATACAAAGAGTTTATCAACATCAGAATTTTTTATACTAGGAAATTTGTTCGTTTCTCTCATTCTTGAATCCATATTTTGATTCATCAGAGCAGACCTGTATTCCTACTCTGAATACTTTCTTTCCAATAGTGCTTTATTCCATACGTTCCAGAAAAAAATTTGAATACAAAACATGCTTGCCTTGGCAATATAGTTCACATTCTTATTCCTACTGATGATTGTCTTATGCTTTCCAAGTCTATCAGATTTAGCTAGGCTAACAGCAGACGCTCTACTTTTATGTATAATCCTTCTTCGAATCTCAATAAACTCTTTGTTGAAATAATAGCCATCCAGCTGCTAAACCCACAAGATAATTAAAGACTGTGTGAAAGGACATTTCTTTTTAAGCAGATTTAAATTTTATCAAATGATTCCTCCATCTTAATTTGAATAATAATTATTCCAATACTTTTTTTCTTTTTAACCTTTTCTCACCTAAGTCCTTTCCTGGGCCCTTGGGCAATAGAAAAACTAAAAATGTAACTGTGGGATAGCAGAAGGCGGTGGGAAAAGGGCAAGGAAAAAAAAAGGCATTAAATAGTTACCAGATTCTCATTTAGGCTCCAAATCTGGCTTCAGAGGGACTATCCACAGTTTAAAAGTTAAGCATAAAGCAGAACGCTGTGCAAGATCACAGTGCCTTTGGCACAAGAATTGTTTCTCACTATGAGACATATAAGTACAATACTTATGAAGGGCCCTAGTTACAGTTGGATCTACAAAATTTGATGCAGTATAAAAACAAGTGAGAAAGAAGCATCTCAGAAAAGAAATGTCTACTAATTTCTAGTAAGTCTATTCTCCAAATAAATATCTGACTGGGTTTTCTTGTATTGATTTGGTTTGAGTCTCCATTTTTGACTGCACATATGAAGTACTGACCAACATGTCTACTTCACTATCCACAGACAGCATTAAGAAGATGTGGTAGCCATGTTTAAGAATTCACACTTGAATTAATGCTGCCACAGAAGTGCAAAGACTTTATCTAAACCTGACAGTCTATAAAAAGATGTAATGGGGAAAGGAGTTAACAATAGCTATTTTCTATGGGCTAGCAAACTATCTGGAACTACAGGAGAGGGGTGTTTGCTATATGCTAGTGATTCCAATCAGGATATCCTTTCCTTCACTTTGTAAAGTGAACAACTCTCTTAAACACTCACACATTTGGTTTTCTTTCTGCAAGGGTCTGTATCTACAAAACTCCCTTCTCGCCCAAAACCAACCTATTTATTTCTCTAAACTATGACTGTATGATGTCCTACCATTCTAAGGGAGACTTTAGCAAATGTTTTTGTTTTGCTGTCTCATCTTCAGGCTCCTTTTAAGGAGCTATTAGTCTTTAAGGTTCCCTAATCCCCCAACTAAATTTATCAGCAGTTGATTGCAGCCAAGAGTTAAGCTAAATTAAACTTTGAAATCCCTGTACAGTGTATCAGATGCACTTCTGGTACGGGAGGTGGAGCAGAAAGCTCCAAATGTTCCACTTAACAAGAGGCAGGAGAACCATGCTTTTCTCTAAAGGTTTCTCAAAGCTTCCACGTGTTTTTCAAGATTACCACAATTTCCCTGATTTTATAAGAGCAAGAACTCAACTGTTGAAACAACTTGTCACTTAACTCCATATCAGGTGTGTGCATGCATACATGTGTGCATAAATTTGCACACAGGTACATACTTTCCTCTACAAGTATGTATATTATATATGGAGGAGGTATGGGTACACACACAGTTAGGTTAAGGCTGCATGCAGGCTTAAGACATCTGTTCCAAATGACACATGTGGTGAAAAGGTATTTATCTACATATATATACACACATATATCTCACATACGAACATATATATGCCTATGTATGTACGTGTCTGTTCCCCAGTCTTTGTCCTCGCACAACCATTCCCTTGTTTGCTACTCTCACTCACACTTGTATTATCAGAACAGATATCCCTCCTGCTGTCACTCCTGCTCTTAGTAAGTAGTAAAATACACAGTGCCTTAAATAATTTGCATGTCAACATCGATAGTTGGATAGTTTTGATGACAATATATGATAATCCCTTACTATTCCAGAACTGTGAACCTCTATGGTACTTTTATGTCAGTAAAAGGGACAATTATGTATCCTTACCAAAAAAAAAAACCAAAAACCCAAAACCCAACAACAAAAAAAAAAGCCCACACAGAACAAAATATAAAAAGGGACAGTCCAGTATGTACTCTTTCTTAAAAAGAAAAGAGGACATACATAGAAAAAATATGGATACTTACATAGAAAAAATATGGATACTTAAGAGGAAACGGCATAAGATACAGATTTTTACCTGTGGGCCAGTAAGTGCCATCTAAACCATCAGTAGTTTTCAGAAGTCACTGATATCTAACAAGGGATCAGTACCCACATCGATTGATGGTGTCAATCAAATTCATACCAGACTGGCCTTCTCTCTACAAAGTCATTATTATTCCATGGTACTAATTGATCCCTATCTCTGCAATTTCTGTAAAAAGCTCTAGAAGAGGCACCTGGTGAAATCTCCATTAAAAACTCCAGAAAGAGTCCCAGTGACAACAAACTTCATCTCCAAAGACTTCATAGCATTTACTCTGAGGACACATCAAAGATTTGTTTCCAAAATCATTTGTCTATCATTTTCATCAGCTTTTTTTTCAGGAGAGAAAGTATGTGTGAGAAGTGTGATTTCTGCTGTCTGTATCCCCTTGGCTACTAGAAACAGCTAGAAAGGGAATTGGGCACATCACAGCACACAAAATGTCAGGTTAACAAATTCCAACACAACAGCTCACAGAAACAGACACTTGCTTTCTCCCACCTTCATCCTCCCATATCACATTAAAAGAAAAGGAAAAAAAAAGTCAACAACAGAAAACTAGCCAAAGCCATGTAAGAGAATCAAGTATGTCCTTCAGAAACATAAACCTCTCTAAAAATAGGATGAAAGGCTAAGCAAGCTACTTGTTTTTTACCCATAACAGTAATAAAGGATCCTTGCAAGGGATTCACACAAGTTCTGTGCTGTTACAGTAGCATCTGTCTCCTCATTGCTGGAGAGGAATGGTGAAGAGGCTTTAGAGCATGTGTCACCTGAGAGAGAAATCATCTGTCATTCCCTCACAAGGCATTAGCAAACTCTCCCTCTCCTAGGAGAAGGAAGACCCACTCTCCTTCCTCTGCCTCTTGACAGCTTTTAGCATTATTATAATAAAAATGCTTATGAATAATATGAATAATTAGAAAAAATCTAGTTCTATTACAAAAGGATAAGAAAAGCCCAGTTGAACCGAGACCACATTCTATGGAATACACAAGGTGAACCTGGTAGCAAAGAAGAGGTCAAGCAACAAACACATCTTCTCTGTGAAAGAGATGATCCCTTTGCTCCACCCAAGTGAAACTGCTATCACAAGCTATACTTCTCACAATCAAGATCTAGAGCAACAAAAAAGAAAAGGATGGTCCATTTTGGAAGATATTATCCCAGGACAGGATGCAACATGCAATTTCTTGTGCCACTATATTGTGTGGTCTCATGCAAGCAGTTGATTTGTTGGTGTTTCTGTTCTCTGCCCTTGAACAGGATAAAATGTTGCTGGAAAAATAAATCCCAAGACAGTCAGACAATAGTAATGGAAGACATGGAGGTACACTACCTCAGAGATCAATGAGGTTTTTAGTATGCCCTGCTACTTTTTTTTTTCTTTCCCAAATTAGAGTGTAGAAATGTCAACTGGAGTCCAGAAAAATAACAGAGACAATACATTTCAAAGAGGCAAAATGCTGCCAATCAGTACACCACTTGTATCTTGCGAGTCTCTGCTTCATCCAAAAGCAAGATATTAATGATCCATTTACTGAAATACCTCAATTCTTCTTCTGTGAAGCTGTGAAGCTTCTTCACAGCAGCTTCTGTGTCCCACTGAGATCAAAATTCAAAAGACCTGGGAGGTACTGCCTCTTAAAAATAACTGTCAAAATATGATAGCATGAGCTAAAAGTGCTGTTGCATATCATTCAGATCTGTCCCACATGCTATGTTGATGCTCCACTTCTGGATTACAACATTTCTTTTACCTACACAAGGAATATTCACAAAGGTTTGAAAGAAGTAGTGCAAAAATGCCCTGCAATAAGGTGATTTATGTACTGTGAGCCTTTTTAGGAAGAAGGAACAATATAAACATCCAAGAAAAAAAAGTGTGTCTATAATAAGCATCAATTCAGATGAGCAGAATATAAAAAATATAATGTAAGTTTCTATAAAATAAAACTCTTTCATTTTTTGCAAATAATGTTTTAAATCGTGGGAATAAACTTTTTCACATTGCCTAGGGAAAAAAAGAAATACCCATACATAAGATTATGAACAAGGTGATAAGATGATTATCAGAAGGAATATCTGAAAGGGAGTTGTAAGAAGAAATTGTGGTACACTGGTAATGGCAGAGAAAATATATTCTCCTTAGGAATATGCCAGTGAGTCTTTCTTTAAGAAAATCCTCTCCAGAAGACAGAGGATAAGGATGTTTCAAAAGATAAGCTTAAATTTTCAGTTTGACATTTACCTGAGGGAATCCCAGATAAAGCAGACGTAAATGCTGTCGTATAAGCTAACATTTGAATGTCCATCCATTCTCTTAAGAAGTTTAGCACAGGTAAGAAGAGTAGAGATTTCCTTCCTGCAGTCCTCCCTTTAGGCAACCTAAAGAGATAAAGAAGAGGAAGTACAGGAGAATTCAGTGTTTGGCTCCGATTCAGGCTGTGAACTACATGGAAGTATTCTTTTAGTGCCAATAAGTTTTGTTTTGTGTGTATCTGTTTATTAACGATTGGACTGGGGCTGTTCAACTCATTTCATTGGGGTGACTGAAATAGTACTACAGAATAATGACTTCTATTTACTGATATTCTCCTTGGCTGGATTCAAATCATGACCTAAGTGTGAGAACGTATCTCATTTACTAATTGAGTAGGTGGAAGAATTGTTTTCTAATGAAATACTGACAATAAATAAACAGCTGACAGAACCCTGCTCCTTTTCTGCTGCTAGTTATAGACTTTCTTAGCCAGCAATTTCCACTTGGGAGGTTGGCAGGAAAAGCCCCAACTTGCCATTTGAGCATCACTGCTATAAAATTCTTCCCACTCACTATTTACCCAGAAAGACATGACTCCTTTACAAACCTCTGACTTTTAAATCCATCTCACTGTGCACTAACAGCTCTGAAACATATTATAAGAGCATAAGAAAAAAACCCAAGAGATTCATTAAAGAATAACTATCAAAATTTGGGTTACCACAGGATTCCAACTGCTAAAACTAAAGGCAAATTTCCCCCAAAGCTGTTTACCCTGATCTAAATGCTTTGACTGCTCTCCTATCAGCAGCCTAGTATAAATGGGAATAAGTAATGAAGCCATCTTTCTGCTGTGATAGTTTTCTGGAATATAACCCCTGTGGTAATAATTACATAGGCTTATCCATCCCAGTGTGAACAACACCAGAGTGTCAATTATGACAAATGTCTGATACCCACAAATATCTGTTGTAAAGAAAACCAACTGTTTCCATTCTCTTAACCTTCAGGTCAGGGTTTCCCACTGGGACTAACAGCTTTTTTTCCTGCTGCAAGTATCCATTTGAGAGTTGCTGGGAGGTGTTAGGATACACAGACCTACTGTTTCAGCACTAGCTTTTTTCTTGTTTGGTAATCTGAGCCTAACTCTCACCAGGGCTTTACACAGAAACACCTATTGCTGGTTTTCATTTGTATCATCTCCTTTGGGTGACACTGTTCAAGACATTTCACTTTCTTTTCCACACCATTTGCAATACAAGCTGGAGAGTCCCCAAAGCCCACTGGTAGCATGGACTATTAGTGACCTACTTCTTGCCTCTGGCGTATCTCTTGTAGTCATTTTCTATTTCCAGCCTTTGAGCCAATTATCAGAGGAGTCATATGTAAAAATGGAACCAGTAAGCTTTGATCCTAGGAGTACAGGCTTCTCTCACGCAAACCAAAGAATAGTCCATTGCACGAACTGTGAAGAAGTGATGGAACCTAAAAAGCCTGAATCAGTCTGAAATACTCGATCTGGCAGAAGGAAATTATAATTACTATATACAAAACAAGGGACATTTTCAGTCATAGGGTAGTAGTGTAAAACATATGCATACCTGAACAAATACACTCATATACAGCCTAAAGAGGGCATATATGAACTCAAGAGCAGCATATAAGCAAAGAGTCACAGTAAACATGGACTCAAGTTTCCTGTTTTATATTAGCAAAGAAAAAGGTTTTTTTCTATGGGTTCTGCGAGTCATTCTTTTAACTGATTTATTTTTCATGTACATTCTGTCCACCTGGTCCTTCCACTTTTCACACGTGTGTGGTATTATAAACTACACTGAGGAAAATAAGTTAAGAACCACCATACCAGATCAAAAAAAAGTTTCCTCTAGTCCTCTAACCCAGTATCCTGTCCTCAACAGTGGCCATAGACAAAAGCCTTTCAAGGAATGTAAGCACAAGGCAATCACATAATAACACTTTCCCCTAATCCCCAAATCCCATCCACTTTAGCTCAGGAACTTCACAAGTTGGATGTGGCCTGTATGAGTTTGGTAACCTGCAATGGAAGTCTCTTCCATGAATTTGCCCATTCTCCTCTCCGACACATAAAAGCTCTCAACATCACAAGATCCTTGGCAGACTAAATTTAATAGATGCTACATTTTTTACTATGTAAAAGTATGTTTCGAAAAAGCCGCAAGTTGTACTCGCCAAGATGAAAGGTTTAGAGGTACTTTTGCCAGGAGAGGTTTGTCCTAAAATTCTGGTCAACTTCTAATGTGGGTATTGACATTTCATCTTCCTAATAATTCCCAATTGTGCTATATTAATTAAAACTCATATTTACTCCTACTTCTCCAAAAGACTTTTGGTACAGGGTTTCTGGAGTCCTGAATCACAGTATTGTATAGTTTATGGTTATACAGAACACCTACGGCATGTCATCTCAGCTAAGAAGGACAGCAATATGATATTTCTTCCTTTTTTTAAGAAGATGAAAGAGGACAATATACCTAGGACCTTGTGAGAAGGGGCAAGTCTGATAGCAGGAGGAAGAAACATACACTTATATCATAACTTACAGGGAAAACACCAAAGAAAATACTGCCATTGTAAGGATTTCTATCCTGCCTCTAAACATAGGTGAGACCAGCACTGAGCTTTGCCGTAGAGGAAAATGAAGGTGTTCCTATATAATGAATGTTGTCTATAAGATGCTTAAAAATGTTTTTAATCAAAATATTTTAATACATTTAATACTTAATTATTTAATACAAAATATTTTGTAAAATACTTTAAACTGTTGCGTGAATTCTTTCCAAATCTAAATGCAATGTGGATGGGTACTAGATTGTATATACATCTTGGACTGCAGCAAATTCAACCTGATTTGTCATTCTTGTCTTATGTAACAGGTTGGAGACTATAACAGATACTTTCGAATACTCTACAAGCTCAAACAGCAAAGTAACTCCATATTGTGCTGGGCACCACAACACCAAGAAGATTCCAACAAAATCAGAGGAATACCAAAAACAAGTAAGAAAAAATGATTACAGGTCTAGAGAGGCTGATTCATGAGAAAAGATGTAAAAAATAATTTTGTATAGCTTGGCTAACCCAAGGACTGAAGGATATTATAACTGTTTGTAAAATCAAATGAAAGGCATAAGCACCAAGAACACAGTGAAAAAGAAGGCTTGTCCAGAGACTTATATGAAATATTGATGAGATGAAAATATGTAAGAGAAATTTTAACTGGTGACCAAGAAACATTTCTTATCAATGAAACCTCTAAATTTTAGAATATGCTTTCAAATAAAGGAAGTCATATGGCTTCTTTAACAACTAAGTAGGAAAAGAAATGCAGGATGAGTGAAAGATGGCTGGCTGGTATGCCTGAAGACTGAAGTTGCTTGTCACAACACATGTGCTAGACATGGGAGACAGCAGCAGGACAAGCTTTCTTTTTAAAGTGCTTAGCACTATGATGATAACATCAAAAATTTATGGTACATTGGCTGATTATGGACCTGGAGCACCTTATTATTCAGATTAAAGCTGTTTATGTGTGGTGGGAAAGAGAAAAAGAAATTATAATGGATGAGCATCCCAATTAACTCTGTAGTGTATATGTAACCTAAAGGGAAACCCCAGTCCTAACCTTTTCCTGAATGAACCTGACTGAGATGACAGTAAATATGTAACCACATTACTGAAACTGATGAGTGCAGTAACACAAGCTTTCTTCTTAAATTCTGTCATTTCACATAGGTGAACTCTCAGTGATCCTGTTGCCTCAACACTTTCACTTCAGGCAGATATGTACGAATAGCCTAGAAGTGTCAGATTTTGATTGTAGTATTCTTTACCACACACAAAAAAAAAAACCAAAACAACCCCAACAAAACCCCTTTTAATGAATTAAATACTTGACATGTAACAAAGACCTCACTGTATGCCTGATGAGGTCATAAATCTGCTTCTCTCTTTGTAAATAAGCCTTAGGAACTAACTAAAAGGATAAGAAAGGCTTTCCACTAATCAGGATTTCTTTCACATGGCTGAATTACACAGAGGAATCACAATGACTAGCCCTGCACTGGCTCTCCTTTCACCAGCAGACAAATGCACTCATTCCAACGGAGCAGACAGAAATGGAAGCCACACTCCAGTAGCCAAAAAGACAGTCCTACAATCCTTATCCTCTCTAAGCTGCCAAAAGAAGGTAAAAGAGAAAAGTTGTTCTGCTAGCTACCAAATGGAAATAGAGCATCCAGCTAACAACCACGAGATACTGGTATCTCTAAACCAGAATCTAATCTTGGTACTACATCAAAAGTATATTATATGTGAAAGTGTAATGCAAACCCCACATCACTGAATTTAGTGAACAGCATACTATGAATCATACTGTTCCAAAAGCAACACATCAGTTGGTTGAAACATTTGGACCCACAAAAGTCAGCTCTCTCACAAAGTCTCACCTGCTCTGAGCTGGGGCACAGACACGGCCTTCATGAGAAATAAAGGAGGCTACCTGAAAAGCAATATTACTTCCCCTACTACTGTAGCACACTGAAAATTCAAAAACCACTACAGAAAGTCTAATAAGTAAGAGAGAGAACATTAAACTGATTGAATTAACCTTTGTCATGTTTGATTCAATAAAGCTTCCTCTTCAGAAATTATCTAAAGCTGCTGGAGAATTTCTAATTTATCACAGAACTCGGCATCAAAATGATACTGGCAGTAGAAAAACATTTTTAAATATTCTTATCCCATAAATACCTCAATTATCTTTCCTCCCTTCTAGGATCAATTAATCAAACTAGAAAAAACAAATCTCCCTTTTGCAGCATCTGCCTTTCCCAAAAGATAATTTTAGTTGTATCACAACAGCCTTGGTTGCTTTTTAACCCAAGAACTGTTGGGTTTGAGTCCTGAAACAGAAAAGATTTTTTTTTACTCACAAATATACTCCAGATGAATGTGATTCATAGTCCTTTATAAAATGTTTCCTCTTGCCAGAAAAACACTAAGTATCAGGAAAAGCATCCCCAGATGGTTTACAGAATGGCAAATAGGTCTCAATGGCATTTTTATTGTTGTTATTATTGCTTGACGGAGTAAAAATAGAGGTGTCTTCAAAAGTGTCTTCCCCTGGAATGAGCAACTCAGCATAAAGAGAATTTATATGCTGAAAAGGTTACAGTCAATGTATTATGACTGTATGTATAGTTTCTCTTCATTTACAATGCCCAACCTCTCCTAAGAAAGCTCAGGTTGTAAATTTTTTAGACTTCTACAGCACCTTGCCCAATCCGGCCCAGAATGGAGATTTTTTTTATGCCCCTTTTAAGTATGAGCAACCAGAATTACACAACTGAGTTTGCTGTTGCCTGCAGGAAAAAAATATTTCTGCCTTCCTTCAAGGTCAAGAAGTAAAGCTGAATGTTGCAGCTTTGGGTGCAGGAGGCAGTTTAGGGCTGTTCTCTCTTGTTTCGAGTAGTATCTGCCAGGGCTAAAGAGAGAAAAGGACAAACTCCTGAGCATGTCTTCACTTTCCCTCACTTGGATGAGATGGTTGCATCTTCCTATTCCCTTCCTTCTGAGCAGAGTCCCATCTCTCAAACTGAATCTCCAGTTTCATCGTGATCTCCCCGACGCCACCTGCATCTGATGGAAGGTGAAGCACCTATTTGCCCCCCAAATAGCTCATTCATACCGCCTGCCTGTCCCTGTAACAATGGAATTTCCAGCGGACCGTCAGTTTGCCGAGGTAGTAGGTTTTCACAGCCAGGGGAAGGTGAGCGCCAAGGATTATTAATAGCGTTTCTTGATTAGTTAAGGGAAAGATAAATGTGACACCACCACCAAAATCCCTGAATATCTGATACCAGTGAGGAGTGGGTATCACCTGCCAAAAATAGAGAGAGCAAGAGAGATTATATAAGTGGGTTTCCTACCCCGAGTTCCACCTCTTTTTGACCACCTTCATATCTAACACCCTTTCCAAGCGTGCTTAGGAGAGATCCAAAAGGTAAGTAGCAAGAAAATGTTGAAACTTCCACAGCAAACGTGGATTCGCCCGCTCCCAGCAGGAACCCAGGACCTTCGCCTGAAGGAAAGCAGATAAGAATATCTTCCATCGCTCCGACCCTATCCCCCTTCCCACAAACAAAAGCCCAGAGACAGAGGTCCAAATCTCCCAAACAGTGAGGCATGGCTTGTCGCAGAGAAGACTCCAAATGAGAAGAAATGGCCATTAAAAGGAGGAAATGGGTTAACACAATGAGGGGGAATGAGGAGAAAGGGAGGGGAGAAAGTGAACGAGAACAGGAGCAAGGACTCATCCAACAGAATTTACTGAAATGCTCAGTCATGAACCAAAGGCAAAAAAAACCCCTTCAGAAATGACATCTCTCTTTGGGCACAGACGATCGTAAGCAATGGAATGAAGTTGCTTTCCTTGGTGTGGTCATTAGGAAGATAAAGGAAACGTATCACCCTGTTTTGCAAAGGACACCCTGCTTTCTGCTTCAAGTTTTGGCGTGGGGGCTTTTCGCTGTTCATGAAATTCTCCCTGAATTATTTGCTTTTGACAAGGGCGGGTTGATTTCTACTTAATTTACTTGATCGTTTACTTAGTAAGAGTATCATCATTCTGGCACTGGTGAAAGGGGGAGTTGATCTATACGAAAGCTTCTGTGCAGACAACTTGGAAATCCACGGTGTAGATTTTGCAAATAGTTCAGGCAGGAAAATTGGCAAAATCTCAGAAATAAAGAAAAACGCGTCATTCATCTCGCAGGGATGATGAGAGAAAGGTGAAGGGTCGGGTGTGAAACTGCCAATTCGTGAAACGCCTTTTACATTAGAATAACATAACAGTTTTGTTTAAAGCTTGGTGGTTAAAAGCTTCTAGAAGTTTGCTAGCTGTCCTTAAAACGGATGCACTGCTGAGATTAGAGATGGGCCTCAGCCACTCCTCCACGTTAGATCCCCAACTCTCCCCTTCATAAACCTGTATTGTCGCTGCTTTCACTTTTCTGGCCATGTACTGTACAGCCTCTCGACTTCGGAGCAGGGTACGGGAAGCGGGGGGAAATGTTATTTGTGCTATACGAAAGGCTCCACCCGATCTGAAGCGTCGTTTTTCTGGCACCTCTCACTTTTCGCCTTCACAGCATGATTAGGCCATAGCAGCCTGACAGATCCGATGACGAGGGACAGCGGGGTGGTTCGCACACCGTGAACGATGCTGAGGGAGCTGCTGAGCTCCCAGCCCCAGGACACGGGCATGGAATGGGCCTCGGATGCCGGGTAACTACGCGCCTCTGGCCAGTTTGCTTGGCATGAGGCTAGTTAACCTGATCGGTGTCTGCCAGCACAGCAGGCAGCCCTGCGCGTCGCCTCTGCCAGCTCCCGGCTTGAGTTCCCTCCGAGGGCAGCCTTCCAAATGTGCTCTGCGTTGTCAGCAGAGCGGGGTTGACACCGAAACACGAGTCACCCACAACGAGAGCATCTTCACTGGCGGATGGTCAGGAGCATTCCTGTTTGTAGGGAGCTAAAAGGAGGCTCTTGTGGCTCCGAGAGTGAGGATGCCTCAGCGACGGGTTTGCAAAAGGTTCATCAGAAAGGAAAGAAACCAGGGAGACTGAGGCCCAGCTCCTCTGCAGACTGCATCGATGCTGAACTTGGCAAAGCAGGGAAGCGGATGGCGATGTCGTATCAAGCCAAAGGTGTCTGCACTGGAAACAAGAAGAGACTCTTCTCTCTTCCGCTAGTTAAGGAAAAGTAAAGGGATGCCAGTTACATAAGATTGTGCACATTCATTTCTCTTTTAAATACTGATGAGTCTACACTTCACCTAAGCGTGAAACAGACTAACGCTTGGCTTTTAACCTGTGCTACACCAGGCTTTTTCAACTCGGTTCTCCAAGCTGAACTCTGCTAAAGCCAGAGACCCGAGTACTCTCTGTACTGCATCCTTTCATCTCCCAGCTCCGAAACAACGGAGGCAACTGGGCAAGAACTGCCCCTGCAGGAAGGTGCTTGGAGCCCTTCTGTGGGGCTGCAGTTCATCTCAGGTCAGCATCCTAGTGCAGAGCTCCTCTTTCCCTGGAGATTAGGGAAAGATGCATTCAACCTAGGGAGAGGGATTCAGCTTCCCCATTCATCTCCTTGTTTGTCCTTGGTGAAAACTAAGCCTCTCTTGCACCTCAGGAAATACATGGAAATAGTGGGGCGGGGTGGGGGGAAGTTCCAACGAGAGAAAAACAAAAGTCCCTCCCACAATGAAGAGTCCTTGCTTAAAAAAGAAAAGGGGGGGGGGGAAGGGGGGGTGAGGGGGACACCCCAATGCCACCTCCTCCTCCTTCCTTCTGCGCTCAGTGGCATGCTAATGACTCACCCGTTACAGCTCAACTTGGGCCGTGGAGAAAAGGATGGGGGCTCGTACTTCTAAAAGCACCGAGTAATTACTGTCAGAGCGAGCCGAATTTTTGCAGCAGCCCCCTCCTTGTTAAGGCCGGTCTCTCGCAGTCCCGCTCAGGATAAGGGTGCAATTGCGTCAGCAGGATCAGGCTGTTCCCGTTGATGGTAGCGTGGGGATCTCGCTGCCACCGCTCTGCCCTCCCCCATCTTTCCTGAGGCAGAGATGCCAAAGCTCCTGCAGAGATCTGCCCTACTACTGGGCCCTAACCTGCGCTATCTCAGCCTAATGGCTCCTGCCCAAACTCCGAGAATGAGTTGGTCTGCTTGCCATATTTCATATGAAAAAATGAGCACAGGTCCTTGGCGAAAAAACCAACCCTAGAAAATAACATTACAATTCTTAAATCTTTTCTGACGATGTCGGGAAGTGCCCAGTCCCGCCTGAGAAGCCCACCGCTGCACAGGAGGTCCGCACGAGCGTGTTGTCACCCCGCACCTCGTTCCACCATATCATACCGTGGAAGATTCTGCAGCATATTGTGCATTACAAACGGGATCTGTAGGATTCGCAGGGATGTGATAATTAATTCAGCGAGGATGATGCTTAATATGGACTGGCCCGAAGAAACGAGGTCTAAAAGGAGTATGTGTGTGAAGGGGAGGGGGGAGGGAGAAGGGGGAGATGTTTCAAGTGTTTGAACGGTAATGTTCAAAAGCTACATTACACTTGCTTCCCGACCTCAAGAGCAGCTTGAAGCTTGGCATATGCTGCAGTTCCTTACTCACCACCGAATGGAACTGGTAAAGCTCATCCTGACTTACTAAAGGAAAAGGCTCTGCTCTGCGCCACCAGCTCTTCCACCGCACCCGAGAACTTGACCTTGGCACAACTCTTTCTCCAGCCGGTATCACGACAGACTCTGGCACTGCTCCAGTAAGGCTTAGGCTCCAACCTCCCAGGGAGCGACCCCCACTCGCGTCTTCCCCCACCCCAGTCCCTACAAAGGCATCCCCGTACCCTCTCTTTTAGCTGAACCCTCGCGTCTGTGGACTACTTGGTGCTCTGCAAACTGGAGAGCGACAGCCCATGGCACTTATCCATGCAGAGCTATAGAGCTGGCACAGGTCCAGCCTCTCCCGGTGTGCCATCCCCACACAGCACTGCAGCTTTGGTCATATGAGCAGAAATGATGAGAAAAGCACTTTTTAATCTTTTCGCACTTGCTTCCCTGTTCAAACAGTTGCAGGATGGCTATGACTGACGTGCTCAGCGCTGAGGATATCAAGAAGGCTGTGGGAGCCTTTTCAGGTGAGTGCTTTTTTTTTTTTCCCCTCCTCTTTTCTCCCCTTTCGTATCTTCAGCTTAGGATAGCAGTGCATTTATTTAAGCTCGGGGAAGATTAGAGGATCTGACTAGACAAAATATCAAAGGAGGATGCATTTTCAGAAGAGCAGTGAAAGCCTGACAGGTTTATCAAGTACAGGGCTGCATTCTCAGTGAAATTGCCCTGCACATTACGGAGGTGAAATATTTCTTTTAAAGGAAGGCAAGCAGTAACTGCAGACAGACTTTGCTTCTACCAAGAGGATACTTTCAAAGAGAACAAAACTCGAGCCGAACCAGGGGGGATTATATCTTGACATGGGATAGGGAAGTCAGCCGTGGATGTCGGCAGCTTCCCTCTCCCCCCTGACATTCAGTTTCAGGTATTACAGAACTGCTGTTTCTAATTTCAAGGAGATAAGAAACCGCTCTTTTCCCACTCCCTATGCGGAGTCCCTGGGTGGGCTTTGCTTTTCGGGATGGAGCAAAAGGCAACAGTAGAGCAAGGGGGTGCACTGCTCGACTGCAGAAGCTTTCTGCAGGACGAACGGCTGCAGCGGTCCATACTTCCCTCAGACTCCTCCAGGCTTCAGATAGTCCCTACCCCTCTAATTCATCGCAATCCCTAAACTGACAGCAAACCCTCTTCGTGCTTACAGAGATACAAGCAGTTAAGGTTGCTCTCAAAGAAACGCCAGAAATCCTGCTCCGGGATGCCCGTTATCTCCCCCCTTCCTCCAAACTACCTGCCTGATCGCATCACCCAGGAGAGCCGCCTCTTTCTGTCCTGGTCTGTGCGATGACCTTCCCAAACAGACAGAAGCGCAAAACCCGCTGAGCCCGACTAAACTCAGCAGCCGGGGAGTCGAAGGGACCAACAAACTGCTTTGCTCGATCCAGCAGCTGTTTTTCTCATTAGCTTCCATTGTTCTAGGGCCATCTCCGAGTCCCGGAGCAGATGCAATTAGCAGCAACTAATGACAGATCTCAGTCAAGCAGATCCCGAAAGACTGAGCCTCCTTAATTTTATGTAATAGGAAAAGCTGCGGCGGGAATAAGGATGCAGGGGGACGGAAAAAAAAAAAAAGTCCACAGCACGTTTTGGAGGTCACTGTATTAGATTTCTAATCCACATCACAGTCGTTAGGCTAAGTGGGCGGGACAAAAGCGGGTGCCGTTAAAGGACGGGAGAGGTGGAGCAGGTAAACTCATTTATCTCGGCTCCGATTTCAAGGGCTCGGGGGTTTCCCTCCCCCCGCCCCGGCGATCGTGCCTCACAAGGTCTTGCAGGCAGCGTACAGTACAGCACTCCCTTGCAGCGTCTGAGCTTGCAAATCACGATTGCACGTACCTTTAGCGGTCGAAACGCAACACTGATTTCTAGTAATTCTTCAGGAAATAGCCATGTGCTCTGAAACACTTCTCGTCAATGCAAGGCTCCATGGTTGAGCAAAAGCATTTTTTTTTTCCCAGGGCTGGAAATGTCAAAAAGTGACAGCGATCTAATAGTCAGAGTCTGCTCTCAGATGACTGTTTTAGCGTAAAACTTCGGGGGGGAAAAAAAGGGGGGGAGGGGGGATGTTAAGGCACTGAAATGAGACCAAGCAGGTTAGACTTCAGCTCCCAACACTACCACAGACTTCCTGTGTGACCTTGGGCAAGTCCCCATCCCTCTGTAGCTCAGCTCTCCCTGCAAAACGGAGGCACTGCCCCTCTCCCCCTTTGTTTATTTCAATGAGTGTCCGTGAAGCGTGGACGACTACAGTGCGTACATTTAGCTCCTACCAGAGCTGCGCTCGATTGTGCCTCCCAGGGTAGGACACCCAGCAGTATGGCAGAAAACTACGGGTATGTGTTGGTATATGTTTCAATGATTTTTGTAAGCAGTCCTCTGGGTTTTCATATCCTATAGCGGCTGAATCTTTTAACTACAAGAAGTTTTTCGAGATGGTAGGACTGAAAAAGAAGAGCCCAGAAGATGTGAAAAAGGTTTTCCATATTCTTGATAAAGATCGAAGTGGCTTCATCGAAGAGGAAGAATTAAAGTAAGTAAAGATACAACCTTTCTCAAATAACCTTGCCTTAAGAGTCTAATCTCCTGTTTTCTTTTTTTTTACAAGACTCTAAGTATTAGCATACAATTCAATCTCTTGACTAGTATTTGTGTGCAATAATCAGTTGTTTGATGATTATATGATCTAAAGTGCGTTGGACATAGCTAGCTGTAACTTTCATTGCAGGATCCCTGAAACACAGGAATGATCAATACCTTACAGATAGTTCTTCAGTCAAATGCAGTTTCAGAGTAAAGCACTCCTCCTGAATGTTAAAGAAGGTCAACAATAGAAGATACAGCCCTGGATTCCAACTCACATATCAAATTAGTGGTACAAATAAATACAAAGTAAAACTGTTCTGGAAAAAAAAACCTTTCTTTTTTTTCCATGCCTCCTCTTTAGGTTTGTACTGAAGGGCTTTACCCCAGATGGAAGAGACCTATCAGATAAAGAAACGAAGGCTCTCCTGGCTGCTGGAGATAAGGATGGTGATGGTAAAATCGGCGCTGATGGTATGTGATTAGAGGAGTAAACTTTGACAGTAACAATCGAATATTACTCTTGCATACAAGAACTGAGGAAATCTAGGAATCACTGGGGGCTGTGACCTTCTGAAGGGCACAATTTGGATTTTATGAAATACCAAGTCCTGCTACATTTTGCCATACCTTGTTTGCCCGCTTTAGGAGAAACAGCAGCCGAGTTCTGACACTAGAGGGAGCAAGAGTTTACAGAAACCGAGATGTAGTTAAGGCACACTACAACTCTATAGTACAGGACAAAGTACCGATCCAACTTCTACTTCAGTTAGTTTAATTTTTCTGATTTCAGTGGGGAGAGGATCAGGACACCGAGAGTTCAAAGACCCAGGCTTGATTATAAAGCTTAGAAAAGACAAAGAAAAAAAGCCGAGTACCAGCGTTTCTGTTTGATGATTAGTAAAGTAAGGCACGACTTAGCAAAGCAATGCTTTTAAAATTCAAAGTACCATCAGTCTGCTACAGAATTTCTACACAATAACTGTCTATCCAGCTTTTGCTAGTGTTTATGTGGGTCTCCACAGCTAAGAAAGCTTGTCACTCCCTTCTACTAAATATGAGAACTACAAGAAAAGAACAACTTTTCCTCTCACAGCACTGCTTAAAAAATTACTGCTGTTTTCTATTCCCCCTTGGAATGAATCAAAGTAGCCCACATACAAAATTTCTCCTTTTTCCTCTTTCTGTATCCCTGAGACACACTGGAAGAGGATGAAAAGATGCATTTCTGAATTAAATCTTTCCTCATTGCAGGAGGTAGTGGCAGAAGTTTGTGGCCAAACTAATGAATCACCTAGCAGGCAATTGCTAAGTTTTCACCATATTGATAAGCCATATGATAGGTTGAAATCTGAAAAATAACTAAAAAACCTCATATCTCTCTGTCTTACCTGATCTCTAGGATTTGTAAAAAAACATTGTTTCAAAAAAAAAAAAAGCAATTAAAAAAGGAATAAAAAGCAAAATACAACTAACATAGTCTCGTAATTTAGAAGCTGAAAAAATGACACACAAAATCAGACACTGACATATTAGTCAGGTGATATACTAGCTAAACTGCCTGTTCATAGTGCCTTGGCATTATCAGTGACTATGACCCTGTTTCTAGACTGAAGACTTAATTTCTCAGATCATGATTATATTATGGTTGCAGAGGAACAGCTGCGAAGCATGTAGGGTAAGTTCCTGCTAAACTTTAGCAGTGCTACTAAACCCAACGAGTGTGTCATTATTTGAAATTTCATATGCTTTATCATATGGGTCCTCCTTATTCCCATTAAAATTAGTGGCAGTGGTACTAAGATCAGTGGGCAAGATTTTCAGAAGAAATCTTGATTCAGGTAAGTAAGCTTACAGCTGATCCACCAACCTCATATCAGTTATTTTCAGTTATTCCCAGAAGACTGCAAAACAAAAGCACCATCAATTGGAATAAAAGAACTATATTGCAGAATGATTTTGGCTTATACAAGAGAATATAGCATTAACTTATTTATTTATGATTGGCCATAACATTTTTTTTAAAGTTGAAACAATGCCTGAAAGCCAGTACATGTAATAAAGCAGTATGAAACGCCTCTTCTCCTTATCTCTTTCTTCTGCAACTTTTACCCATCCTTAACTTTGAACTGGAATTATCCTGAATTTATACTCAATAATGAGAATAGAATGAAGGGCTTTTTTCTTTTGATTCTTCTGGCCATATACCTACTGTACAACATTATTGGTTTCTTTTCCATTTCTTAAATTTGACTCCAACAGCAAATTGTTACACCAGAAAGGCTTGAAATACATGCAAATTAACAGCTGGGACTGTGACCAAAGGATGAGGATGACGGATACTTTCCAGCTTTTCCTTTGGTTCATAAATCCAATTCCAGATTAGAACCGCCTATGTAAATAAAATGTAAAGTCATGAATGTACATCACATTCACATTCAGTATTGCAATGCTGTATTTCTTTTGCAAAGCATTTGTTTGTTTCCCTGTAACTGAATTGTCGGGCATTACTTTTACCCCGTGTTTCAAACATCAGCTTCGGACATTACTAAATGATCGCAAACATGCAGCCTTTCACAGGGGTTAATGTTAATTCACTAGATGGCCCTCGAATGCTGTCCCTCAGGAGCCCATAGCAGTTGTAAGAACTGATCTTCATAGATTTTTAATACCACAGAGCCATCTTTCTCAGACATATTCTCACTAACGTTAATCCCAACCTAATAAGCCTTTTTCCACTTAGAGTCTCGCATTACAAATTTTCTCTTAGGTCTCCTGCTTTAAACCTTTATCATTCCTGCAAGACCGTTCAGCTCAGAAGTAGTTTCACCAGCTTACCTCTTGTCCAATCAAGATTTGTAATTTGTGCCTGATCTGCCAGTTTCAAACAGGCAAAAATTTGCAGTCTCTCCATGCAAGACATGATCATCTTCTGTGTGATGTCAAGCCCCCTCCATCTTCCACTGATGTGAACAGAAGATGATGAATCTGAAAAAAATTGCAGGTCAAGGCCAGGTTACCTAATAAAACTTCAAACATTAGCTTCCAGACTGGATTGGGAAGTGATGCTGAAGCAGCTCCATCAGCTTCAGGAGAACGTTTATAAGAAAGAGAAGAAAAGAAAATTAAGATTTCTTCTCACAATGTTTTTTTTAAATCTATTTTGTGTATTAGCACTGGACATGCATATCATGCCTTTCAGTTTCTTGATATTAATAGACTTGAGAAAGTCCACAGTGAATTTTCAAAGATCATGCGCTATAGACAGAACAAATCCAAATTTTTATCCCAGTAAGTTAAAAACTTTTCTTTGATACAGCTCAACTTCTGCAAATATTTTAAAATGGTTCAATTATTTTCTTTAAATGTTGTAAAAATGAGACATCGAGCATTCAAAATTACAGCTAATAAGTCATGACCTTGCCACAGGTAAAGTCATGACAAAAAAGAAAAACCTTTTGGAAGTCCTTTTCTTATTCCTCTTTGTGCTCTTGTATCTTCTAAAATAAATTAGTGTAAGTCATTACTTATGAAGTTTCCTAAACAGATTTGCTATTGTACAGATAACATAAAAAACACAATCTGATGAGAGAAATCACTAGCCTACAACATGTTCTCTGTAATTATTTCTGTCATTTCAGTAAAATACTGCAGGGTATGCATTAGGGTGGTATATACTATTAAACTATACTGAATATAGTGAAACAGCCTTCTTTTAAGTCAGAGCTTTGACACAAGACAGCTAGTAAATTATTTCACATAACAAAATAGTCTAAATCCTTGTAATTTAAAGCTATTATTTGTGCAAAGAAAGATATAACTTAATTTTGTTTGGAAGGAGAATTACAACTGGAAAAGAGGATGTAGTCAATCACAAGGACTCTCTCACTAACAGGCCAGTCAGGGGCAATAAACATTTACAAAAATGACCAACAGGCAGGGGCTAATACACAGTGCCTTATCACAGAAGTTTTGCACATATGAATACACTTTGTGACAATGCCTCCACAAGCCACCTGTGGTTGGACTAACCTTCATACAAAAATAAACAGTGAACTAGTTTACAAGATTAAAAGCTGGAAGATCTTTGAAATATTTAAAGTATATTGAAAATCCTGGAAAAAGCATAAAGCATATAGCAGTATTCATGAAGGAATATTTTATGGTTTGCTAGCTATCAGAAAGTACCCATGAAATATATTGCCATTAAGTGATAATATCATTATCATAACGTATTATAGAGAATATTTGGCTGCAAAACTGAATAACCTTTTCCAAATATATTCTGTAGATACAAATTATTATAAAAAGGATTTAATTTAGTTGTAGCAAGTATGACAACTTGTTCTAATAGAATATGCATAGTTAGTTTTCCCTTTTGGAAAGGTTTCATCCATTGGAGTTCATGTTTCTCTCTGCAGGATTTATTCACACAGTGATTTAATAATCATAGCCTTTTTCCTTTTCTGCCCAGAACAGTCTGGGTTTCTATCACAAGCACTTTATGTTATCTCATAAATTCAGTTTGCAACACTTTCAATCTATGTACCCAACTGTGTACAGGATTTATACACGTTTTAAGTAATCTGCATCACTAATCCTAATTTGGATTTACATCTTTCAAAATTATGGACAAATTTCGATTGCATTTAAACCCTCTGACACTTTTATTTCTCAGTCTGGTTTGTCAGCATTTGGCAACATGTTTTTTGGACACGTCATCAAAAGTGCTATCTGTTTGCACACACCAGTCAGTAAAGACCTCACTTGTTTAGAGTTTAGCATTTTTCCACTGAACATTAGAATGTTCTTTAAAATGCCTAATTTTCATCTTCTATCTTTTTTTAGTTGCAAGACATTACTCTTCATTATGTCAAACTTCAATAATTTTCTCTTGAGCCTTTACAGATGACTGCCTCCCCCATTTGTCATTTTCCTCTCAGCTGATTATGTTAAACCCATAAACCACTCTCTCTGTATACCCTCTAATCCCTTTATCGTCTTTGTTGCCCTTCTTGGGATTCCCTCCAGTCTGTCATTTTTAACGCTCTGAGGCACACACAACTGTGCAAGGTATTCTCATGTGTAACTGTTCCAAGGTTAGACGGAGTTAGGAATTATAACCTCCTTGGGTAATACAGTATTCAGAGTGCAGTATGCCAAGCAGCTATTCACCAGGATACAAACATGCCTTTTCCATGCTTTATCACCCTCTGAAAGGCATTATATATACCAAAGCACAAAATAACCCCAAACTGCAGATAGATACATTTATGTAAATATTATGGATGTAACACTAATAAAAGCCACAGCGTAAAATCCCGTACCTCTAAGCTCACAGGAATTTTTCTCATTATCATCAATGTGGTCAAGATTGCTATGTAGGTAGGTGTCAGCCTTCTGGTTTTGTAATCTGTCATTTTCAGTCAATTTGCCATTACAAAATTGAGTTTAAATGTAATATATTTATAATATAGGGACATGAATACTCTGAAAGACTCATTAATGAGTCTCTTTGCCAAACTCTGATATAAAGAAAATTTATCTCACTGCAAAATTAAATTTCTAGTTCTTGCCTTCATCCCACTGAGATTTACAAAGGAATAACAGGGAACTAATCAAGTTCTTCAGTTGAATAGCGGTGGACAGTCTTGACAGTCTGGCATGTATAGCATTTCTCCCTTACCCTCAAAAAATCCTTTCATTTCACTGTAAGATTTCCCAAGTCATACTTTCCCTTTAATTAACTTGGATTTCTTTGTTCTTCTGTTATTGTGATGTTTCTGCTACAGCAGTGACTCTGTAATCATTGTAATATGCTTCCTCCTTCTTTACATTTTCTTTTTTTAATATTTTTAAACAATTTTTCCCTTCTCCAGAATTTGCAACTATGGTGGCTGAATCATAAAGGCTTTGACCAATGCAAACCCTTCACCCATCCTTCACTGCCCAATTCCAACCACCTCCTGCTGACTGCTTTGGCTCCTGTTCTATTTATTTATGTTATTTTATACTCCAGCTCTGTTCTCTGCAATCCTGCAACTCTGTAATTGTGCTGAAAGACACTGTTAAAATAATAAAGGTCACATCAATCTGGGCTTTATTCTCTCTCACTATAACTTGTTTCTTATTTCATGTAGGCTTGGCACATGCTGAGAGAAAATTTTACTCTTTTTTGCTGACATCCCTGCTGCTTTATCCCTAGCTAGGGTAAAGTGGGAAGAAATTTTTAAAATTATTTGGGATAAAACATGCATATAATGAGTCATTCAGTCCAAGTTCTGAACTGTGGCAAAACTGACTGCATTATTTTTAAGCCATCCCTGCTAAATGGATGCATACTCATAGCCTGGAAAATCTCTAGTGATGGCAATTACCCAACTTCATTTGGCAGTTTGTTCTTTCGACTCAATCAGCGTTATAGCTAAAAAGTATTTCCTAATATTTAACTTGCATCTCCCCTGATGCATTTTGGTGATCAGTAAATTGATTCTTGTCTGTATCATTTGTTAAATTTGCCTGGTGCAGGGGGATTTTTGGATAAAAGGTTTGACAGGAATATCAGTTGGTGCCAATCATGCATGGGGATAACTTCGTAAACTATTAAAAAGCGGTCACTTCTGAAACACAGTGTATGTTTACTAGCAATGTTACACAACTATCTAGGACAGGAGGAATGGAATACTTGCAACAAACAACAGTATGAATTTCAGGAAAGGGGACACCAAGATTCAGGTGCGATGCTGCTGTTGACGCTCCCACTGTTAAAATAGTATATTGAAAAATCCCAGCAAAAAACATTTCTCCTAAAACTTCACCAGAGAAGTCAGTATCTTTTTTCTGAGTTATATACAAGAAACTGTGACTCAAGCCAAGGAAATGACTAGCCAACAGTAAGCCTATGACGGAGCCAAGAACTAAACACTTGTTTCCCAAATCCTGTTCAGGAACTTTGGCACCAAGCTCATGCTTTTTCTTTTTTATTTTTTTTTTTTTAAGCAAAGATTAAAGGGGGGGAGGCAGGGGGGAGGGAATCCTTTTAGGCAACATCTTCCCCACATCTTGACAAAACATTGATTACTCTTGCAATAAAAAGGAAGGACATATGCTGTTTCTATATTCCAAACTATTCCCTGCAGCAATAATACCTAATTCCATTCAAATTTACTATCACTAATTTAGTATAAACAAAAAGATAAGGCTGAAACCCTGTCACCATCACATTGTACAGAATACCATTCTCTGCCACAGTGATTACCCAGTGCTACCTGGGAAGGCAATATACACTCCCTAAACCATTCTAGATTTTCACTCTGTAGTAACTTACAAGCAAGACTTTTTGCTGAAGCTGCTGTGCATTCAAAAGAAATGCTTTGGTTTTGCACAATGTATATACGGATCTGAAGAATGTATTGATTTTTAAGTATTCTAAATAAAGCAAATTAAAACGGATTGCAAGGAAGCGAGTTTCTTTACTTCTTTTTCTCGGCAGCTGCTGACCTCAAGTGGCAATAAAGCGTAATTACAAGAATATACAGGGCTACAAAGAAAACATTAGGAACCCAGCTATTCAAGTGTCATGAATGAAGGATCCACGGAATCAGAGTCGACATAAAAATCGCTATATAAAGAAAGGTCTTTATAGTCTTTTAATGCTCTTTGAACCTACAAGGATTTATATTTTAATGCTTCTCTGGATGGCATGAAAGCTGAATTTTTTTCCAGGGCTTTAACAAAAATAGCACAATAGAACAAATAGCAAATAAACACAGACACTAATAAGTCTAAAAAATTATTTATAGTACATTATGTGAAATAAAGTATGTTACAGCAACATTAATGAGTATATTTTATTGGCATAAAAGTCTGAAGACTCCAATAATTCCTATATCAGTCTTTCTTCACATTATTCCCTCAATCACTCCTGAACAAGGAACACTGAGTGCCTAACTTGGCCTGAAATCTTTCAGCTATATAGTAATGGATAAGATGAAAAGAAATATCCTTTACTTTCAAAGTGAAAAGGTTACAATGGGTAGAGACACCTCCAAAATACCATCTTTACTTTTCATGCTGACAGTACCTGATATTCTAAACATGCATTTGGTCAGTTTATTCAGATATGCAACTGGTATACTCAGAACCTATGTGATCAGAAGTCTTATAACATCTGTTTTGAACCACTTTTTTTCCTAACTGTATGTTAAATTCAAAGTTCAAGTTTCAATATATTTCATGCCTCTATCACTGAAGAAAAAAAAAAATTCAAACGTGTGTAATATAAATAAATCTCTGCCCAAACATAAAACTACTTTATCAATTACCATCAAACTACTACTTTTTTTCACTGTTGGCTCTTCAGCCAACTTAGACTCTTACTTTTCCCACCCAAATTCCTTCCAAACCTTCCCCCAATCTTGAATTGTTCCATTTCCAATTAGCAAAAATTATCAGAATTTTCCTGTTAGGTGGAATTTATCTAGTTGTGGCTCAAAATGCAACAAGCAAATGCAAAATTTTAAGTTACAATAAAATATAAAATAAAACTTTATACATACAATATATTAAATTATCCAATTTCATATCACTCATTTTAATGTCTTTAAGACTGTCACAGAAACTACTGTAAAGCATGAAGAAAGCAGAATTTGCTACAAAATTTAATCAGGCTTTCAGCAGAGTGTGGATTATAGTATGCTTGACAAATACAAAAAAATCCACATTACCCTGCAACGTACTGTTTCATGAAGGAAGATGTTTCAATTTTCATGCGCATAAGCAAGGGAGCAAAATTAAGTTTCTCCAAGAAACATTTACCTTAAATTTCTTAATTGGCATCTTATATCTTCTTCTTTGTCCTGAACAGTAAGTGTTCTGTAATTTTCTCCCCTGTTGTAATGCAGTAGAAGTTATGAAAAAAAAAACAACTCCAGCCATCATGCTGAAGACAAAATTTTAAATCATCAGTACACATCCTTTCTTTAGATTCATAGCCACTGGTTTGCAATGAGACACAACTGGATGATTTAAGATATGTAAATTATGTTTACACATGCCAAAAAAAAAAGACCCTACTTGTTTACATTGGTATTATATATTGCTAGGAAAGAAATACAGCTTGCTCTCAGCTACAACTCAAAAGGAAGAAGAGCCAAATCCTCAAGTTATAAGACAAACCATCATCTCCTGACAAATTACATTAACATTTAACAAAAACGGTTTGTACCAACAGACCATCACCAACTCTTAAAATTTCTCCAATCACCATTTACCATTATCAAACCCTTAACCAACAAATTCATAATTATTCGTGCTTTAGGGGACCTGCCAAGCTCTTAATGGAGTTTCATGGATCAACAATTTTCCACATGTCTTATTTTGGGAATCAATGAACTGGAGGCCATAACACCTGTTCACTTTGCAGAAGCTGAGCTAGGATTTATATTTACAGTCTATCCACCAGTCCTGAGCTCAACACTGCCTAATGTCCTATGATTGCTTCCCCACTTTGTTCACTCCATCAAAGCAAAACTTGCTTGTTTGCTTCTTTTGCCTTTTCTGACTTTGCATCTTTTGGGGGGAAGCGAGGACACTTTTATCCAGTTTCTAAATACTTTCAAAGACTGAAGATGCAGTTCATGTTCCCCTTTCCAGCGACACACACATAGTTTTATCAAAGCCTCTGTGCTACAGTATCTAAACATTAACAATATGTTGTCCAAAACAGAGTTAATATTGTTATGGAATTAAAACTGCGGCATTGCACAACATTTGCAAAAAGTTCTGCCTCAACAAAATAACATCAAGGATTATGAATTTACACAAGGTTCACTGAAGACACAAATTAGCCCACAAAATTTTTACTAATGAGCATAAAGCACAAAAGAACTTCATTTGACTCTAAAATCCCAGATTGAGATTTAAGTGGTCAGTGGATAAAGAACACATTCTTTTATTTATAAATCAATTGCAAATTAAAATGAAATTATATGGCATGCATTACCACACCAAAATTCAGGTGTGGTTAAAGCATGCACTGGCATTCTTGTTCTAATACCACCCAGGAACCACAGACACAAGAGCACAGGCTTTAGCACATGCCAGTGATTAGAATACCTGAGCTGCTGCACCTTCATTCTGAGAGACTATTTTAGCAGATTCTCTTTTCCAAAGACATATACTCTTTAGAAATCCCAACACTCTCTAGGGCTCCAATATTTAAAACAGCTTTTCTCCTAAACAAGAGAGAGTGAAGCCAAATGTGTCTAAAGAGGGTTAGCTGTCTACATGAGAGATCAACTGTCAAAATTTTCCCAGACTGTAGGATCTCCTAATGTGGGACAACTACTTCACAAGGGAGGAAGTACAGTTCTGGTTAGTCCTCTTCTGGTTAATAAAGTAACAAAGCTTAACAAAGGTTAATACACTTTTAAAGAGAGAAGTTAATATAAATACAAATACCAGAGACCCTTCTCCAGCCACCAGAAAAATAGGTGGGACTGCAATGAGCTACAACAGTAAATGGATCAGAAGATCCGAATAAAAATACTGAAAGGCACCTAAAAGCCTATGGAACATGCAGCTAGAAAAGATGTTTTTTTCACAAACTCATTCAATCTTCCACCTAGGAAAACCTAGATGAAAGGATCTTGTCAGTGTCTGAATCAGAATGTCCAACTCCTATTGCAACAACAGTTCTTAATTCTAGGAGATGCTTGTCTGAGCAATTAATGGTTTATGTACAAAAATAACAGTTGGTTTCACTGGTGTTACAGTGGCACAACACTGGCATTAACAAATGGATACGTAGGCCTTCAGGTGTGTAAGAACACAGTAACTCCCCCAACTTCGCCACTAGAGCTTCCAGACAGGTCTTAAGAGGCTCAGGACCAGAGGTCAAATGCTTAACTGTTGATTACTGGAGGGAAGGTCCATGGGTTGCTGAAAAGCCAAATCGTTCAGACACATTTTCAGGTTTTGGAAACGTTGCCTAGAAGGATTTTTTTTATTATTCTAACATTTGAATTGTTAACGAACTCCACCTCCTGTATTTTCACAGTGCAATGCAGTTTAAAAAAAATGTATCACTAGAAAGATACTAAAATATATAGGTAAAAACAAATTATCAAGCACTTATTACTGTTTTAATCTAAAGAGGAATAAGAATTATGTGGCTGTGCTAATTTTGTGCTTCCTTCTGCAGATGAATGAAGATTTTCTGTCTTAAAACATTTGCATTCAGCCCCGCCCCCCCAAAGTAATTTTCAATTCTGCTGGATACAGCACAATTGCATCTACTCTTTCAGCTGCAATGGGTTGTTGAAATTGAGCTATTGCCCAGCACCTGCTCTTAGTCAGACAGCTGAAATCAGAGGTTAGGGGAAAAAATAAAGATTTTATGTCATTGTAATGCAAGTCTCCTTTTAGCTTTGCTGCAGTCAGTGTTCAATTATGCTCTGTAACAATCTCCATTACTAGAGCTAGTGTTTTTCTGTTCCTCTCTGCATGTATTAACTTTCTTGTTCACACGTGATAGCCTTCTTAGCAAAGCAAAGGCGTCTTAAAAGACATTTGCCCACAGATTTAATGAATCTACATCTTTTTTAGCCTGTTGAGGATCCTAGGGTTCAAATGTATCTTCATTTTGAATGTTCCAAAGGAAGATAACTGATACAATAGAACTTAAATTATTCCTCACTGAAGGCCTGATAGGTCAAAATTAACCTGAAATTTCATCTAGTCTACTGAATACAAAACACAGAACATGTAACAATGAAAGGCTCCCACATAATTTTTTCCTGGGTGTATCCTATTTTTACAAGCTCAGGATCCTTCTCACTGAGAATGTTTGTAAGTTCACTGCATAGCCCAGATGTTTAAGACTTCATCAGAAGCAGGAACCAAGGCCCTAGGTCTGTAGGAAGAAAGCTCCAAAGACTTTGACCAGCAAGACTCAGCAGCAAATGGGAAGGAAGTAGCTCATGTGAACAGCTACTGGGAACACAGGAGGGGAAGCCTTGCTTTTGAAGTAGAAGAGAGCAACAATACATGGGCAGAGGGCACTGAGACAGGGGCGAGAGGGTGAACACCAAAGAAATTCAGGGGACTGGGTCTGGGACTTGGGGAAAAGGAAATCCAGAACAGGAAGGACTGGAGATAATTAGAAGGAGGATTTGAAAAGCTTAGAGCATAAGAGTTTTTATTATAATATAAATACATTATAATAAATTGACCTTGAAAAGAAGGGACATGGATAAGGTGGAAAAGTTTATGCCTAAAAATTAACCTGTTAGAAGAGTGGAGGTGATAGAAAACAGTGTTGTAAACTCTTGAAAATTTAATTAGGAGTCTCAAATATGTCTCTTCTTCCTCCATTAAACCTCCAGGTCCTGGAGTCACATGGCTGACTCAGTTTTCAGCAAGGGGAAAAAAATTCTAGCTGTCATGCCTGCAGAGAAAACCTTGAACATTCACACCCTAAAACCACAAACAGAATATAAATCAAAACATAACCTGTTATTAATAAATCTCATGAGTTGAATGTAGTCTGTCTTACAGTTCTTAACACAAGATACAGCATTAGTGTAAACCTAGCAGCTGCTTTCTAAGCAGATAGTAGCTAGAGATCCAAAAAAAGATTCCCAGCTGATATCATAGTCATCATCACCACATAATGACTGGCATGCTGGAACTGTGGGTAGCTCATTTAAAGATGCCATCTATTCATATATTCTGTATTCGACAGATTAACCCCTTCCCCGTGATGCAGAAGCATACTCAACACTCACTCACCAGCATCCAATCACCCTTTGCACGACTCTGTGCATGACAATGATTGTTCCAACAATAGCGTACTCGCAGCTGGGAAAGGTTCAGGCCATGCACAAAGCCACAGCAAGTCCTCAATCTGTCACAGATACTCCCCCATGAAGAGATCTATACAACAGTAAGCCTTTCTGTACGAAATTCCAGATCCCTGATCAACTATCCACGTCTAATGCTTTGGGGTATGTTGTTAAAGACTAAATAAAGATTTAGGTTTTGTTCCCAGCACTCTTCCTAGCTTCCATGTGCAAGAACACACAAATAAAGATTCAAGATGGAATTTTTCCAGACATACACAGAATAATTATTCCTCCAAAATTCTCATCTTTATCCTTGTGGATTCAAATGCACCCTTCAGAAATCTATCCCTCATTCCATATTCATCAGAAAAGAGGACATAACAGTTACAATTAGCATACTTCAACCAAGTTTACAGCCTTGTAGAGGTACCTACCCTACATCTAGTAATTTACCACTTTTCATTAACGCCACAACTGCCATTCATTTCTAACTTCCGCTTTCCCAACGTAGTAGATCAGAAACAACTGACGGATATGCCAGATCAGTCAGAAGCACTGTTATAACTGCCAACAAATCCTTTGGCAGATTCAACCATTTCATAATCATCTTGCATTTCAGTGCACCGAGCCTCAGCCAAAAAGCCTTTGTATCTGTGTCTCAGTCCCTACCACAAAAGAGCAAACTCTGAAGACCTGGAACTATAATGCTGTTATCAACAGTGATACAGAAAGTATCCAAATTCATACTTCTGTGCTAACAGCCCCACCCTGAAGAGAACCAAAAGGCAATTTTGGGGCATGCCAAATGAAGTCACCCTCAAAACAGATCAAGTTTCTATTTATTCTACTCCTTGGGGAAAGTGTAAAGAACAGAAATCTACAATAAAATTTACCCATCCATTCTTGCAGTTTTCAAAGCTCTCCAGACATATGAGTAAACACTCGTAGTCAATTCTGTAAGAATCTATACAGATTTTAAAAGCTGCATGAACTCTGAATATTCATCCATTTGCAAGGTAATTCCGATGTTGTTTCGTCACACTGTTTCATTTTAGTAACATAAGATTTAAAAAACCCTGATGAAATGCTTTATATTAAAGAGATTTCTTACAGAAAGATCTACTCATTCCTTTCCTCAACATTAATGCCCTCCTGAGAAGCATTGCTTACTCGAAGGAAAGCTACATTACTTCCTCAGTAGCTTTTATTAGGCAGTACATTCAAGTTACAGGTTGTAACCTGCTCAACCCTGAACATATCCAGAATGTTTCCATCTATACATGAGTAACTATAAAAGCAAGTCCTAGCAATATTAGTGGATTCTGCATCACAAAAATCACTTTTTAACCAGTATATGTTGTGGAGGAGACATGAAGTGACCTGCACAGTGCCCAACAGAATCTGAAGCACAAGCCATCTATCAATCTAAAAGACTATAACCTCGGTTTAATCCTCATGGTAAAGGCTTACCTTGCTTCTGAAATTCCTTGCTCTACTGGAGCTGCAGTTCCACCATAGCTGCCTTCTGTAGCCTGACGAAATGTGAGCTGCACATAGACCCGTGCAGTTTAACTGCTGTTTTGTGACCATTGCCTAAAGGAATGAGACTTCAAATTTCAGGGTCTTGTGGCTGTCAGGGCAACTTATCCTGCTCACACTAGAGAAGGGGCGCTTCCCACTCACAGGAATCTTGCTTTATTTGAGGAAGAAATGAAATGTGTGAATAAAAAGAGTGCTCTATTTCTCCTTAGCTGGTAAATACAGGATTTAACCTAACAAACACTTCTCAAGGGTAAGAACATCATCCTCTATTGTTGGGGTTAGGTTTTTTTTTAAATCCACAGGGTTTCTCTTCCCCTCTTTCTCACATATTCAAGATGAGAAAAGCTTCAGTGAGCACAGCTACCAGATTCCAATTTATTCAGCAGCAACCCCTGTGGACTGCTAACAGCAGACTGTGATTCTGTTTGGATTACAAGGCGTGGATAAGTAATTCTATCCTTAATCTATCACTGTCAATGCCAGTAAGGGAACAACTTTTACCTGTGAGAAGTCAGGCAGAGGAAAAGATTGAGATAGGAAAAAAAAAAAGGCGTGGGGCAAAAGGACAGCAGAAATAGAGAGGACATAAGTCCATTAAGAGCTCTATGTGCAAGTGCATGCAGAGGTAAGTAGGAAATGAGGGAATGGGACAAATGACCAGGGTGCTAATAGGAAAGTCGCAAATGGAAAGGAAACAGACAGATTTCAAGCAGAATTTTTCAATAGCAATGAAAATCTCACTTCCAACATAATCTATGCTTTCTATTACACGGATCTCAGTGTAAAATGGTAGAGCTGTTTGCAACCTCAGTAAATGCTGATGGATACTACTACATTACAGCCATGATCAATAAATCTCAAGTACATCATAATGGAGTCTCAAAGCCTTTGCATACAGACCTGTCAGTAAACTGGGGCAATATTACAAATAGACAACAAAGGATACTGCAAAGATCACAAAAATGGAACAACACAGAGACAAGTGAATTTCTTGGAGGATGGAGTGGAAGGCAGAAAAGATGAGAAAGGAGGTAAGCTATTTAGACATAAGTGATGGAGAACATCAATAACCGCACACCAGGTTTATATGGTGGAGTATTCAGGAATGGAAAACAGTGAAAGCAATAATGAGACCAAGGATTAATCCTTCTTTTCCTTTTTAAAGGAATCCCTAGTAAGTGATGCCATCACTATACTTCACTACAGTCATCATCTACAATTAAAGTCTCTGCCCACCCAGGCTAGAGAAGTCTCTTCCATATCTTGATCACAGAAAAAATGTTTTTTTATGTGCATATAAAAGACTCCTTTGATTTTGCTATAGGTACTTATCATTTTTATGTTATTTGCTTGCCTGGCTACATATCTGGCAGATATGTCACATAGTCCCAAACGTGTAAAATGGGTAATTCATACTAGAAAAGATCAAAAAACCTGCCTTCTAAGCAGGCACTACCCTGTGGTTAAAATAAAATTTGGAAAAACTTATTTTCAACCAACTCTACTCTTGGAATGTCCAATCTTATAATCCGCATAGAGATGCATTATTGATTATTCTCTTCTTCCCAAGCTTACTTACGGCTTTTCATAACAAGCAGATTCTGTGCTCCACAGTAAACAACCTAAAGTGTAGCCAACAAGGCTTACACCCTGAAAAACTATTGGTTTTAACTAATGACACACTTTCTAACAGCGTAAGATCTTTCAAAGAGATTGGAAGGAGGGGAAAAAACAGGAAGATTCAGTCTGCATTTTCAGCTCTAACCCAAACCCATTAAGTTTGACTTGGGACTGCTTAAGGAAGACAGAATATCACTTTAAAGATTAAGAATAGGGCATAGAAATAGTTTAAGAGTAGTCAAGGGAGATCTTAGTAAAAATATTTGAAAAAGAAGAGAAACAAATAATTAAAGGAACCAACCTACTGCAGTGTGAAAGACTACACAAAGAGGAAAAAAAAGAACAAAATTCTGAGATACTAAGAAGAAAGCAACTAAGCAGCTGGTGAACAAGTAAAGTCTCTCTGGGAGAACAGTAACATAGCCAAAAGCAAGAAGCATGAACTGGAGGAAAGGATAACCGATCAAATGTTGGCCCAGGTTGAGGAGAAACGTTGCTCAATTTCCACACTGGACGCACAGGCCTCATAGACTACTTTAGCCACGCTGACCCAACCGACACTGTGGAATTCAGGACATTTTTGGCCGATTTACAAGCAGTAAAGAACAAAGCGGGATGCAGCTCCGACTCCCGCTCCCATTTGACTCCAGCTCTAAGCCCTGAGGTAAAAGTAACCCAAATCACGGGACTCCCACAGCCGCTGACAAAACACAAGCCCCCTGACCTCTCCTCATGTGAGCACCACAGCCGACCCCTTCCTCAGACCTGCGCCACAAACGGCCGAGAGCGCCCCTCATACGCCCCCCGCCCGCCGCCGTGAGCCGTCTGCGCAGGCGCAGAGCAGCCCGCGCGGGGCGGGCGAGAGGAATAGCGCGTTCCCGCTGCGCAGATCAGGAGGGCCGCGGGCGGGGCGGGCAAGAGGAGCGTCTGCTGGCGCGCATGCGCAGGGAGACACTCAGCCAGGTGTGCGGCTTCGGCTGCCTCTGCACGGGCGATCGCGTTCCGAGGGCTCTTAGGCAGGAAATGGAGGTTTCTGTCCCTAACTCTCACTTGTATTTTCCCTTCTGGGTGCTGCCGCGCCCCTATTACACAGCTCTTTGCAATGTAACTTTATTATTTTCTGCCCTGTCCGCAGTGGGTCAGTTGCAGCTCTGTGGTACGGTCCCCTATTTTCTACCCAATAACAAGCCGGCTCCTGACAACGTACTTAGTTGCTGGGCAGAAATTACTCTGTTGTCCCCGTAACACCACGGCGCCATCCGCTGAGCGCGGGGCCCCGCCTTAGCTACCAGAAGGGGCG
>JAVJGG010000024.1:26227247-26242256 GCA_035590195.1 Aviceda cuculoides | reverse complement strand
CTCCTGGCAGGTGAGTCCGGCCCGTCCGGTCCCATGCGCCTCGCTGGCTATAGGGGCCTAGAGCGGGCTCCGTGGGGTGGGGCGAGGCCAGCAGCGGGGGCGGCGCTGGGACGCCCGGCTCCCCTCAGAGAGGAGGGAGGCCCGGGGAGGCGGGGGGGCGCCGGGAGGCGGCCTGGTTTCTCTCAGCCCCTCGTCGAGGGATCGCCCCGACGGAGAAGAGGTGGGGAATGAGGAGACAAGAGAGAGGTGGGGACCTCAGGTCCCTCGGGATGGGCACGGTGGAAATGGTGTTTGTCGTTACCCACCCCGTACCCTCTCCCTCCTACCACATGTGGAGAATGGAGAGCTGTGCTCAGGGAGGGTGTGAAGCGTAGTCGGACCAGCTGAAATGCAAGGACAGGATCTGAAAGAAAGGAAGGAATAAAATAAAATAAAAAAGAGTATTTCTGCAGTGTGGAAAGGTGGGCTGAGGATGGGGAAAGTGTGATGGGAGCAGGGTAGGCAGCCCGGTTCTGTCCCATATGGGAGGCTCCCTTTGTGCTGGAGGAAAAATTCATGTCGGAAATGGGGATGATTCTGAGAGTGTGATGGGAGGGTAGAGTCTTAGCAAAGAGTAGAAGGATGAAGCATGTGTAGTTCACATGGTGTCTTCTTCCCCAAGCAAACCAGAGGTTAACCTGAAAAAAAGTGAGGTGAAGACACCAGTCTATTTAGTCAGGATGGATTATAGAGGTGCTAAAAGTAAGTACAGCTGACTGTTAACACTGCCGGAAGAAAACTTTTTCTTTTTTTTTTTTCCCTCCCTCTACATTGAAGCTCTATGCGGCCTCAGCCAGAAGCACAAATCCATAAAACCTTTGTGTACAGACAACTCCCAGGTTTAACTCTTTGCTCCAAACCTGTTTTCTTTCATCCAGAATAAGATGTTTGCCTTTTTTTTTTAACCTCAGAAGTAGCTAACCATCAACTCACGCAAAGCCAAGTGTGATCCCTGGCAAATGCAAAAGAATTAATCTCCCTTGTGCCTCTGTTGACAGTTGCTGTGGACAGCATGAACATCTTGCCTGACTTCTAGATTTGAAACTTACACATTGTTTCCAGTTTGGAAGTTTCCAGGTCCCAATACATAGGCTTTGCTTAAGTCTTTCAAGTTTTGTCGTTTAGTGTTACCAAAGGCCAATTTGATGACCCTTTTAAATTCATACAGTTTTTCTTTGGATGACCTATTTATGTGCTTAATCCTAATTGGGTCTGGAGCTGCCTTTTCAATTATGTTCACAATGCAACAGGAAGGTCCTGTCCCATATGTAGTTCTCCTAAGTGCTACAATAATATCCACCTATTATTAAAAATAATAAATTAATGAAGCAGATCAGGCAAAATAACTTCCCTCTTGCAGAATAGACCAATATAGTGAAGGAGACATAAGAGATGAGTAACCACAACAACCTAAAGGGAACAAGAAAATGCAATTACTTAGGTAGGAGCAAAAACATCAGAGGTGAACAGGGAACTCTCGTGTACCTAAGGAAATGATTATGAAGAATAGAGTAGCTCACAGTATTGGGAGATGCACCAAGGTCAAAGAGAACAACAAGGGAAAAGGGCTTTTATTAGCAAAAGAAAGTCTATTAACTTGACAATAGAAAACAATTCCTGTGTTATCTCAAGGATAATTTACAGACAGACAGTAGAAGATATTATTGTTTAAGCTTACTATGGAGACACTCTGAAAAGGTTTTCATTGTAGAAAGACACTTGGCAGTAGCAGGCATTTTAGAGACGCACTACAGATTCTGGCAGAGTAACAGAAATATGGATGGAATAAATACTGTGGGATGCAGTACTGGCAGATGAGACCAAACTAAATGAAAAGAGCAAGGAAACTTACTTTGAGAAAGTGTAGTGATGTAATGGGCTAAGAGGATGACAAAGAATAAGAAGAGGGAAAGAACAACTAGGGCTGGCAAATTGAAGAAAGGCAACGCATTAGTTAAAAAATTTGCACTGGATGATGCCTACACAGTTTGGAGCAATGTATGCTTCTCTATCTCATTTTACAAAGACAGATCTAATTGTCTATTGAAATACAGAATAGCTTCCACTCAGAACAGAGTGTTGTCTTCAGCACAAGCTTGAACTGATCAGGGAACAAACAAGCTGACTTACCAGATTTTCCTGTCTAAATATTATGAGCCCAACTCAGCTCAAAGTAAGCAAGCATGCTAAAGATGTTTAAACAAGAACTACATTTGGTTAATGCATTTAGGAGCAATTGACACTATCCAAAATACCCTTCCTCCTCTATAATATTAGGTGAGAAGATAGCTTTACCAATTTCCTTCAAAACACCATCTAGGAAGCTGTAATAAGGTCAAAATATACCCCTTTCTGGGTTTATGTATTAGCAACATAAGGTAAAAGACTTGTATTCCAGGCTTGGCTGCCATGAGTGTTCCTTTAAGGGTAAAGCTAGAACCACTGAGGTATTTAATTCCTGGTTCCTGTCCTTTGAACTATCCAGGCTACTGAGACAGTATGTGAAGAGTGGATAAGCCCTTTGGGAACATTAAGTTAAGGCTTTGTTTTGCAAGGATTGTGATATTTTTCATGGAGTGATATGGGCATATGTGAATTCTGCAGTCCTCTGCCATTGCTTTGGATCTTACCGAGTTTTGTAACGGCAGGCCAAAGCAGGCAGCTGCCAGGTTTGCCTGAGGTGTTGTGCAAGCCATCCCAGAAAGCCTTGGCTCTAGAATAGCGAAAACTAAAGCCCTTTGGTTTTCCTTCCATATAGGGATGAATCAGCAGGCTCTTTCTCTCCAGCCAAGTGACGTTTGCTTCTGTTATGCCCAGGATGCAACTAATGAGCCACCAGCAGCATTGAGTCAGCAAGAGTTGCTCTCTTAGCAGGGTCAGCAAGAAGAGTTCATCGAGGAATGTTACCAGCTTAAGCAGCTTTGTAGTATATAAATGACCTGTCTCTTCCCTAAACTCAGTATATAACAAGGATTTGAATCTGGGGAAATGGATAATCTAAGGAGAGGAAGCAGCTTCCTGTGCAGCTCAGTCTCCTTATCACTCTGTGTTTTTCTCTACATGACAACATATCTGGGAAATTTTAATTCTTAGCTAAAGGCTATAGGGTAGGCATGAATTTTAGAACAAACAGCAGTTCCACCCTGATCTGGGGGCCCTTTACTGTTGTTCATAGAGCAGAAATCTGATGTCAGCACCATTATGCATAATGGCAATATTAATTTCCTCACATGGGTATTACCTTTTAGATTGTTTTGTGTTTCTTGTGACAGTTATCTTGCCTGTATTCAGAGTTACAGCATCAAAACTCTTATGGGAACAGAACTGAGGGAAAATAAGATTCTGTAAGATGAAACAAAAATCTTTTATGTTTTTGGTTTTGCAGGAGATCCAGCTGTGGGGAAGAGTGCTTTAGCCCAGATGTTCCGCAATGATGGGGCTCATTTTCAGAAGAACTACACACTGGTAAGCATACAACAGGCTCAAACTGCTATCCAACACTTTTCTAAGATGCTTGAGAAAACTAAGAAGATCTAGAACATAATAAATAATATGATTTTAAGTTGAGGCATTCAAGGTGCGGTCTTACAGGGTTTTCTTTCTCTTACACCCTGGATTTTGAAGAGAAACCATTTACTATTCTGTAAGTCTTTACATTATGTGGGTGCTGGTTTTGAAACTTAATGCAGAGTAATTTACTTAATTTTATAATTTTCCTGCTGAACCAATGTTTTCACAAGCTTTTGTGGTGTTAGAGAGCTTCCCTCTTTAGGGACTGCTCTATGAAAAAGCAGTGCTGAAGGAGAAAGCTTTTAATTCCAACTATTAAGTGTGCGTGTGGACAGTGCGCTTATCACTATGCAAACATGAAGATGTGCTGCATAGCCCCAAGATAATTATAATCTACAGAAACTGTTCCCAGATGAAGAGGATACAGTTTGCAGTCTTTCAGTGTGAGAATCAATGGTGATGACTAATCAGAAGCAGGATAAAAATAAAAGTAAATATAAGTAAAGTAAAAAAAGGAAAATATGAGTGTGGAGAAAAAAAACCCTAAAATATGTTTATTCATTGAAATAAAGATGGAAACCAGAAGTTAAGGATAGAAATAGAACAAACAAACAAGCTACAAAGCAGAATAAGATAAAAGGTGGAAGAGGCACAAATAACCTCAGTCCCATATGTTAGCTGATCACATGTTTGGTGCAAAATGTTCTAAGGCGTGCTTTAGAGCAGCAATGTGATAGTGAACGTAGCCCTGCAGATTTCAACTAGTACCCCTAGTTATATATAAGCAAATCTCTGGATGTTGGTTATTCTCTGTCTTTTTTCTCGATCAGAGCAGATCTACGTGGCTTTGACATGTAGGTGGGAGTATGTTACCAGAGTTATGAGGAGTTCCCAGCAGTCTATGTTTGATGGGATTGTAATGATTCACAAGAATTGCCTCAATCCAGTGCTTAGTTGGTATACAATCGGACAGGCTCTTAAAAACTTCTCTGATCCTTGTTTTCCTGATTTTTCTTGACAGACAACGGGCATAGAACTGTTGGTGAAGGCTGTATCAGTTCCGGAGACAAGTGGTGATAGTGTGGTGAGTTTTTCTGTGACATAAATTGGGTCAGAAAGACATCCAGAGCTCAAACCTCACTTCAGTCTCATTCTGGTGGTAGATTGCTCTGCATGTTCATAAAGCCATTAAGTTGCATTAAGGAAATGAGGCTGATCATGTACAATTGTTGATACTCCAGGGTGAGTTTAATGTTAAAAATATAAGTTTTACATACTTTTATCCAACATGACATCTTAAACCAAAGCTGTTGCCAGTTTTGTTAGGAATCTGCTCTGTCCTTTAGGGCACTCAGGTTTAGTTCATGTTTCTTAGAACTACAGAAGCTGGAACTTACCTGTTAGGGTCTCCCTTAATGCCCTATACTCCACTAGTGGAATGTGGACCATGTGTATAATTTTGTATAAATAGTGCAGGTTACTTTCCTGCTCCACATATTCTGTCTCCAGGAGGGATGGAAACCAGACTCAGGGCCTTGGAGGTAACCCTTTTATTGGTTATATATGAAGAATAGCTATTTCTTTTCTCATACTATTTGAACTGGAGTATTGTCAGTGCAGGGAAGTTGTCCCTTAGGGACACAACACTGCTGTACTGAATGCGGGAGTCACAAGTTCCGGTATTAACTTTCAAAACCTTTCCCTACACTGCATTTTTCCTGGCAAGAGCCTTCTTTCTGCTTCTTCTTTCAGGAATTCTTCATTTTTGACTCTGCAGGAAAAGATCTATTTTCTGAAATGCTGGAGAAACTGGTAAGTCTTATGTAACTGTCCTCTTCTTCCAAAGAAGTGCTTTTGCTTTGAAGATCTGAACTACCCAGTCTGGCAGATGTAGCAAACTTTGTCTTCAGTGTAAATGGGAGCAATTACCTCAGTTGCCAATGCATCCTGTTCTACCTCTCTAAAACTTGTAAAAGTACTAGAAGAAATACTTTCCAGAGGAAGGAAAGCAGACATTCAGTTTTCTTACAAAAGAAATAGGGATGTTTAATGCAGAATCGCTGTGTATGGTTGGTTAAAGTTATTTTTATTTCTTAGAAAAACATCTATTTTGATGCTATGCCAACAGTGGGGTTTTTTTGTGTTATAGTGATGTGTTTGATCCAATAGGGCTCATTTTTGTCCTTGAGATAATACTGCCCTTGGTTGTTTCCTTCACACATTTGTGTCCTTACCTGTACAGTTCTCTGTTGTGTTATCTCATTTTGAGAGGTAGAATCAGTTAATTGATGTGAGGTTTCATAGGATGGCTAAGGCAACCTAATGGTTCATTGCTCTACAAGACGTAATTCCACTTTTGCCCTTGCACTATGTCTGGTTTGCAAGGGACCCTTGTAGAAGCCGATTCAGCGTGAAGAATCAGCTTCCCCAGGGATCAGATGAGTGCCAGAGCCGATACAAATAAAGGAACAGGACCTTGCAGACAGGAATGGGGAAAGAGAGCAAGACTACCTCTCCCAGTGCCAGCTATCCATTTAGTCAGCTCAACTGAAATGTGAAACCTCAGCCAGGGCGTAGGATTCCTGTATGTTAGGCTTTTTATTTTTGTCTTAGCATCTGTGTTTGCCGTGTTCACGGACTGGCTGTTGACCACATCGGTTTCATTTGAGCTGACAATGTTCCTTTCTTGCTGTGCAGTGGGAGCAACCCAACGTCCTGTGCCTTGTGTATGATGTCACTAATGAGCAGTCTTTCAACAACTGTGCCAAGTGGTTGGAGAAGCTGAGGGCTCAAGCAGCTGGAGTGCACATCCCAGGTAAGAAATGAGTGAGATTCTTGTTATCTACTCCCCTCTTGTATGACAGCAGTTGTTCCCATTGAGCTGTGGCCTAGAGCGTTTATTTTAAGCCAAGGCCAGGCATGGCTTCTTCCAACCCATTTGCTTTTATCACAAAGCAGATAAGGCATGAGTATGTTTCCTTTGTGGAACCTTTTCTAGGTGGTTGTAGACTGTTCTCCACGCCTCCAACTTTTTCAGCTACTTCTACAAATGTTCTAGCCTTTACTGCTAACAAGTCAGCATTTCTGGGTTGTTGTTTTTCCTGTTTCATGGGTTTTTTTCTGTAGGTGTCTTAGTGGGGAATAAAACAGACCTGGTTGGTCGCCGAATTGTGGAGCAGAAGCAAGCACAGGAGTGGGCTGAGAAACATGGCCTGGAATACTGTGAGATGTCAGTGGTGAGTATCTGCTCCTTCCACCATCTGTGGAAGTGGGTGTCTGTAAAGTTATTTTCTCTTTCAGGTAAAGAAAGATAATTGGGGGCTCTCTTCCACTTGTTTGTTGTCTAACTCACCCTCAGTTTTAATCTCTCTTTTGTGAAGCAGTTAGAGCAGAAATAGTCAAATGCTTATTCCATCTGTCATTCACAACTTTCTTATTTCTTTACAGAAGGAGATGAAAAATTTTGAGGCCCCTTTCCACATCCTGGCAAAGTCATTCCACCAACTGTACAAAGAGAAAGTGGAAACTTTTCACTCACTAGCTTGAGGGTCATGACTGGTGTGACTGACTTACCCTCTAAGCTTCTTCTAGAGCCCAGAATCCTGCAGGATGGAATACAGAGAGAAGAAAACAATATGAGCTATTTGCTTCTTCATGGTCATCTTCTGGTAATTCAAAATAAACTAGAAATAAGCAAGTCGAAAGGCACTCTTCTGAAGCTGCTACCTCAGCATTCCTTTCATGTCCTCTAACTTGGTTCTCTGCTCACTGAAAGTCTGCTAGGTTGGAGGAGGCGGGGAGTAAAAGGGGAGGGCAGAATGGAAATTGCCAGCTCTTTGCTTTGATACTGTCATGTCTCTTGTCTGAACAGACTTCCTGCTGCTACAGGCAAGGATTTAGAGGTTTGGAGAAGAAGAGAGGAAGCTGACAGGATGTTTTTCAACTTAAGCAACCCAACCTCGATATGTATGTTGCAGGGCAGGACTGATTTGGCCCTGCTGCTTGAAAAGCATTTTCAGTAGGAGGCCTGTGCCCTAAAATCAACACACGGAGACTTGAGATGTGTGGGGGCCAAGCTGGATTTAGGTGTGTTTCTAGGAGTGGCCAGAGCTGGAGGCCTGTTTTAACAGTGTTACTCTTATCAGTTGTAGGACTGATAAGCTGATGACTAATATGTGTTTCTGACTTCTAGAATCTGGTTCCTTTTCTTCAATGTGGCTCACTTTCACTGCCTGGTGGGAGCCGTCTTGCATCTGTACCGCCGTCACTTGGTGACGCAGTGCCCTCTGCTGGTCCCAGTGTTTCTCAAGAAGCTACCTTTCCTGAAGCGAGCAGGACTTCCTACAGACACATCCAGTTTGGCTTATCTGCAAAATGGGGTCAGATAGCAAGAATACCTCTCTTATTCTAAAGACGAGTCCAAAATTTAAAACAAATTCTCTTTTCTTCTTCATGTCTTTGTCATCTTATGTGGTTCTGTGTCATTTTTCTTTTCGTCAGCTGGACTTGGCATACCATGTTCTCATTAAGTTCAGTTCTCAATCCCTTTGTAGAATCGGAGTCCTCTTTGTTGTTAAATTTTCCCTGCTTGTCCTTGAATTTCGGATTAAAGACCACCACTCTAATGTTGCTAGTGGAAACAGGATTAATGAAATGAAAGACAGCCTGGCTAAGTTACTCTGACTCAACTGTGCCTGGTGACAAGTTTCGTATCAGAAAAGGTAAAAGCCTAGAGAGAACTGCTCTTTTGTGTGGAGTACTGATGTTGCACGTGTAAGAGTCTAGTTGCTAATGCAGTATGTGAAAGCATCCACAGTGAGGTACTGCCTTGTAACTGAGCCTAACACTGAGAAGTTCAACACTGTAACCTTTCTCTTCTCCCAGATTATGTTAGCCTCCCTTGGGCAAGGGAAGCTGAATTCTGTAGAGAGCAAGCACTGAGTGATTTTTCAGGCAGGCTTTTCAGGAATCTGTGTTTCAAGACTTTTATGTGTGCATTTTGAAACCATTTTTATGCCCAGTGCTAGGAAAGTACATTGGATTGAACATAAGAAATATGGCTGCAGATGTTGTAGCAGAGTTTACGAAGCACTTCAAGAATCTGGAGAAGCAGCTGGGCTCATTGCACTGGCAACAGTGTGTTGATGCTGGGAATTAGCTAGGGAGCATGAATACCAGCTAAAGAGGTTAAGTAGGAGCTCAGCCCACAAGAAAAGAAAATGAATAGGTTCTTTTGCTAGAAGCCACCTCAAAAACATGACAGAACCAGCTGGGAAAGCCCTTGCTTCCTCCAAAGAAGTAAGGACTCCTTCATGGGCTTAGGGTAACTAGGAGACTCCCTCTTTTTTGAATGGGATTAGCACTACTGGCATTTGTATCTTACATGGGTTGTCTTGTTAATCCTGGGAGGTGTCTGTTGATTTACATGGGCTCCGTGGAGTCTTGCCTGCAGGTGCTAGTACCTCTATTAAGAATAAAAGTTATTTTGGATGCTGTGCTGATCTAGTTAAAGGACTGAAGAAGGTTTGTTTTGATTTGGTAGCTCATTTCCCCCTGGCTCTATTGATGATGTGATTACAACACAAGACAGATATTTTTCCAAATTGAAAATAGCATGCCAGGTGTGTATGCCGCCTGTGACGTGGTATGTGAGGGGTATGAACGCCTTGGGAATGGGTGATGAAATGGATCCTATGCAATCTTTAACCAGGGAGTTCAATCTCTGTGCACCAGAAGAACCTCCCATAACTTCAAATAAACAGTCTAAATGCACCAGTAAGATGAAGATTGGTGAACGCTGTTTTATGAAATGAATGCAAAAGCTGGAGGATCTCATTAAGTGAATGCTTGCAGTGGTGATTTGTGATTTATAGGGAAGCTGCTTTTGAGAGGTTAGTGAAGAAAAATGCATCCCATGCAGGGGAAGATGTATTGCCTGAGAGAGGAAATGTATGATCTAATTAGCTAGCAGTAGGGATTCACCCACTGCCCCTTTCCCTGTTTCCACAGGCCATGACTAGAATTAGAAAAGAGGTTGTGTCTAAAGCATGTTGCCCAACTTGCTTTTCATGGGACTATTTCAAGCACTAATGTAGACACAGTTTAATGCCCTTCAAAATGGTATGTTTGACAGCAACCATCTCAGTCCTTCCGAATGCATTTAAAAAGCATAATATATTGTCCTTCCTGGCTAACATCCTATATAATACCAGCATGATGCAGGTGATGCTTGTTGCTATTTTCCTAGCTTTTTTGTGACCTTGATTGTGGAGTCTAGTAGTGAAGAGTAGATAGAGAACATGGGAGCCAGATATGGGAAGGCTGTGGAAAATAGTTTTGTGTCTATGTGAAGGAGTCTAGGGTAGTGAGTAGGTGAGCTGGACAAGCAGGATGAGTAAGAGCCTGAAGCCATTATTAAGTTTCTCTTACTGTTGTTCAGTAACTGTTGCGGTCACATCTGTAGGGTGAGGATGCATGTTTGCTGCTTATAGCCTTAGCATCACTCTGAATTACAGACACCATGAAGAACAGTGGGCAGAAGGCAGAAAGCCTGTCTGCTGACCGGGAAGCTTGTTGTCTTCTTACAGCTCCCCTACTTTGTCCGTCTGTGCAGTGCTGCAGGTGCTCAGCATGGGTGTTTACAACCCAGAAGAGATCCAGCTCAACCAGAGCTGAAATTTCAAAAGAAGGGGGAGGAAGCAAACAGGCCTTTAACCATTTTTAAGAGATACATAGTCCTTTTTCCTGCTTGCTTTTTTGATTAGACAGAAACATTCTTTCCTCCTTGGAGTTCCTCCTTCTTACCTTTCCTTTGGTCCTCATGGTTCTGCTGCACAGAATCGCTGTTACACTTGTGCCCTGCTTTACTTAGCTTGATACATCGCCAGCTGATTTTTTTTATCCTTCTAATTTCTGCATTATCTATTCCCAAGGCTGCAAGACATTTCTTCTTGGAGAGATTAATAGACGAAAGAAAACAAAAGTGGAATTTTTAGTCAAATTGTCTTGGAAGAAAGAACCTTAAGAAGCTGACTGACATTCTGAAATTTTACTGGAAACTCGTTTGTGTAAAGTTGTCATATTAAAGACGCTTTAATGGTTTTGTTTTGTCTTGCCAGACATATTCTACTGTGGAGTGAAATGCAGAAAGACCAGGTTTTATTGTGGGAGTTAATAGGAGTTTCAAAGCTGATCATACTGTGATAAGATCTGTTCAGTCTTAACAATGGAGTGGTCACTGCTGTTCATAATAAAGCATTAAATATACTGAAATGGGGCTGTCAGAACAGTTTCTTCTAGAGATTTGTTCATTTTAGAGACTTAAAACTTAAGAAAGGACATCTTTCAGAAAACTAATCTGATAAATGACAGCATTTGGACCAGGGTTATTTCTGATACAACTTCAGTGACTTAAAGGGCTGGATTTAGTCTTTTATGCCAATTGACTCCCTTGGGTAAGCTTCATTTCTTTACCCACTATACATCTTGGACCGATCTGACCTGATAGCAAAAGACACATGATGTTGTTGAAAATGAAATACTGCCTTGGGGCAGAAGGATAAACTCTGTGGCCTCCTGAGGTCCTCCCAGCAATACTTTCTATAATTCTATTAGATTAAGTGGGGAAAGAAGTAGTGTGGAAAGCACAAAACAGGCTAAGTCATAAACTAGCAATTAAACTGGGAGCTGGGCTGGGCTACAGCAGAAAACGTACAATCTATCCCAATTAAGAGCTGTATCTCAAGAGAAACCAGGAGCCTGACGCAGGTGCTGACAGCAAAGAAAACACTGCATTTCTGTTCTGTAGGCAGCAACTGCTTTCTACTGGTGCTTACACAGATCCATGGGGGTCCATACCCCGCTCAAGATTCTGCTCTGCTTTTAATAATTACCGTATCTATGATGTTCAGATGGCAACTGCTTGCAGTTGTTGTCTCATCTGCCTGTATAAAGCCGGCAGTGTGATGGCAGATTATCTGCTACTAGCAGGAAGACATTCCTATTCCTGACACCCACCTGATGGGACCCCTCTCTCCCCATGCATTCTCAGTCCTTCTTTTCCCATCTCCTATCCACTTCTTGATGGAGAACAGCCACCTCTGCTTGTTCTTAGCAAGTAATTTTTCCATCTTGCAGATGGTACTCCATGGAAGCTAAGGGACTTCTAGGACCTTCTGCAGCAGAGGTGGAGTCTGAGCAGGAGCTCTTCAAGGGCCATGTTGGCCCCCGCAATGTCTCTCTTAGCCTAAGGGCACATCATCTCTCTACTTCTCCCATCCTATTTCCTCCTCCTGCTGTCATCTCGCCTTGAGAACAATGTCTTCTGTGCCAGTTGCCCTTGGCTCTGTTGACCCAGAACAGCAATGCTTGGGGGAGGGAGAAAGAAGAGAGCTACTCGATCTCGAGTCTTTTCAGGGCTCTTTAGCTGTTGTGACTCCCTGTCGAAGCCACCTGAGAGACGGGGATGTTGCTCAGTCTAGAGTGTAATTTCCTGGCAGGAGACCCCCAGCTGAGTCCTGGCAGCCTCAGCTTGGCTCTTCAGAGCTTGCCGCACTGTAACTTTCACAGACAGTGGCTGTTCTCGTTCTGACTTGGAGTTTTGGTGGGTTTTTTTCACTCCTTGGGGGTCTTTCATTCTTCTGTCACAGCTTCACATATTTCCTCCCCTAGAGCTGTTTGTCAAAGCGAAGCCTGGAATTGCTCTCTTTCCTAGTCTCTGAGATCAAAACCAAATCTGGCAATGTTTAAAAGGGAAATGTGACAGAACCTACATGTCAAGCTGGGGTCAGGGATGGGGTCAGTTTGATGAGTTTCCCTCCAGCCAGATATGCATCAATTGGAGAAATGTGGAGCTTGTAATCTTCTTGCACAAGTTCTGGAAAAATACACAAAATGAGGACTTTGAGTTAGGGACTGTGAGCAGAGTAGGTATATCGGCAGAACTGATCAGCTGCTGTGTCCCAAACAGGACAAATGCAGGAGCAGGAGGGGAATAGGGATATGCAGGAAAGAGCAGGGTTTATATCCCTTCTTGAAGAGCCCAGAGGATTTGCTGAGGTGGAGTGGGAGGGTGGGAATTAGCAGTGGGAAGACGTAAGGCTTTTCCTGGCTTGTAGAATGATGTATGGAAATAAAGTGGGAGGAAAAGTAATTTTTGCATGAGCCATTGAGGGAAAATGAGGATACAGGGTAGAGCTGGATGACACTGCAGGTGGGAGGGCAGGTAGTAAGAATAACTGAACAGAGATTTTTCAGGGCCAAGATTTTGGGGCCAAGGTCAATTTGGGGAATTCGGAGCCGTGATGAGTAAGGTCAATGGTGGCCATCAGTTTTGGTTCAAGATGTAGGGCCTGCACGTTAGAACAAGGGTGGGTTAAAGTCTGCATGATAGGGTTGACGCTGGGATTTGATAGGGCAGTAGCGAGAATCCAGAATGATAAGCCTAGGAGTAGTGTGGGGAGGCAAGAACAGCAAACCGTGATGCTGTGAGGAGCAGTGGCTGGAGTCAGCATATCCAGGTGAGACCAGAAAAAATAGAGTAGGTAAGCTAAGGACACTGTCAGACTATCAGGGTGGAAAAGTGTAAAGAGATGTTGGAAATTCAGATTGAGTACAGTTCTTCCAAGGGGATTTCAGAGTGGAGAGAAATAGACGCCTACAATTGTTACCCACACATCTTTATATCATTTAAAACACAAATTAGTTCTAGCACTACCTCTGTTTTCTTTTGCCAGAAAGTGGGGTGACCTATTTGCTTAAACCTTTTTTTCTTTTTCTTTTTTTTTTTTCCCGGGGGGGGGGAGGAACAACAACAACACAAAAAATTATGCCTAATTGTGCTGCAGCATCCTGAATACATTATGTTCATCTGCTCACCTGACCAAGCAGAATTGTCCACTGCAACTTAAGCATTGACATCTCACAACAAAAACTTCATGATCAGTTCATACAGTGGAAGACATCCCCAGAATATCAATATTTAACCTCAAAAAAATAGAAAAATGCAATGTGTGTGAGGTCAATGTAAAGCAGATAGAAATCACTCTGTTCATGAATAAAATTACCTGCAATAAAAAATGCCTTCAGCTCTGCATGGGAGGAATCTCTTTTCTGTGTTGGTTTCCTTTCTCTGCTTTTGCTAATTTATTTTGATTCTTGTGAAGCATCTCTTTCTCTTAGTCTAACAGTTGTGCTTGGCCACCGTGTGCTACTTCTAGGACTTTGTTTTTCTGATGTTGGGTGTCTTCAGTTTGGGGACTGTGAAACTCAAGTTTTGGAATTCAGGTTGCAGTTGAAGCATCAGGCATAAAATCAGCTTGTAAGGACAGCAGAACAGAGTGTCTAGGAAAGACATCTTGCAGGGTTAAGATGCTGCTTCTCAGTGCTGTTGTCAGCAGAGCGAGATCAGGCTGCAATGAATGCGAAAACATTAGATGGGCAGGGAACGCTGGTGGGTAACAAGTACGGGTTTGTTGTAACTGAGGTAAATGCAGAGGAAAGGATGCTGCAAGTCTCTGGATGCAGATGTCTAGGGAGGTAGAAGAGAAGGTAAAGGAGCATTCTTGGACAGTGTCATGAAACTGGGTAAGGGCAGGAGGACAGTTCTGGTACGAGAAAGAGCAGAGTAATGCAGACAGTCCTGTAGTTTCTGCACCTGAGACCTGGGGATATTTCCCTTAGGTGGACTAAGTCATTGCTCTGGATGGCCCTCCCAGCTAAAACTGCCAGTCGGGTGGCTTTCCCTCTTCACCAAGACAGAGGTGATCGCTGGATGCCATCTTGGTCCGCAAACATTTTGATATCTGATTCTTCTATTGTCTGTAGAGGGGCTGTCCATGCCTCTTGCCTTTTTCCTCATAACTATCTCTGCACATGGGGGACTTGTAACCACGTGTCCCCACAATTCTGCTACACCTCCCATGCTAACAGCCCTCCCCATGACCTTAAGGCTGCTTAGATCCCCCCATGTACTTTTCTTTCTGGGCTTGTAAGCTGCTGTCAGAAAAAAAACCCACTGGTCTTTCTGTCCTCTACCACCCTCTCCTACCCCTCTCTTCTCCGTCTGGTACTGGGGTAGAGCTTGTGCCCCATTCAGCTGGCTAGTTCTAGCACAAAACTGGACTGGTATAGGAGCGAGAGAGCGGTGCCCATGTCGGATGTGTGTCTCTGCACGGGCGAGGGCCATCCGAGGCAGGCACCCTTTCCTCCTTTTATCAGACTGCGCTCATTTATTATACCATCTGTTTTCCCAGTGCCGGAGATGATGCTGGGGATATGTGACTTGGGGCACTCAGGCAGAAACTGGCCTGCACAAGGCCGGCCATGTGTTTGCCTTCTAGCAATGCAGCGGTCAGCAGCAAATTCTTTGCCGCCGCCTCCTCTCAGTATGGGAGAGAGCAAGCGTGGGTCTGGGTGTGTAGGAGACGCAAAGAGATGAAGTGTGTGAAGCTGGGGGCGGGG
>JAVJGG010000024.1:26172126-26214369 GCA_035590195.1 Aviceda cuculoides | reverse complement strand
TGAGAGAGGGAAAGGGGGGGGGGAGGAAGCCCAAACGCAAAGCCATCCGGGGAAGGGAGGCTGCGGGGAAGAACTCCCTTCCTGAGCCGTGTGCCCAGGCTGGAGGGTGGAAGGATGCTGGGGTGGAGACAGGAGCTCTGAGCACCCCGGCCAGGAGAGGCAGTGAATTCAGCTCATGCCTATCTGCCCAAGGAGCCGTACCCAGAGGGACGCGGTCTGAGGGGGAGGAGGAAGGGGCGGGTGAGCTTTGTCACATCGGAGGAGCTCGGGGCTCCTTCTCCTTTACATCTGACAGGACCCCACGGGCACTCCGGAGAAGTGGCTTGCACCCCAAAGGAAAGCTCCAGGATGCTTCCAATTAAAAGCTCCAAAGTGCCCCCGGCCCCCCCCCCAACGCTGTGCCGCCAGCCCAATCCCCAGTGATGCTCTCCAGCGGGCTCCGACTGCAGCCGTGCACGAGGGGGGTGAAATGCAGCCTGAGCACAAGCTGCGTGGCCCTGGTGGGGGGGTCCAGCCGCGTAAAGCTTGGGCTGGCCCATTCCTCCAGCCCCCGGGTGCCGGGCAGAAGCGGCGAGAAGTTGGGGGGGGTGGGTAGGAGGGTGCAATGCACCACACCGGAGCTGAGCCCAGCTCTGAGTTCCTAGCCCCAGGGCACAGGTTGCACCAAAACTTGGATAACGGCTGGGTAGCGAGAGCATCTCAGCAGGATGCCGAATGTGCCGAGCAGGGCCTGAGCACTGGTTTTGCTTCGCTGGGGTGGGGGCACGGCACAGGTCTGGCACTGGGATGCCTCCGTTTGGCTTCCCGCAGCCCCACGGCCTGCACGGGCTGCTGGCTGGCACGCTCTTGCTCCCAGGACAGCACAGCCAAATACGTCCACCGGCCCCCGGACAGCAGGTCTCTTACTGTCACGTCTGAGCCCCTTGAGGGGGGGGTTATCTTCTTTCTCGGCAGAAGGAATCAGAAAGGTGCCCCTGGTTGCCTCGCTTTCCCTGGCGAAAGCTGGAGGGAGAAGGGCGCAGCAAAGGCTCCTTTTGCCCGAGACACAGAGGGTGGGCAGGTTTGTGGAGGGAAGGGCTTGGTCCCAGCAGGCTGTAAAAAGGGCAGAACCCTCGGACTCTGCTCGCAGCCTGCCCACGGGGTGGCAAAGGCACCTGAGAAAGGGGGTGGGACAGACCCCCTGCCTGGGGCGGGTGTCGGGGCAGGTCTGTAGGGTGAGGGGAGGTAGTGAAGGCAGGAGGCATTGTAACAAGAAAATAAGCAAAGAAGGAGCCCAGACTGCCTCCTGCTACTGGTAGGAAGCCTCTGATGAGGTTGCCTTCATTTGTGGGGATGTGGGGGAACGCTGGCATTAGTCAACACTGTAGGCTGTCAGAGATTGGTGGGCTCCTCGTGTTCAAAATACGGTGCTAAATTGTCTTTTCTCTTCTTGGCCAAGATATCCAGTAGCAAAAACGGACGTGGGGACTCAGTCTCAGGCCGTACACACAGATACGCTGCGGTCAGAATCATAAGTTCCTCTTAGAGAATTTGGTCCCTGGGCTTTCAATTTTGGGCTTCCCTACTCTTCAGCCATTCTGTTCCCCACAGTGGATGTCAGTCAGCATTTTCAGATCTTTGTATCTCTCCACAAAGGAGTCTCATTTGGGATGTTCCTCCTCTGTCAGGATTTCTTTCCCCCCTTTCTCGTGTCCTACAGTGAGCCCCCGCTCCATGGCAGGGCCAAAGCAGAAAGGTGGTGTCGGTTCCCATTGCTGCAGACCACACTTCTGATTTTTTTTCCTCATCTTCCTTGAGATAATTCTTTCTCAGACTTTGGGTTTGCCCAGATGTGTCCCCGGGCCACTCAAAAATCTTTGCCCTTCAAGAAAAATGGCCTTTCTCAGTCCTTTAACTGCGTAGGCACAAAACACACACGTACACCAAGCAATTGAGATCTGCAAGCTCATGCCACACATGGATATTGCACCTCTTACAACTTTGAAATGGCTGCGGATCTTCCAGCCTAATTCCTTTTTGGCACCCAATGTTTTAAAACCACTTTTTATTATGAGTGATGCCTTGTCTAATTCTTTCATTAGCTCCTGTAGATCTGCAGGATCTCAAAAAGTGAGCGACGATGCCTTATCAGGGTCTTACGAAGCAAGCAAATGAAATGTATTTTATGTCTGTAGGTTATTGGTTTTGTCATGTTGTCATTATTATTAGGAAAGGGATAGGTCTGGGAGGCTTTTATACTGAGAAGGAGGGAGAGAAGAGTCCAGGGCAGGCAGGCATGAGTGATGCACATGGGGTTAGACATCCCTGTAGATCTGACTGGTGTGAAGGCAAGTAATTGAATGGATGTTGGTGCAGAAGATAATTCCTGCCTAGAGACCCTTCCCAAGGAAAATTAATGAGCGGATCTGTTCCCTTTCCAGCTTGTTATATCTGAACAGCGCATGAGAGTTAAGTGCAGTTTCAGTGTTCGCAAAAATGAAGAGCTGACAGCAAAGCGAGGCAGGGCACAGGCAGTGGACAAGCTTCTGCCAGACAATTCTGGCGCTGCGTCGCTTCCTCGCGCTGCCTTCTCCCACTGCTCTTCGCTCCTGGGGCACCTCTTTCCTTTCGCACCCATCTTATGAGTGGTTTTTTCCTTATCTTCCCTCTTACCTTTCCCGATTTCCTTTCTTTTACCCATCGGTTCTCTCAGCGTCCCTCGTAACTGCCTGCCGTCCTACTTCCAAGGATCCACAAATCTGCTGGGGTCCTTTCCCCTGACTCTTGCTGTCCTAATCCAGGGGCTTTTCTGAACGCGTAGTGAAAACAGCAGTAGATTAAGTGGGGGTCTCCGTGTCTTCACGGGTCAGGACCAGGAGCAGCCTCGCACAGCCCCGAGATGAGGCAATGGCCCAGCACAGTGCTGGTTGCTGCTGGCGTTGCATCTGCCGGGGAGAAGGAGGATGCAGAGCCGGACGGGCCTTGGATGAAGAGGAAGACAAAGGAATTTAAAAAGTGGGGTGGCAGACGGTGAGGGAGAATGACTCGGGATCCCGGACTTGGGTGGGTTTGGTTCTTGGCTTAAATTCACACCTGAGTGTAAGTCACCGAGAAGGCAGGGATTTGAGGGACTGAGACCCCCAAGCTCAGTTCCTTTGTAAGATTTGACAAGGAAACGTTGCTCCTCACCAGAGAGTTGCTAGAACGGGCTTTTAAATTGCTTTTAGATTACGAATCTTCCTACTGACAGAGAAAGAGGAATGGGTTAATATTGTCCTGAAATGCACCAGAAATTGCCTTGCTGAAGAGAGTGAGAGCGAAATGCAGTGGGAGGGACATGGAGATGCAGTGTGGCAGCAGTAATGTATAAAGAAATTACACAGAGATAGAACAAATGTCTCTTTGCCAGGAAGACCAGGAGCTATTCCTATCCAATGGTTCCTTTTTAACCCATCCCTTTCCCCACGCAGCCCCCCGAGCCCCCGTCTCACTTCGCTGCGCTTTGCTACGATCTAAGCGAGAGTTTGGGGGGAGGAGGGCTGCTGAGGTTTGACAGCAGAATCTCCATATTTATTTAATTTAAAAGCAGTAGCGAGGAGGTTGCCGGGGGGAGCAGGGAACATTTCAGGCTCTCAGATGGCTCTGCCCCCTGCCCCTGTTTTAAGAGCAGATTCCCAATCAAGCATACCCGGTTTATCCCAGGGGGGAGCCCTCGCTGCTCCGTTCTGCTTCTCCCTTCCATATTGCACTCCTTGTCAGGGGATGTGCTGCTGCCTTTCACAGGCAAGAAACCTTTCCCCTGGCAGGGGGCTTTCGGGGAGGGAAGGGGGCTGCTGCCGGGGAAATGGGTTAGCAGTGGGGTTCTCGCTCCGTCTCCTTCCCCCGCAGCCCCCATCCCAAGGCGACGGCTACCCGGCAGGGGAAACGCAGAGCGCAGAACAGGTCAGGCATACGCAGAACCTATTGTAAATACGGTACACCTAAAAGTTATTTTTCCCTTGCCTGTATGACCCCAGCTTTTTCCTCGCCCTCCATCTTTGACTCATTCTATCCATCTCCATTTTAATTTGTTATTGTTTCCCTCCCCTGTTTTTCCTCTTCATTTTTCCCTTTCATCTCCCTGTCTCTTCTGTGCTTTCTCTCAAAAGCAGCTTCTCCTTCGTTATTTCTGCCTGTTTCTCTCCAAGTTCTCTGAGGCCCATCCCCCTTGCTCTTTCCTCTGTTATATTATCTCGTCTTTGCTCTCCTCTGTCCCCTTTGCTCCTGCCATCTCGTCGCTCTGTCCTCGTTCCGCGTCGCCCGCCCAGCACTTCCCCCTGGCTTTCCCCATCTCCCCCACCGCCACCCCCCCCCCAGCTGAAGGACCCCGTCCTTCTGGAGCCGTGCCGCTTCCACGCTCTAAAGCAACTCTTTCCCAACCCCTCTCCGGCTCTCCCCCTCCTCCTTTCTCTGGCCAGTATTCCCCCTCCTCGAAGCAGCGTATGACACCAGTTGCTGTCTCTGTCTTCTCTTGCCCCCCAGGACAGCCCGGCTGCCTCTGAGGGGGGGTGAGACCCAAGCCCCCCCTTCTGCTCCCCTCGTTGCTCCGTTGCCTGTGGTCAAGCCGACATCCCTCCACTTTGCTGCCTCCAACCTCCCGTGGCCGGAGGGCTCACTGGCAGCTCAGTTGATGAGCTGGCTCATCTGCATGCAGCCAGCTAACTGGGCTGGAAGGAGCTCACAGCAGCCCTAAATACCCTCCCTGGCAACCCTCAGACACGGATCAGGCCGGGATCCAAATGGAAAATAAGGGTCTCTGTAGCCGTAACCCTGGGGCAGTTGTTGTGCACTACAGTGAAGGATCTCCGGTTGTCAGGAAGAAGTGGCTCAGCGAGCGGTCATCCTTTTCGGGCTATTTGCGGGGGGGGGGTGGTTTTTCTCTGAGATGCCTAGGAATGCCTAAGGGGGTGAAACGGAGGGGCCTGGGGGTCTCCAGGCCCCACGGATCTCAAAGATCAGCTGAATGAACCTCAGAGAGTCAGGTCGGAGGGTAGGTGCTGGGAAAAAGGGGGCTTGCGCACCGTGCAGGGCTCTACACGAACCACGGCGGCTCGCTGGGTGCCAGAAACTGGGCTGGTGCTGCTGGCGGCCCAGTACAGCACATGGCTGTGGACAGAAAACCCACCGCCCGCAAGACCCCGGGCGTAAAGGCTAGAGCAGGGGGCACAGCAGAGAGCGTAGGAGCCAGGGCCATGCAAGGGGGGGGGTGCAAAGTCGGAAGAGGGTTCGTAAAAGGGGGACAGGGAGGAGGAGGAGGAGGAAAGACCATGCGTATGAAGGCAGCCTGCAAGACTAGACATGTTTGCCTGGAAAAGGAGGTGAATGAGAGGGGAAGCGATTGGATTGTATTGAATAATGAATGGGCTAGAGAAGATGGATCGGTAGCTCTTGATTTCCCCATTTTGTAACACACAGACGAGAGGACCTGACGTGAGTCACCGGAGACCCAGTTAAAGCTTTCTCATTTGATGCGTATCAGGGCTGTGGAGCTCGTTGCCACCGGAGCTCCCGTGGCCAAGATTTTAACAACATTTAGCAAGCAAGTGGGCTTTTACGACAGAGTTCACGAAAATTAAGCATCCTCCTAATGGATGTGAACAGCATTTTGGGTGTTTCATAATTCAGCAATTAAGCCAGTCGCCATAAAAACTAGGATAACATTTCACAAGGGCAGTCTATCCCCTATCCGACTGCCATGTGGTTCTTGCCTCTTCCCTGAAACATTTGTCAGGGATTAAACGGAGCTCAGATTTACTTAGTCTGGCATTTCTTTTGTTTCTAGATGCTATGCTACGCAGTTGCAATATAAGATGCAAACTAGGCCTGCGTTTCTGCTGGTGTCAATGACTGCCCTAATTTGACAAATTAACAGCGAGTTTAGGTATTTCTATCATATTTTTCTGGGAAGGATCTGGGATAGAGAGCAATTAAGAGCATATGGAATTAAGTGGAGCCCTTTTTCTTCACACCCCAGGGTATAAAGTAAGTAGTTAGCAATGAAGGTGCTATATATGTGCAAAGAATTATTATTGTCGAAGTCCCTGCTTCCCAGAAAGCAATAGGCTTTGGGTCTCTTTGATGCTATCATGACTAAATTAGAAACAAGGTTGTCTCGTTTCTCTTGTATCTGCGGAAATGATTACTGAACTGGCATGCGATGACGTACAATACTGTAGTGTTTCTATGCACAAGAGCTGAAGGCCTGATTCTCCCCTCGTTTGCACTGGTGCAACCTCACCGACTCGGATGGAGCCGGGCTGCTCACGCTGTCGGTGTGGGCAAGGGGAGAGCGAGGCCGAGAAAGGGCTGCGCGTGCTTTACACGGCCGTGCCCCAAGGTCACCGCACGTCCCCGCTTTGCCAGCGCCGTACCTGACCAACCAAGGGCTAAATTCACTTCCAGTGTGAGTGAGCCCCAAAGTTAATGAGATTCTGCGCTTATTTATGCCGGCGGTTCACCCGGTCCAGCAGTTGCTTTTTTAACTATTTCCATTTTCACCGTCTTTCACCCTCATTAGCAGTTGCTTTTTTAACTATTTCCATTTTCACCGTCTTTCACCCTCTTTAGAAAAATTCGACCTGGCTGCCCTCCCTGGGGGGCAAAAATCCTCTTACGGACTCCTCACCTTGGATCGGTGAGCGTGTAAAACGGCAGAGGTGACCATGAACCCCTTGGCATTCGCCTTTCTCTTTTTCTTCTTTCTGCACTTCCATCTTTCCTTGAATCTCTTGTATTTACTGACAGCTTTCTGTCTCCCAGCCCCATTTATCCTCTTTGTGTTACAGAAAAGCTCTCCCATAAAATTCCAAACGACACAATCAGAGTTTTCATAACAAGCCCTGCAGGATAGGTGAAATCCACTTCTGTTTCCGTGGCACAGGCCGCTGAAGTTTTTATACTAGCTTCCTATCAAATCTATAACTCCCCAGAGAAGCGTATGGACTTTATCCTGCAGCTCCTATTCCCCCAGAGCGTACACCCCTACAGGCTATCCGTGAAAAACAGAAAATGGGGAAGGTATACAAAAACTTGCGAATGCAATGCCATCCTATCCATGGGTAGGAATTTTTCTGATGTGTGTTTTTGCTAGAAGCAAACAACTATAAATTTCCGATTTAGCTTGTTGTAGAAAGTATACATTCTGTCAAATAAAGAATAACACTATCCACCTCCGTCCCCTGGATTTTCTATCCCTTTCTGATTTTTCTCTTCCTATTTCTCAGTTTTCGTTCTCCTGCTGAACATGATTTTTTTTTAGTGTCTGTTTTATTTTCCTCCTCCCACTGCTTCATAACTACATTTCATTCTTAAATTTGCTATCGCTCAGAGAGCTTCTCTCTTTCTTCAGGTCTTGTTTATACCACCAATGTAGCTGCAGTGCAATGGATCACGCTTGAACACTGAATATTTCCCAGGTTTATGGTCATGTTCATTCAGTATCAGAGACCAAGCACTGTCAATCAAACCACTTTTGAGCCAACCCTATTTGCTGACTCCTGCAACCTTACTGTGACCTGTCCATTGTAACCATTAAATTTCTGGGAACCTGTTCCTGGAGCTTTCTTTCCTCCTGAAGACATTGCCTAATAATTTTCTTTCTTAATTTCAATTTTTTTTTTCATTCTTGGCTTCAATTTTTCTTCATTCTCTCCATCAGTCACCTTCAGAATTCACTGTTTCTTCTTTTCTTCCCTTTTTCTCCACATCATCTCTCATGTCTGTCATTTTCTCCCCCAGCCCGGACCCTGAGGACATTTCTTCTTTTTCCTCTACGTTTCTACCCCACGGTCCTCCTGGGTAGGAACTACTCCCCTTGATCCCATCCCGTTCAACCTCTATGGGGAGGCGGTGGAAAAGGATTGACAACTAACTGTATTGGGGTGTGTGTGTGCGCGTGCACGCGTGCATCTCCTCTCGGACACGGTCGGTATGAAAGCTCGGTGGTTGAGATGAAGTGGCCTGGCTCTGACTTTTGCCTTTCAGCCAGCCATGAGGAGTCATTTCCAAATGCAGATGCCCCCCAGAATTGCCTTCAGAGTACAGGGTCTCAAGGGATCAATCATCAAGAATTTCTGCTGCTTCCTTTTAGATTCAAACATTGCCCTTTTCCTTAGGCTGAGGGTCACGGGTTTTTGAAGGGCAGTGGCAGAATCATGAAAGAAGACGTTTTTCTCTTGCTCATTTTTGAGTGAGGGAGTGAATGTACTGTGATAAATATTTTTCTGTATATAGCTAGAGCTGTCTCAAAGAAGTGTCAGAGGAAACAGATGGCAGAGGCCCTTTATAGGCAGCTGCTGTTGTCTCTTAAGGTGTCACCATCACAAGAAAAGTGGTTGTAATTGGGGAGCTTCAAGATCAGTAGCGCCTGAAAGGACTCGAGCAGAAAAGAATGTCATCTCCCGTGAAGGCGGGGGCTGGAGACAGAAATCAAATACTCAGAGACTAAGGAATGGTGCTTGAGAGGTGAAACAAAGTACAGGTTGAAGCAACTATGAAGTTTTACTGAATGACTTGACTTCAGGACGGATGGTTTCGCTGCGTTTGGGCGTTCATGCTTGGCCACAGAGAGTGGGAAGAGTGTAGGCAGGGTGAAGAGCTGGGTTGGAGTATTTTGGGGACAGCAAGAGGGGCTGGTGTCCAGAGAAAACAACTGCATGAGAGACAGAGATCCCCAACGCACTGCGGAAAGGCAGCTGGGGGAGAGGAAAGTCACTGTCTCCAGGCTCCTGCCTCCTCCCACTTGCCTCAGAGCATCCCTGCAGTGTATGCTTTTGGGATGAGGGGGTGCTAGTTTGGTGTAGAAGCCTCTGTCCCAGATATTCCTCAAATAATTTGCCTGCCTGGAGCCCTATCATCTCAGTGTGTGCAGCACAAAGAGAAATTGTAAGTTGACCTGTAAAACAACAGAAGTGGAGACATGTAGCTGCTCCCTCAAGAAACAATCAGGGCTAGGCTCCTTCCCATCTTCCAGGCTGGGAGGGACTGCACAGTGGGCTAGACCCCTAAATCTTTCAGTCGTGGAGTTTTTTAAATCTCTCCTGCTCCCCTTTTGTCTCCAAAAGTAGGAGCCACGTATTCCTTCCAAGGAAGAGAAAATTCACAGAAAAATTCAATAGCAGGTTTGGGAGGAAAACAGGGAGGATGAGAGGGTCTATCACGAAGTGCAAGGTCTTGGGGTAACAGAGCAGCTGGGAACAGGCTTGATGTTGGAGATTAATTGGAGCTGAACATTGCACAGTGTCCTCTAGCTGAGACCCCTCCACTGCAGCCGTACTCAATAGTCTGGAAGGAAACAAGTGCCAAGAGCAGAGCAGAGCAGAGCAGTGCAGCTGTTTTGCTGTTGGGAAGGGGAGCAACAGAGAAACGAACATGTCTACCCTGCCGAGTGAACTGCAACGCAAACAGCAGCACAGCACACAGGAAAAACACGGGATCGACAATCCTCCTAAATTTCGGGTGACCACCTAATCATTGCGCCGCTCTTCCCCAATCATCGCGCCGCTCTTCCCCGCTTCAGTCATCACTTCATCCGTGCGTTCGCAGCAAAGCGTAACTGGGAAAGGCCAAGAATGGCTTTCCAGGAATTAATTCCAGGGGCTGTCTGAGATCACAGGAGAAAGGTGTTTTTCTGTGTGCTGCATCATTACAGCTTGGCCCACATTTACAGGAACAGCGAGGGGGAAAGCATTCAGAGCAAAGCAAGACTGCGAGAAAGAGCACTGCGAGGATGTAAAGGCACCAAGGCCAGGGAGGATTTATACTCTTCTGCAGAAACTGAAGGGATGGGTTGTTTCTGGGAGCAGACTGGCTCAGCTGTGGAGGAAAGCACCTCTGCATGCTGGGAGCAGAGGGACGGTTGGGGCTGGAAGGGTCTGTGGCAGCTGGAAAGCAGAGCTGGCCAGAAGGAAACCCGGAGGACCCAGGACCTGGCCACGGCACGCCATGGGGAGGTGGTAATAGGAATGTAGCGTGAGTGCTGCAAGGAGGTAATTGAGAAATACGGTCTGAAAGAGGAGGATGAGTCAGGAGAAACCCTGGGACTCAGAGGTAGGAGAGACTTGAATTGCTGAGAGAAGCAGGGATATCAGCTGGAGCTGATGGATGGAGAGACAGACCTCCTCATCCATCTTCTCTGCCTTGTGGAATGGGATGGATTTTCTCTTGTCTGATGCCAGCATCTGCCACCCCTAAAGGCTTTTTCTCCCTCTCGCCCCTGCTCCAGCCTGTGGGAGAAAGAAGGGTTTAGACACACACAGACGGGGCAGGATCGATCACACAGACCAACCCACCATGGACCTGCAGCAATTTGGAAAGTGTGACCAGTGGTTGCGGCTCCGTGCCGTAAAGTCTGACAAAGGAAAGCTGGGGAGAGGAAGAACCAAAGGAGCTGGGGTATAATTTTTTTTGTCAGGATTTGATGGTAGCAAGAAATTTATCTATGTCAGCAACTCAAGACAGATAGGGCCACCTCCTTCCCTGAGGCTCTCTGCTGGTCTCACAGCTGTAAGCACATGAATTTGCCCTTCTTCTGGAGGCCTGAGGCACAGTTTTCATGGCAGAGAACCCATGGTTTGGACAGATTATCTCTGGTAAAGCAGGGGAACCAAAACTTAATGCTCCTCTCTGGCTGCTACTCTTCAGCAGAGGGTTTCTGAGTATTTCACCTCTTATCGCCACCACGCCATTGCAGCTGCACCAAAAATGCTTCACGTAGGGTGGAAACACCTTTATGCTAGGCACTGTGCATACACAAAAGCTGTTGTCCCTACATCAAAGAAGTGACAATCTAAGATGACAAATGACATATGAAAGGCAGCAAAGCAGAAGACAGCAAGCGTGTGGAACTCGTTTCTGCATTGTTGCTTTTGACATCAGTAAGAGGGTATTACACCTAGAATTGCCTTCACCTCCTTCTCCAGGCAGAGCAGAACGGGGCACGTCTGCCCAGCACCAGAAGGAGATGATACCCAAATAACTCTAAGCAAGCTAGCTTAGGTATTTCAAGCCCTAACGGCTACTCAAGCATGGTGCTCTGCACGGGCAAATTAGCGGTGTGTCTGGGAGCTGCCAGCACGCAGCGCTTACTCAGGTGTGCTGCTTCCGAGACCCACGCAAGGTCACGTTACATTGTGCCTGGAGATTTATAGTAAGAGCCTCTCTCGGCTCTCAATCCAAATCTAATTCCCGTATCCCAGTTCTCAATCCAAATCTAATTCCCATATCCCAGCTCTCAGTCCAAATCTAATTCCCATATTCCTATATGGGCATACCTGTGTGGTTGGAGGGGTTTTTTTCCCCATACTTGGTAACCACAGATGGTCTGAAAAGAAGGAATGACCGCATCTCATTCTGTTCCTATGGGAGGGGTACTGTAGTATTTGGGGTTCTGAAAGGGAGCTTGGTCCCAGACGTGTCTCCGAGTGCTTGAGAAATGTGGAGCCAGAAGATGCCATCGCAGCTGGATTTCTCCGTTGCAGTTTTAGCAGGCAGGGCTGGAGGACACAGAGACTAATCTCCATGTGACCTGCAGATCCTGTCCTTTCACATGAGGGCTGAAGCTTGCTGAAGAGGCAATGCTGGAATGCTTTTGCCCGTGTGGTATCTGCCCTGGGGATACACGGCCACTTCTGTCTCTAGGGTTGTCGCTTACCAGGGAAAATTCATTGGATTCATAACAAAACTGCAGGATTTACCAGCAAAGAAATAGTTTGTTCTGAAAATAAATAAAATCTGATCTGGAGGTGGTAATTTACTCAGACACCCAAGAGATCACTTATTTTGAGTAGCTTGTTTAATTCTCACTGAGACTGCTAGTTTTCTGTCATTCTTGATCTCAGTTTTCTTGGAAAAAGGTGCAATATGGTACATGGCTTCTTCCCCGTAATACAAACATAGAGAGGACTCAAGGAGAGGAAAGCCCCATGGCCATCGCTTCACTGAGCTGCACCGCAGCAGGGACAGAGGTCGAACCCACATCCAAACAAATTCTTGAGACCTATATGAAGCCCTGCTCTTCTTTAGGATCCACGTGAAGAATTAGATCTCTGCAGCAGATACACAGTCAGTAGCTTTTCCCAAATAATGAACCAATCAGGAATACTAAAAATAGGCTGCATCGGAACATCAGTTCAGCCATTTGGAATGTAGAGCAAACGGCACTGAATGTGTTTAATGAAGTGAAAGAGCTTTGTTTTTGATCACTGAGCTATTGATAAATTGTTGATAGGTGATCAAATGTGGACTTTGCTTTCAAATGCTGTGACTTTATGAACCTGTCAAGACCCTCTTGAGCCACGCTTGCTCCTTACACTGCTAATGTAGCAGGACTTGCTGCCCTTTTCAGGAACTAAAATAATAATTGTAATGTCTTCTTTTTTTGTTTCTTTTTTTTTTTTTTTTTTTTTTCCGGATAACAAACATTTAGCCTCCGGGCCAGTGATCAATTTTCAAGAATAAATGTTCATAGTTGTACAAAATCAGACCCTGGGAACTGGGTTGGATATGTGAGAGGAGATGACAAGATGAGAGGCAGATCAGTTCACATCTCTACATGCTGTTATGAGAATACACCAGGGCATCAGATTAGGAGGATGGTGAGAGCAAATGAGGGAGAATCTGGTCTTTAATTGTACAGCAGCAAAATGAATGGGGAATTGGGGTAGAGCCTACAGCTAAGGGGAGATTTAATTTTCATGCAGGGAAGGAAGTGAGCTGGGACCTCATGGATGTTAGACCAAGGGACGTGCAAAAGAATTAAGGGAAACTGAGGCTCTAATAGGAAAAATTAGGTCTATCATGAGGGTTGAGAAAATACTATTGAACCAGTTTAGTTCATGACAGACCCTATTGGCTGTTCTTCACGTATGGACTAGATCTTCCAGCATGTCTGGATTATAATCGGCCCAGAATGACAGAGAAGGAGAAAAGATTCTTAAACTACTGTCACATTCATATGTTCCTGAATTTATGTCATCCAGGATTTCCTCTACGTACAGAACGTCTTCAGATGGGATTTAGGCAAAATCCTCTGCTGTTTTGTGCTATTAAATGGGCTGAAACAACTGGAATGAATTTGAGGACCGAGCTCTATACCTACGCTCTGGCTGACATATGCTAATACATTAGTGATGTCAGTGGGCAGTTTGCTATGCACCTTGAAGTTATCTTTTCCCTCCCGAGGAGAAGAACCACAGTGTCTCTCTCATGGTCTGCAGGAAAGCTCAAACCATATTTGAGACATAGCTGACACACTTTACAACAATGTTTTAACACTAGTTTGCTTAGTACGCACAGTCCTTAACAATTCTATGTTAATGTTATTGGGGTGGGGGACATCATACTAAGCCAGTATGGTAATTCATTAGCTGACTGAACATTTGTATTCTGATTATAAACTCACAAATTGTTCAACTCTGTCCTAGTAAGAACCAGGTTTTCCTTTTAACCTCAACCGCAAACCAGCCGTCCATCAATTACAATGTGCTCATACCTTGGGGTGATGAGAGCAGCAGAAAAGCCTAAATGGGTTGCTAGAAAGTGCTACAAGTAAAATAGAGATGTATTTCATTAGCGTTGGGAGGATCGGCCGCTCTTTAATTGGATGAATCACCCAATGGGTGTGTTGCCGAAGCCAATCAGAGCGTGCCAGTTCAGTAGAGCCACAGTGAGCAACGCTGTGCTGCGTCATCCGGCATTCTCCGGTGAGTGATTAAATCCATGTCATTTGTCATAAATCAAACGTTGTCACGGGGTCAATCCTGTGGGTCACGCCAGGTTATCGTGGTGATTTTGCACTGGTTATGTCAGGTACTGCTGTGTCATATGGGTTTTTGCTGGGTCATGGGGTCATGCTGGGTTCCTCAGTTGCCGTCTCTTGAACTCTCCAGGAGGCTGCGTAGCCTTCTAGTGCACCCGGTTACGGCCTCTGCTCAGGGCTGAAGTGTCTCTTCCCTGGAAAATGTGCATTTGTCTCGTTTATTAGTTTAAACAGACACGGTGACTTTTGTGATTTGTCCCCTCCAAAACAGCACCTGCCCAAGGCCTGAAACAGGCAAGATCTAGTCTTGAAGCCAGTGACTTCTTTTCTTCAGAGCAGAAACCATCATGCTGTTTCAGTGAATTGTATTTCTGCCTGACTCCACAGAGTCAGAAAGAGATCCTGCCCGCTGCTAACACTGCTGGACATTGCTGGTTTAAGTTCCCTGCTATATGGAAACCCCCACATAGCCAAGAAATGCGTAAACCTCCCCCCAATTAGCAGACGTGGCCAAAGGACGAATAGTACCAGTAACAAGACATCGTGTTCCAAGAGTCCCCTGCTTCAGTGAAGCCTTGTTTTGAATTATGATTTGGTCAGGTATATATGTTAGAACAGCCCTGAGGTGACTATAGCTTGCATCAGAGACTAAGCTAATCTCTTCTGGTCTGACGGTCAGAAAAGTACAAACACAGCACAAAGCCACCTTTAACCCCCACACCATCCATCCTGTTTCAGATACTACTGAGAAAGCTGGAAATCCACAGCTTCCCTGTAGAAGTTTCTTTGAATGGCAAGAATTTAAAATGTTGACATTTTTAGGCATAGAAAGACTATTCTAGTATTTCTTTTAAAGATCATTATGGCCTCCTGTGAGGTCTGTGTGGTTAGTTGAGTAGTAACTGATGCTTCCTTTCACAGAGAAGGAACATTAGAATGGTCTCAATAATGTTTTTAAACTTCTCAAAATAAATTTATTTTCCATTACACACACGGCACCTCCAGAATAAGGAGTGGCAGATCGTAGTATGAAAGTTTTACTGGCACCACTCAGGATGACATTCCCAACCCACTAGTCCCACTTCTGGTCAGGTAAACAAAGACTAACAGATGATTTGCTGAAGGAAATGTCCCATTTTTCATCAGCAAAAACAATGCTGCTGGTGAGTTTTCAGCTTGTGCTTTCTATGCACGCCATTTCTGTCCTCTGCTCACAGCAGCAGAATTCATTCTGCTAGTGCATGGTTTTTCACTCCTTGATGCGTTCCATCAACCAGTGTCCCTGGAGCACAAGAAAATGCTCCCATGCCCACTCTATATGTGGAAAAATTCAGACACAGGAAGGTTAAGTGGTTAGCCAAGTATACACAAAGACTGCGGCAGAGCTGAAGTCACTTTTCGCCAAGTCTTAAGTCCGTATCCAGATCACTCCACCACCCTTCCAGTGTGCTATTACCCGGCCCCATTGCCTAGCACACCATAGAAGGGTATTGCCTGTTTTCCAGGTGTGAAGTACATAGATGATCTCTAATGCACTGCGGAGATGTCGTGGATTGCAATCAGTAACATATTAGAGCCGATTCAAGCTCTACAGTACTTCTTGCAAGCTCCCAGGTGCTTTGAACATGGGAGGTCTCTGCAGGAGTCGCATCAGATCTTGCTGGTCTTCTATTGGAGTCAGGGAGTGAGCCAGGAAAAAAGTTATTCCCTCTGCAACTGAAATCAAACTCATATTTTCCTCAGCAGAGTTATTTTAAGTCATTCATTATTATCCTTTTTCTCTCCAAAGCAAAGCCCGTTTGATACTCAGAGGTTGTTAGAAGCAAAGGGGAAAGAGAGAACACTGGGGTATTGTTCTTGCTGCAACTGCAGACTTACTTGGTACCTAAAAAAGATTTTATTAAAAAACAAACCAACTCTACAATGCTTTGAGTGAGAAGAAGAAAACAGCAAAGGAAAAAAGAAAAAGAAAATCATGCTGTTGAAGTCTTGGGCAGTGTCAGGGAAGTACAGCCTGAAGTTGACATATTGGATCAAATCCATAGCTACTACAAGTGAGCATAAATCACTGATTCTGATGTTCAGCGATGACGCGTGTGAGGCTAAGATGCAGATTATCTCATTCAACCTTTGTGATGTAAGAAGGATCCAACAGCAAGTTCCTACGTACATCTGCGACAGATGGTGTTTAATAGCAACAACAGTCACTGTGGGTATGCCTTTCCACGTCTTGCTGGATTCCAGCTTTCTCCTCAGGCTTTCCATGTCAGTTGTAACTCACCTGGAGAAATCTTCAGGTGTGCCTTTCTCCTGCGAAAGCAAGATATGGAGATGCCTCCATCCACATCAACTTGCCGCCGCAGCGCAGCCTCATGGGTGCTACGTGATGCAGGCAAAGACACCGTTTGGCACCTCAGGTTGCTTGCTTTCTTCCACACACCAGCACAAGGAATCATCTCACCATCATCCATTCATTTCTTTCTCCACCTGCCTGCCTGTGGTTTGGGGTTTTTTTTTCTTTCTCATTCATGTTCAGCAGGTGCCTTCAATTTCCAAACGTGTTCCCAGATCTTTTCCAACGTCAGCTGTGGAGCTAAATAGGGATTTTCTGAATTTGATTGATCAGGTTGTCACAAACCTGGCTGGGAGCCATTTGTTGGACACTAATCAGATTGCTGCCGCAGAATCCAGCTGCTGAGTTTCCAATGTGCTTTATAGCCTCTGGAGCGTAAAGAGAGACAAAAGCACCGCACCTGACGGGGCATCTCCAGGGGTGTTTGAGGAGTGCGGAGCCTCTATCGACCATCCCTTCCCGAGAGCTTGACCTCCTGCTGCAGTCGCCTCTCCCTGCAGGTTTGCACAACTTCCCCAGGTAGCTTAAGTGCAGCCTTTCACAGAATCCTATCAGGAACGAGCCTCCCGGCTTGCACTTTAATTCATCAGGCACTGCTCGGCGTAACACGTGTGTGATAAAGATGAACTTTGCACATAATGTCTGAACCCAGCATCTCTTGGAAAATAGAGATCACGAGAAAAGAACAAACACAACGCGCCCACCCGCTGCTCCCTCTCCCTTTGACTCAGCGGGGGATCTCCTGCCTTCAGATTGCCAGCTCATAATTTGTCTTTTCTGAACGTGGTTGCTCCTTTCACTAAATTAGGCTTTTGTCTTTCAAAAACCATTCACTCCCCTCTCTGCCATCCATTCTCTCCCGCCTCTTGATGAAGTTCCCCTTTTTGTTCCTTGCCCAAGTCTTTCTTTAATCCTTTCCATCCTCACCTGGCTTTGTTCGGCTTTTCGTAATGTGCATAAGGCTCGGCGATCCCACCCCTCCCCCTGTCCAATCTCAGTCATCACCCACCGGGGTTCAAGGACCAACTACGGTCAACGATGTATGAAGGACTCTTCTGCCTGACAGCGAGCAGGCACCCGCACTGAGGCTACTTTCCCAGTTACAGCAGTGTAATAACGCCGTGACATCGAGAAGAGCGTGCAACTCACGCGGAGGCCCCACATCGACATGAGGCGCAGGACCAGCTGTTCAACAGCTGGCACCCGGGGAAGGGGCATTAAAACCTAGCGCTGTTCTAGGAGCTTTGCAGGCTCACTGAGTGCAATGACTTTGAAAGAGGTAGAGATATTTATCCCAACAAGCCAGTGGGGCCGTCAGCTGCTCGTCTGGCGAGCGTCCGGAGCTGCCGGTTCTGGAGGACGCCTGCCCACCTGGATCTCCTCCACCCATTCAAGTTCCCTGCGCAGGAGCTCAGAGCAAAAAGACAAGATCAGGGCACAGGTTGTCTTCTAGCCGTTACGTGAGCCAGGGACCCGGCGCGCAGCATGACCTGCATGTTTTTCGAAAAGGAAACAGGTGGAAGCATCGCGTTGTCTGTGGCTGCAGCTCAGCAGATGCTCCATTTGCGCACCACAATTTACGAGCCGTGCTGCGGTATGATTTACGGGGTGGAGGACGGGGAGCTTTGGTTTCATCAGCGACACGGAGGCAAGGGAAGGCTTCCCGTGATGGGGCTGTGAGTACAGCGTAGGGTATGAGACAGTCTTCCTACGCTGACATGCCCACACACAGACCGATGCACAGATCACCCTTGGAGTAAGGATGACTCGATGGGCTATTATTATAAATGATCCTTGGCTAACAACACAGACAAAGTAATTTATGGCTCTTCCTGCATTTCTGAATAATCTTTAGTAGGTTGAATTGTCCGTAAATCTACTGCTGTTCTTTGGATACAGGTGTGAATCCAAGGACTCTCTGACTCTTAAAATGATGAAGTTTGGCAAGCAGAAATCACTTTTTAAATCAAGGATTCGCTCTTCTCTCATTTAAATACCGCAGGAAGCGGTGACACACTTACAGGAAGTAAGGTCTGATTCTGGTAAACCGGGCTGAAATAACTTGCCATTTTCAGAGCGGGATGAAACACATGGCAATTATAATGCAAGAAGCTTTATGAGGATGTAACTGTTTAAAAGCTGATTAGGAAAAAGAGGGACTTGGCATCCAATCTGGAAGGGTAGTAGAGGGAGGGATGGCTGCATGGCAGGACTCCTGTTGGTGTATGAATGTCTGCGCCATGGTGGCATTGTTATCCCCTTCTCGTCCTGACAATATACAGTCAACGGCACTTCAGGAGGTGGGTGGGGGACATCTGGTTAATGAGGAACAGATGGACATCATCGGACGTGCACCATACCTGCTCTTTTCTTTGCTGCTCCCTCCCTCGCTCTCTGATTTCTCTGCTCTCCCCGTGCAGCTGAGCGCTTCCTTCTCATTCCTTTGAAACGGGAGGGAATGTTTGTGTGCTCCTGAGAAAGTGCCACGAATGGCTCTGGTCAGAGCCGAGTGCAATAGCAGCAAATGCCGTTAGGAAATGTCTCGGCTGTAGCATGCGCCTTCCTCTGGGATCCCCGCGTGCTGTGCTGGTCCCCACTTACCGCGTCCCCTTCCCACGCCAGTTCCCAGAGCCATCGCGACAGTGGGCAACAGAGGCCGCTTTCTCATGTGCCATTTATTTGATATGACCTGTTTAATGATTTGAGAAGGACTTTCTTGAAGCCCATTCTCTGGGACTTGGCAGTTTACCCCACTGCGAAAAGGTGTTTGTTTATCCATCCTGGCTCTCCTCGCCTTAGCTCGTGGGGGTGATTTTTAGAAGAATTGCAGTGATTAGAGATGAAAACCTGAATTTCCCTTCCATCCTTCTGGTTCCCTCACAGCACATAGGTAGGATTTGTGTCTGTGCTGGTGTGTTCTCTTCCAGTGAACAGGTGCCAGTAAAGTGGGTTTGTTGGTCTCCATATAAATCTGAAAAGCTGAATACAAACCAGATCCTGAGAGAAATACAAATTCCCAAAGGCTTGTGCATCTCACAGCTCAGAGGAGACAGCACGGCATTCCTAGATGTGCTTCTACAAAGGAAATCTTCCTAAATCCCTGTGTTCCAACCAACGCTGACAAAATGGCAAAATAACTCCTATCAAGTTCCAATTGGCTTTCATTAATACCGGTGGCTTTCACTGAGATTTTCTCCATGAGAGATATGACAGAAAAGTCAGTCCCTAACCCCCTTCTCACTCCTTCTTGCAACAATTTTAATTCACTACAGTTGTGCCTGCTCACAGTTACAGAGTTGAACTGATCCCTCAGTTTAAGTTACATGATGTGCTTATGCAACATCAGGACCGGGTTTTCCACCTTCCTCTAACTCACCAGGTATTTTAGTGTGGGTGAGCAAAGTCCCCTGAATCAGTCCTTTTCAAGGGCAGCAAGCAGAGGTATAGTCAGCAGTCCAGCCGTGCTACCTCCTCTGTGTCTCTAATCTGAGAGCTGTTACAGTGTCCAAAAATGGGATTAATTTTCTGTGCAGGTCTGTTTTGGATAAAAGGCCTCTGTGTCCCTTCTGTGGTTTCTACTCCAGCTGCCTTTGAGACACATTGGAATTTATATATATAGGGCACAAACAAAGCGTGAATGAGGAAGGAGAACTTCAAAGGAGGATGATTTAGGTTGGGTGAGGTGGAAACCAAGTTAATTCACTTGAGTTGATCATTTCGATGAGGAAAATGGACTGAGTCCCCGTGGTATTCTCACCATAGCACACAAATGCTGAGTTAGCATCCAGATCCATCCTCTGCCAGGATCTTGACTTTATGGGCAACTCGGAAGTATTATTCAATATACATCCCAGCCAAAGCATCATGACTATACCTGATTGTCCTTGGCTTTCCTTCCAAAATCTTTTCGATGCTCCCTCTCTTTTTGCCTTTTCCTAAACGAGCCCTCACTCCTCTCCTATATCCACGGGGAGTTAACGAGCAGATTCTAACACCGTGAGTTAGCAATACCTCAGCAGCCTCACAGAGGCAGGATGGGGCAACGAAAGGAAAAGCCTGTTCATCCCTCTCCTTTTGCCATTCATCAGAAGCTGAAGCATGCCTGCCTTAGCTTTATTCTGTATGACCCCCCAGGACCCTACTCCTGCCTGGGACATTCCCTTCATTACAGCGGAGGAGTGAAGATCCTGACCCCCGCCAGAGTCACCTCTGAAGACCAGAGCGGCAAGACTGTCTTTACACTACTCCTCTCCCACAAGCTACTGAGCATGGCAACACAGTCTGGAACCGGTGTATGCTTCGTTGACTTCGCAGGGAGATCCCAGTCTAAGGATCCCATCCAGAAATCCTCAGGGAGAGGATGTGCTCAGCCGTCCCTGGCAGCTCATGGCCAGGCTTCACCATGCACATACAAACGAGTCTGTCAGGCCAGTCAGTGCTACCACCTTCCATCTGCTTGGATGGCTGTACACTTCTTGTTTCACCTTAGATTCTTTCCTCAGACACATCTCCTATCACTCCTTGGACACATTCCACAGGGACAACAATTCTTTATGAAGCCCTCTACCCCTATAAAAGAAGTGTCAGCTCAAGGTCACTGGTCATTCAGTCCTGCTGCTGCAGTGGAGTTGGGGTGGTCTGGGAGGTTCTTACCAGCATAACCTCTCTGTTTGGCAGCTCCTTTCCCTTCAACCCCAGGGTGCAAGTCTCGGCAATAATGCCATTTTCAGTGTTCCACCTCTAAACAGCCTTCCATCTGCTGAAGAGTGAAAATCGGTGTCGGTGCACCTGAACTTGTTCCCTTGCAGGGAGATTTTCTACGCACTGCCCCAGATTTGTCAAGTCCATTATGAAGAATCCTGTTGTGCAGAACTTCGATTCGAGACACACTGCTTTGTAAGATAAATGCAGGTTGAAAGCGTGCAGCTGCATTCCTAGAGAAAAGGGCTACAGTTCCCCAGAGACCCTCGAAGGTCCAAGGTAACTGCAGTCACGACCTCATCGCCTGCACCACTCTTATCAGTACAGTGATGTTATGAACTTGTACAAGCCCCACTGGAGAAGGGACAGAACTAATAATCCCGATCCTCTCTTTTACAGCAAGTGCATGCCCAGAAATGACCTGGCATGCTTCTGAGGAAACCTTATGCCCAGGGCTGGAGAGGGAAGGAACTGGGGTTTACTGACGGTTTTAAAAGTCAGTGGATTGTGGATTCTTGCTGCAATTCCTTGTGAACTACAAGCTGATTTTTTGCTTTCCACCGGAATGCAGCAACATCCAGTGAACTGTGTTGCTTTTTGGTTGTCGAGACTCTTTCATTGGGATTTCAGTGTTCCAGTTTCCCTGCTCTGCGCACAGCAGTTCTCAAATGTGGTGGGACCCATGGTTTCCCCAAGGAAATAAAACTCCCCTGGCCTGAGTTAGAGTTCAGTTTCAGTCCTTTTTCTCTGATTCAGTTTCACTAGTAAGTTGGAAATAATAATGCTTCGTAAATCTTAGGTGAAGTCTGGGCTTCCATCCCAAAACATTCTCAGAGGCTTACCGGTTATGAAGAACTCCGTGACCAGGAGATGGGGTGGATCTGCTGGAACGTTTATCCTTTTCCTATGTTTAGACTAGCACGGAAGTTTCTTTTGCCTTAATATATGATGCACTGACAGAAGTCTGTCAATATGTTGCCAGTCTGGGAAAGTCTGGTTTTCCTTGCACATGTTTTTCAATATCTGATTGCTTTTCTCCTTGTAAGTTCTAGTTATAACCCAAGTTTCAGCAGCTGGATCCTGTGGCAGGATGAAATTTTACAGTTGCTCTGTAGGTATTTTTAGCCTGGTTGTTACCGTGCTCCATATGTATTTTAGCGGTGGCTTGCCGGGCTTTGCAATGACCTGGCTCTGACTTTCACCTCAATTTGTGCTTGTTTATATACACCCTCCCATCACAGGGCAGGGCGTGTTGGTAAAGAAGAAGTCGGTCAGCCAGTTGTGTTAGTTAAATTTGAATCATGGGATAACTGAAGCGTTCGGGTGAGAAGGGACCTCACAGAGTCTCGAGTCCAAGCTACGGCTCAAAGCAGGGTCGCCTGTGAGGTCAGGCCAGTTTGCTCAGGGCTTTATCCAGCTGGGGCCAGGTTTGATATTATATCCCAGCAGAACTTCAAATGAACGTGGTGTATCGCTGAAGAACAGCCAAGCCCAAACTTCCAGAGGCATATGGCTTTTGAAAAATCAATACTTCGGCCTTAGTGGTTTGTGCATCACACCTTTGAAACTTACCCCAGCTCCTCACTCTCGCAGTCCTCAGTAGGTTCTGGTCAAGAACTGAAAATGGCCCATCCTAGGTCTCAAATCAATATAAGCTGTAAGCCCTGCTTGGGCCATACACTTTTAAGAAAGCCAAAGGGAGCATCTTGTATGACTTTTCCTAGGTGGTGCACACACGTAGAGAGAAAGCAGTGCCTCCTCAACCTTATCACAATAACTCAAGAGTAACCAGAGAGTAAAAGATGTAGGAAAATGTGATCCGCAATATCAAGCTTCTCTAGAGCTCGCTGTGCCCACGTTGGAGGCTGTGACCCCATGGCAACATCTCTGATGCCTCTCTGCACCAGTAGGTGCAATTCCACACCCCCTGTTTCCAGTCCCTGCAGTCAGATGCCCATGGGGCTCCCCTCCGTCCCGGGGAGGAGCGGAGTCCTCTTTGTGAGCCACCTCGTGCAGGCTTCTGCTCACCTAACAGGAACTTACGCCTTTCTGTTGGCAAAGGGTTAGGCTGGAGGAATCACCTTATCGTGACCCATCCGGGCCATCCTCAGAGTCCTGGAAATGAGGGCGGGTGTATGAACCCCGTGAAGTTGTCTCTGGTCAGCATGGATGCTACTGGATTTGGGGATTCCTGCACCAAGATATAATGACCCGTCAGGAGGGACAAGGAGAAAAACATCCCTCTGAAATCTCATTTATTTGGCTTCTTATTCAGGAAATTGTACAACAGCTCAGGGAATATACTATTCTCATTGCGCAGTGCAAAGTGGACAGGAAAGTTTTAATAGCAACACCAACCGATTTAGCTGGTTCAGAGAAAAACTACTTTTTTTTTTTTCCTAAATGTGACAAGAGTTCATAATCCCCATGTGCTGAGGATCTACTGCTGTAGGTCTCAGAGCTGCAAAACTGTGTCAGCCAGGGCTGCTCAATAGTCCAACGGTCTATTGGACAAACGGAGAGGATGAGAAACACAGTAAAAGGCAATGTGAGACCACGTGAACGTCTGCCAGGCAATGCCACCGTCCTGGAAAACCCTGGGTTGTAATTAGAAACAGCAAGTATTTCAGAAAGCGGTATCTCCTACTGTGATACGTGTTAGCTAAACACACAAAAAGGGCTTTAGACTTGCCCACCGGATCTAGTCCAGTCAGCGCAGCCAAACCTGCAGCCCGAGGAGCCTTCCCAAACTCCGGGCTCCCAGGAGGGGCTGCAGTTCTGGGGGGGGTACTGCGCGCCGATGCTCCGGAGACACCGGCCGCGGGGCTGCGAACGGCTTTGCGCAGACCCCTGCTAACGGCTCGGGCCTCTCGCGGGATCGGGACCTCCCCCCTTGGCCGTAGCAGTGGCTGCGTTGGCCGCAGGCGTCTCCTCTTTACCGTCACCTCCAGTAATTCCTTGCACGCACGTGTGTGGGTCACTCTTAATCCCACTTTCCTGAAGCTGACTGCCCAGGCCGGCTAGGAAAGAGGGCTACGTTAGAGACTACTAAGTCTCTACTTTGGGCTATTCCAGACCTAACGCTGTGCAGCCAGAGGGACGCAGGCAAACGGCTTTGCAAACAGCCCCAAACGTGCTCGCTCGCGTTCGCCGGTACGCCCCGCGGCACGGAGCGTGGCTGCGCCGCGTTTGGTGGATGAGCACTTGGGGTTTTGTCGGGTTTGAAATGTCTGCGATTCCCAGGGCTGCTTATCGGTTTTATAGCTGGCTTACGATCTATACGTTAGGCACGTAATGGTGTACAGCAGCGTGATTGATCCAGAGCTAGATGTAGTGACACCGTCATCTCTCTTTTAAAGGGTTCATCAGGCGTTCGCAATGTAAGTCTCCGATACCAACTTTATTTACCCAAAGCCATTACTTTGCAGTGCAGCCATTTCACTGCACGCAACATCTGGGATTTAATTTCAGGACTTCTCCACTCAGGAGCAAAGCCCTTTCATCCAGCTAGCTACAAGAGCAATTTCACTGGCTCAGATGGAGAAGATGGAAGTTTATAACTAACAAAAATGCCGGCAAATTGTATACATTTGGCTGCATTCACAGCTTGAGCTGAGTGAATTGGAAGCAGTGTGAGCTGCTGTAATGTGTCATTTTCTCTATCCGGCCAGCACATAACTCACACAACTTAAACTATCTTAACTACCGCTGGACTCCCCCGCACTTGTCCCTTGCCGCCCAATAAAGAGGATAGTGATGTGGTGCTCCTAATAGCACCTGTAGGACTACCCTGTACTACAAGAGTAGCGTTCCTGGAGCAGCCAAGAAAAGAAACATAGCTGGACAGACCAGTAATTGAGAAAGCTGATATATTTCCACCAGGAAAAGGTAGCAATTCATACCCTCTACCTATCATTACCTTTAAGTATTGATTCTCCAGTCACATTTTCTTTGTTAAATGGCTTATTTCATCAAGGAGGGATTCTGCGGTTGCAGTCAAACCAGGACGGAGCGTATACATGCATTTGGAGTGGAAAGCGTATGTGACCTGAATTTTAGACTAACCTCTAAGACTGCCCTTTTAATGAAAACTCAGCATGCTGCATCTCCCACTGTTGGTTAACTCCTACCGTTTGGAGGGACAGATTACGCTCTGATGGGCCTGTTGCATCCTACTTTGCAAAAATTACGTGGTGGTTATCAGATGGGCAAGGGGATAGGTTTTAGTAAATATCACATAAAATATTTGTGTGTGATCATTCAGTTTACTTTAAACAAATTTGCTTCGATTGTGTTCCCACTCCATTTGTCTGCCTTCTGTGACTGTTCCAGCAACATATTTACTGGCACGGATTTTCACTCAAACAGCAACTTTTAAGTGAACATGTTTGTAAAAAGCAAATGTTGAATCTATAATCAAAAAGTATTGACTCTAATGAGACACTACTGTTAATGAGTTAAAGCCACTACCAAACTGTTACTGGAAAGTTTTGTCTAAGGGAAACCTAGAATTTACACACAGTGACAAGAGCTGCAAAAGTATCTGGTTTTCTGGGTATAATTTTGATATAGGTTCTCCCTTTCGGGGGGGGGGGGGAGCAATGGAAACTAAACCATTTTCCATTCCAGTTGGTGGCATAGGATAAAAGCCATTTAATATGTGTCCAGTCAAAAAAGAACTGATTTTTCACACCTCATATATACTTAAAGCAATGCTGTCAGAAATGGATTAGCAAACAAATCAAAGGTTGGATTGCCCTTGTGTTGTCAAAAGATGTCAATCAACAAACAAATTAAGGGAAATTATTATCTTTCTCCAAGAATTATTTGAAAACAGATGGGAGTGAGCGTTAATAGTTTTGAGGGAGTGGATGTCTCCCAGGTTCTTCAAAAGAGAGAAGGGCTTTCTGTTGATCATGCATGGAATTGTACTTTTACATTGCTTTTCAGTCCCATCTTTTGTAACATTTGTACTCTGTGCTAGAAGAACACAGGCTGGCCTGGGTTCACAATGGAAAAATACAAGACAAAAGTTTTAAAAAACAGTTGAAAACAAATCTGAAATCAATTGAAGTCAAGACAGAGGGGAAAGAGAGAGGAGAGTCCAAAAAGCAGAGAGACAGAAACGTTAGTCCAGGCCAAGGAAACAGTATTGGAAAAAAATGTGTCAACAGCTAGAGCTGTGGGACGCTGAGGAAGCCGGTGCTAGCAGAGAAATGTGAGTAATGGCACAGACTGGAGCAAATCAGCTTGGAAAATAAAGGAGAGGAATTTGGAAAATTGCCTCAAAATGAATGGGAAACCAAGAGTCTGAGATGAAAAGGCAAAGATGTAATAACAGTTGTGTTTAGTTTGGAAAAGCCCTGCATAAGAACATTCCAAAGGTCAGACCACGCTGTAGACATTATGACTAGTAGATTTGCTGTTGTGACATACCTAGGTAGAGAAGATAACTTAAAAATTGCCACAAATGCCCAGGTTATGCCTAGCATATGCAGAACGGGTTTCAAAGAGGGACGGGAAAGAAATATGGATTATTTGAAGCATTTTAGATTAAGAGGAACTATTCTACCTGTGAAGGAGTTAACTGAGAAAAGCTGATACAAATCCAGCAGCTTTCTTAGGCAAGAGAGGCTGCAGGTAAGCAGGGAAGAGCCAGTGCAGTTATAAAAGGTATGTGTATTTGAGTACTATTGACATTAAAGTGGCTGGTAGAGCTCACAGGAATTTTTCACTGAAACACATTTTTTGACTGTGAATGTCAGTTTGTTGAAGCTGACACGCTGCAGGAACATACGTCCTAGTCTCAGCGGAAAAGGTTGCTGAGATCTGAGATGGGATCACTAGTCAGAAGGAGAGAAAGAGAAGAGGCAATCAGAAGAGCCAAACAATTAATTAACTCATCTAGAATAGAGGAGATCTAGGGTGAAGTCTTTGCTGGGTGAGAAGAAGAATTTTGAACCAGTCTCCACCATTTCAATATTAAGCCTAGCTGCTGGACCACTAGTTCTTCTAGGGCAGGGTTGTTTTCTCCTTTCCTCGCAGAGAAAAACCGGAGGAGTCATGGGTATGTCACAGCACGAACTGAAGATTTATTCTGAAACTTCTAAAACAGCCTGATGCTTTGCACCATCACATCTCTCCACCACTTAAGGCAGAGAGAAGACCCTGAAGCAGCAGTATTCTCGTGAATGGAGGTCTCTGGCTCTGATGCCAGAAGTAACTGAGCTCTGTGTGGTCTTGATCAGATGGTATACAACTATATTTTCATAGGTACTCGTTTTTCAGTGCCTCATCTGAGATATTTTGCACCTACTGTTCTATTCTGTAGTGTTCAAAGGTGCTGAAGACCTACTGCTCCCTTTCAAGTCCTACAGCAAAGCAATTAGGTTAAGTTATTTCAGACTGGGTTCCCAGAAATGAAGATGCATAAAATGAATGAACACATGAAAATATTGGCCCTAATATCTCTGTGACTCAGCTTTTCCATCTCTACAATGGAGAAAATGATGCTTACTGATTTTGCAAAATGTTTTGAGCTCTACGGATGAAAGCAGTATGAATGTTAAGTATGACTATAAGTTTTGTTAGAAAAAGATTTAAAGGATCATTTATCCCCAAAGAAGGGATCCCAGCACAGAAGAGACATCCTTGTCCGAAGAACTATTTGAAAGTTGAGCGGTTGCTAAGAAACCAGAGTACCTTCATCGCAATGAATACCCCGAGACGGATGGAGAGGGCAACCATTTCACAAGGCTGCCACGAGGTAGAAAAGAAATGGGACCAGGCGTCATTAGCAGAAAGGAGATCATTAGATTTCTGCACTACGGTCTGCATGAACCTACAGCGAAAATGGAGGAGGACAGTCATGTAGGAGAGATAAGAGAGAGTGACTCTCTTAAGTGCTCTATGAAGAATAAGGAGGCTCTGGGTGCTTGTTAAATGGAACGGCGGTGTCGATGGAGGAGCCTGAGGACACAGCAACTAATGGCTTATTTTCAAAGAGCTGAGCAGAGTACCAGAAGCTAAGGAATTACTGGAAACGGGAGTAAAGTAAAAAGCTGGAGTAAGGAGATAGGCCTAAATGATGAGAGGTACCAGGGTCAAGAGAAGTAGTTGTTTTCTTGAGCGACTGAATTATGTCAGATGTTTCCAGGGCTGCCAAAAGAGTAGGAGGAGAGGCATGAGAAAGGCTCAGGAAAGGGGGGGTGTTAAGTCTAAGTGAGATAAATCAGGGCAATCTGTGATTGAAAGATGAAAAAAGTGTATTGTACTTATCTGGAAAAGGGTTAGGAGGTGACAACAACATGGGTGTGCTGGGAAGAATACTCATGTCAGAGACACAGCAAGGAAGGGCTAATAACAGCTTCAGAAACAAAGAAGGAATAGGAACAAGACTATCCATAATAAACTGCCCTAAGACTCCTGCTGGATATAGAGGAGGGATTCATACTGTTGTTTCTGAAAGTATAACCCAAATGATTGAAAATCAGAGACCGGACAAAGTATCCTGAAGAAGATCTTGAAGTGATGTATTTTGTTTGGGTTTGGTTTTGTTTTTTAATGCAGGTGGTGTTGGACAGAAACGGAGATTAACGCAGCACTGCAGGTATCTCCATAATGGACAAAGAGAGGAAAGGAGGGAGCCAGTCAAACTGCAGATGAGCACTAAAAAGCATGTGGGGAGAATGCTTGAAGGGGATCAAAGGTTTAGCGTAATCCTGAGGTGAAGACACAACAGGGAGTGGTGCAAATTAAGCAAGGCAGCACTGGGTAGGGAGGGAAATGTTGGGCTCATTAGGACTGAGTCTCAGAGATCAGGAAGCTGAAGGTGAGAAAACGCATGCCAATAGTTGGGAAAGAAGGAGAAGAAAGAGGAAGGGACAGCATGAAGAAGGTCACCACAGTTGGAATAATAAAGCAAAGACTGTAAGAAGTCTGAAAGATCACAGAGGGTAAGAAAATAGAAGAAATTCACATGCCAAAAATTGCTTCAGGAGTGAAAGGAGAGACCAGCAGTTTAAAAAAAAAAAAGACATAGGATCTATTCAGAATTTCAGAGATGGGAGATGGGGCTTCTCCCAGGAGGGAGCCACAGCAACAGGAATGTTTCTTGCTCGTGCTGGCAGTTCTGTCCTGCGGGAACTACCCTTGGTAGGACACGATCCAAGGAAGCTGCAATAAACAACAGAGACAGCTGTATCATCATAGAATCATCGAACGGTTTGTGTGGGAAGGGACCTTAAAGATCACCTAGTTCCAACCCCTGTGCCATGGGCAGGGACACCTTCCACTAGACCAGGTTGCTCAAAGACTGATCTCCTTGGGAACGTGCAGAATGTGGAAAATGCTCAACTCCCGGGATTATCCCCTTGGTCGCCTTTTGGGGAGGTCCTGAGGCTGGAGGCAGTCCCGCTGCTCTCTTCTCTGTAGAAACGCTCTGCACCCTAAAACCTCTGGGCCAGGGTGGGAGATCCTCGGCGTCCCGTTGTTTCGCTGCTGTGATGGCCCCCATCCCACTGCTCACGGACAGCCCTTTCCCTGCGACTGCCTCCCCTGACAAATTAACACTCCTGATGGGTGGCTGATTGATTAGGCAAAAGCAATACAGAGACAATACTTTACCAAGCTGTTTAGATCAGATCACGAAAGCACAAACCCACTCAATTCTCAGAGCCAGAGAGGCCCAGCAGGACTATAGGGGAGGCTTAATACTCACACTAAAACACCCAGCGTGCAGCAGCTACATTATCTTTTCCTTACCTGCTGTTCCACTTGTGTCACTCTTCCTCCTCGAATCCCCATGCCGACTTCCAGCCTCCTTCTACATCAAAGTTCAGTTCCCCATTTCATCCTCAAGCCCTCACGTGGCTCTGTCGGAGCGTGCTCCCTCCCTCCTCTCCCACCCTACTCGGTGCTCACTCAGCCCATCTCCCCCTCCCCTTTCCCTCCTCCTCCTCTCCTTTCACCGCACAACCTTATTCACCTCCCTCGTGCCTGCCCTCAGGACTCATTTACTGCAGCTAGTCTTCCCGCGTTAATGACTTCCACTTCTCCTACGCCCTTGGCAAGCTTTGCCCCTTCTGACTATTAACGTTGTTTACTGTATTACATCTTTAGAATGAGGAATGATTCAGAGATACCCAGCCAAAGCCAGGAGCAAACAAGACATGAACATGCCACAGCTCAGCTTGTGACCTTTCTCAGGCACTTCCTTCCCTCGTTCCAGCCTGCACGTCTCAGACCTAATCTTGTCCCTACTGTTTTCCCGCTGACTTCACCAGAAGCAGGATCCAGGCTGAGCATCCTCGCTCGCTAGTGCCCCAAAGGCTGGGGCCTTTGTACCGTGAATTCCTGAGGGGCGAGATCCTGCCTTTTTAGCCGCTAGTAAAACGCCGTGTACACACGATGGCATGTGGAAATACATAATAATGCTTAACGCTACGAGCAGACAGCATTAGCAGGGAAAGGCTTTCCCCTCCCACTCACCCTTTGTCTATCTGTTTCTTTCCCGTTGTCAAAATTTAGCATCCTCCACCGAGAGACTCCGTTTTGCTCTGATGCTTGGAATGCATCCAGTCCCAGCTCGCTCGCTTGCCCTGCCAGTCTCCACAGGTATTCGGTACACAGGGCTTCCAGCTAGTCAAGAACTGCTCTCTCTTCTCCACCCCGCAGGGGAATCTCCGAGTGCCGGGGTTGTTACAGGATCCCGGTGGTTAGGCAAAGTCATCCATTCTTGGTGTGCTGTATTCACCACCGCTGCTCCGCAGCTCACCATGAAGTGCGCTACGGGAACAGAGGAGCCCTTCGGTAGGAACGGAGAGGCATTTACACAACGCACGCGTTATGTCAGGTCACAGAGGACGCGAGAGGGAAACCTGCACGGTTTTGGTTCTAGCTTGGCCAAAACTCATTTTCGTGTCCACTAAAAGTGGCTCCAGGAGAGACAGTTTGGACCGGAGACTAGCGCATAGACTGAATTTCGTGTCTGAGGTTGACATGACTCTAATGTTGGCTTGGCTAAACCAAGGGCGCGGCCTTCCAAGGCTGGGCTGATCAAGAGGGCCTAAAGGACAAGCTCTTGGTGCGCAATGTATCTCAGAGGTCGGTTTTGAAGAAACAGACTGATAGACTGAGATGTGGCAACTGTGGGTAGAGTTAAGTGGACGAGCGGTCCCCGAGGAACCGCTGGCCAGCTGTGCCTTCAGCAGCCACAGCTGTCCCAGCAGGACCCAAAGAGAAGGTGCAAACATCTGCTAAGTAAGGCGCATGGTAGCTGACATGAAGTCAAGCAGATGCAGAGACCGGGCTGGAAAAACACAGAGAAGTATTTTCCTGTCCCACAAAACTCTGAAATTATAAAGCTTCCTGTTCTACACTGGGGTGGGACAAGAATGGTTTTTAAAGGCTTTCTTTTAGGCCAAACCTGTGAGTTAGATGCACTGAAATTGTCAGGAAGCCAATAGTTCAGGTATTCACCTTATTCAAACGGGATTCAGGTCTTTGTATCCCTCTGGGAAATTTTCATTGAAAAACTCTGACCAGCTTCAAAAGAGAAAGATTTTCAGCAGTGGCTGTAGCATGGGCAAAAAAGAGGATTTACTCATGGAGAGACAAGCACACAGTGAGACGGAAACGCTGCCGTTCTTTGATCACGGCACATTTCCTGACTGGCAACTCCAGTTCAAAGGTAAGATAATGAGGTTAAGATCTAAGGTGCAGCACAGCAGTTGTTGTTGCTTCACAGACTGCTGTAAATTAGAAACTAGCAGTAAACTAGAAACTGAGGAAGGGGCTGGAATTTCAGAGCAGTGGTTCCAGTGGAGAACTGTTAATTTTTTTCCAAGGAAAAGTGGGCTAATCTGGAAGGAGTTTGGGTTTCGGCAGTCTTTAGGAGACATGTTCTTGTGTTACAGACTTTGAAGCAGGGAAGTTTCAGTTCTGAGACCCACGTTACTCCGTGTGGGGGGGTAGGTGGGGAGATTTGGCATAAGAAGGTCTGATGGGCATGTCTCCAGGTAATACAATCCTGGCCACAGAAGGCGGCTTGGTACCTGGCTTGGACATGATTCAAAACCCTGAAACGGCCTTTCAGGTTTCTAACTGAGTGTAACTGGACCAGATGACATTAGAAATAATATTCCTGAGTCTAGCATTGTGAGTAAATTTTATCCCATTATGAATAGCCTCCTCCCCAGGACGCGAGAGTAATGTTATGTGTAGAGTAGCTCAAAACGCTTCAGAGATTAGCCCTAGCACATAGCTCACACCTACAGACTCTTCTGCAATAAATTAGCGTGCTCAATGGATGAAAAAATATTGGTGCAGCAGCACGGCTTGCAGTCAAGCTTCAAAGGGGTTATTATGACTGAGCAGCAGTACCTGCTCCCCTGCACGCCTTCTCTGGCTGTGCCACAGGTAGTTTCACTCTCCTCCTTTCCAGCCCCCCCTTCAACCCCCCCCTTTCGAAATCATCCTTCCCTCGCTGACCTCCGCTCACCTTTCTTGCAGGCACCATCCCTAAATCTATCACGCTTTCCCCCTCCGCTGCTTTCTTTTTAAAAGCCGGCATAAACTAACAGGGTACACAGGCGCACGCAACCGTAAATGTCTCATGATCTTGTGCTGCTATAAACCTCCCTCTTGCAAACACCCTGCTGGCACTGTTTGCTTGTTAAATAAGCCAGCGCCGTGCTTAAGTCTAACTTTTGTTGTAAGCACTTCAGGAGAGGGCCAAGTCACTTTGTTTCCTTGTAAATCACTGGGGTCCCTGCAACCCGGAGGAAATAACAATAATAAAATTATTAATGTTCTAATAGCAGCCTCTAAAAGCTAACACCGCTTGCAAGGCTTGGCATTTGTTTTTTTGCTCAGCTGCATAAAAAGGGACCTAGAATCAAATCTGTGCAATATCTACTTTAACACCCAATGTTTGATATGGATTATGAATAGAGCAGCAGGTTGGAACAGCAGCAGCTCGTCTGGAGACATTGAGAGCCACAGCATAGCTGTGCTAATGCAATTTGATCAGGCTCACGTGGGCCAGCTACCCTGTTTGGCCTTGTGGGATATAGGCTGTGTTTACCAACACTTTCTGAACTGCAGCGACCCAAGGGAAAAATAAGCATGACGTTTGTTTTGTGTGTAACAAAGCAAACTCTGTGTCCTGGCTCTTTTAGCACAGAGGGCACTGCTTTCCTACAGCTTTCACAGACCACTCCGGTAGTTACTCCAAATTTTTGCCTTGCCAGCAATTGCACCAAAATAATCCCAGGGAAGTACGAGCCTAAAATTGTTCGGGAGCTGTACACGCAACCCACACACCTCTTCAAATCCCAAATCCCAGCATAGCTGGGAAATGCACGAAACAATATTAAGCCGTGTTTGGATTCAGTGTTCAGGGTGGGTGGGAAGGGGCTGCGATGGAGGCTGCCCCCACCCTGGGGACATTGCCAAGGCAGGGATCTCCCCTTTCTGGGATAGCTGGGGACACCAGTGGCTTCCTCCCCAGCTGCCTGTGAGAAGGGGCTTGCTGTACATCAGGTCCACCCTCCACTCTTCCTGCCCTGTCTTCCCTCCGGTTTCTTATTCTGTATTGCTTTGGGAGCGTTCGGGAGGCTTTGGATTGTTTTGTGAGCGAGGTCAGGAGTGGATTTACCGGGGGTGAGCATCCCAAAGAGGGTCGGCACACTGGCGTTCCCCCATCCCGGGGTGCTCCCCGAAGCACGGCGCTGGGTAGCCCTAACCCGGACGGGAAGATGCTCTGGGTTGGGCTTTTCCCGAAACACCAGCGCTGCAGGGCGAGACGCAGCGACTGCTAGAGGAAATTGCAAAATTAGAAAGTCCCGACCTCTTCCTCGGGGGTTTCATTTTTCTGACTGCAGGTGGTGCATTTCAGGGCAGAAAAGGGCACAGGGCAGAAAAGCTCCAGGAGTGCGTGGCCCTGCACGTCGCAGCTCAGCCCGAAGCGCTGCAGTCAGCAGGGCTTTCTGCCAAGGAAATCCTATGCCCAGTTCCCTCCCGGCCATCTCTGGTGGGCTGCCTGAAGGGACAGCAAAAATCTCAGCAGGCTTTCTGAACGGAGGAAGGGATAACCAATATTCCCTGCCCGGGTAAAGCCGCCTCCGCTCTCCGAGGGCAAGCGTGTGCGAGCTCAGTGAGCACGTAATGGCTGCCATGCTTGTCTGCGGAGCCACCGCGGTGGGGGATCTTTCTCAGCGTTGCATGAAGGGCTTTGGGTTCCCCGGGGTGTAAAAAGTGCTAGAGAAAACCCAGCCCTTCCCTTCTTCTATTTCCTCGCCTAAAATAAACTTCACACTCATCTGCCGGGCTGGAATAGCCAAAGCCGGTTGTACCTCCCCAGTGGAGCCAGTCACCCCGACTCAGGCGACCGTGGCCGGACCCCCAGTTCTCACTCAGAGATTATTAAAGAAAGCAAGCGGTGCCTACCTGCCCAGTCCTTTTCCGAGGGGCAGGGAGGGCAATGAGATGAAAGGCCCTGAGGACCAGCGGGGCAGGGTTGCAGTTTTCCCGTGGGAAGCAAGCTGAGGGATTCCCACGCCTTGCTCTTCCCCAAAATTGCTACTGCCGGCTGTCAATTACGTTACAGATTTGACAAGTCCTACTGCGGGCTGACGATGTTGTGTGGGAGAAGACAGGAGACTTGCTGAGACTGCCGAATTGCTAAACACGTGCGAAGGGGGTCTCTCCCTTCCTCCGTGTGTCTGAGCCCTGGAGAGGAAGGGGGAGGAGAGCTTAAGTGGCGCAGAAGAGGGAGGATGGATTGAAAACTGCCTCTGTCATTGACTTGCTCCATTCTGTGGATTATTTCCCTGAGGTTCTCAGTTATTTTTATTATTAATAACTAATAATAATTTTTATATAGCGCTTTGCATCCTGAAGGACCCTAAAGCACACCACATAATTCGTAAGCTAATTACCAGCTGTGAGCCTAATTCCTCTCGGTTGTGACCACATCTGCTGAAGGAGCAGCTCAGAGTCACACTAGATTTACACCAGTTTAACTGGGGACAGCGTCTCCCTATAGATGCGGCTGGGTATGTCAGAGACAAATGCAGTGCGGAGTTGGAGATGAAAGATTTGAATTGCCTTTTCTCCTCCTTCGTAATTTAAAAATGACTAAGGAAATTGCTCTCCAAAAGCCTTGTGAACACGACGTCACAACTGCAAGATTCAAGATTAGGAGTTTGGGAACGGCCAAGCCCAAGTTCCCACCCGGGTAGGGGCTCAGCCCGCCTCTGACCCGAGGCACCGTGCAGCTCGTGGCTGTGTCCCGGGCTGCGCAGGCCACTTTTCGTGGCGTAAGGAGGGCTGGGTTTCCCTCTTTCCTTGCCTGGTAAATCCATGCCCGTGCACAGTAACTTCCAATCACCCCTAGAGTTATGGTCTCAGCACTGACCCAAAACATGACCTACTGTACAAGGTGAGCCCGGCTCTGTCTTCCGATGCGTGCTCACGGATCAGCAACACACTTATATCTGAGGAGAAAAATGCGACCCGGTAGGATAAGCTGAAATACAAATTTTCTGGCCCATGGATTTCTTCTGTGTACTTCTGGGGAGAGACTAACCCACCCGAATTCTGGGTCTTAGAGTTCAAGTCGGTTCAGTCCTTATGTCCTCATCCAGCTAGGTTGTTGTTTACATGCTCTAATTTCTGAGAGTTTGATGGTGTAACCCTATATGCAAAACCTGTCCTAGTTACAATATCGTTGCTGTGATGGGGGGGGAAGGGGGGAAAAGAGAAGCAACAGCTCTTAAATACTCCCTTCATCCCATCCACCCCTTTCCCTCCCTCCCTTCCTCTGACATCTGGATGTGCAGCCGCGGATTGGGATTGCCTGTGGCAGCTATGGAGCATCTCCTCTCCTCCCACACCTTATGCACATCATTTTTCTCTCACTGCAGATAATTGCATCACCCTTCCTGTCACTCGGCTCACAGTTGTAGTGTCACATTTGACTCGTTACACACACACACAAATGTTCTCGCTACAAATTGCCAGATTTTTTTTTTTTTTTTAAATCCTCTGTAATATCTTGATTTCTTTCACTTGCCCTTTCTGTTTTGCTTGGACTTCTCCCCATGTCCTGATCAACTTCTGCCTTCACTTTTCCATCCTCCACCCCAGTGGCTCCAGCACTTAAGCTGTGCTCCTGGAGTTTAAAACCCAACATCATGCTACAACATCTGACCACAACTATTTACAAACCCTTTTCGCAATTCTTTCTCCAGTTCCCAGCTCATTTAAAGACCAGTTCTGCCTCTTCTTGCAAGGCAAAGGCAATAGCTTTTACTGACTGAGCTTACACACCTTGAAAACTCTGCAACGGGGCTCATATGTCAGAAAGTTCTTTTTTCTTACCTAGAGTGGCACTAGTCTCTCTGACAACTGTACAAATAGTTTCTAACCTCTCTACTGGGGAAGCAGAGATATTGTCAATGCTTTACACATTCACCGAATCACACAGGAAAATATCAGTTAGAAAAACCAAACTATTTCATTGACATATATATGAAATCACAACATGCATTTGTTATATATATATATATATATATATAAAACTATTTTCAATTCCAGAATGCCAGCACAGATGGAAAATGCGAGAAATACAACATTAGGAGGAGCAAAGTTATCCACAGCTTTAGATGATTTAGATGAGCCTAACACATTTTTGTGTTTAGTGCTATACTCAGAAGAAATTCAGCTCAGGTTGGATTCTGGCAAAGGCTAGAAAATAGAGGTGATTGTTTACCGGGGGAGATGTTTGTACTGGATGTATGCAAAAAGGATTTTTTCAATTATTTTTATTATTGCTGTGTTGAGGTTTTTCGTTTGTAACTTGGACAGATGTCTAGCAGTCCCTGAAAACCAGCCACCCACACTGTTTCAGCTCGTAAAGCTCAAACGTGCTGGATTTGTGCTTGCACCAAAACGTGTTCATGAGCCTTTGCCCAATTTTCCCAGCCAATCTCACTCTCCGCCTGTGACAAAGCATGGGAAATTTCAAGCCGCAGCGGGGATATTTTTGAAAGTTACCACCCTGTAAAAAGAAGGCGTTTATAAATGGAAATCTTCATATAATCTTAATAATAGGTTTTGCTACCACTGCATCTCCACCCACGTACAAGGAATAGCAATAGCCAGCTCCGAGGCAGAGTCTATCGGCTACTTAGCGGCACGGAGCGGGGTGGGAAGGCGAGGAGGCTGCCACCTCCGAGGAAAAAATGCAAAGCGATTCAAGGCTGAGAGCAGGCGCAGGGTCCGGCGGGGGGAACCGTGCGGGGAACGCTGGGACGTGATGGGGATCTTCTGCGCTCCCCGAAGCTCTGCGGCGGGGGGACCCCGGCCGCCGCCGCCGGCACGCGTGGGGTCTTCTTCTGTCGTTAGGCCACTCTCCTTCGCCGGGTGGCTGTCAGGGAGGGCTGCGGGGAGCAAGGGAGGAGGAAGAGCTGAAAAAAGGCAGAAGAGGAGCCTGGTGGGGACTGGGATGGGACTTCTCTCCCCGGTGCTCTGCGGCTCTACCTCTCTTCTGCCACCTTGTCATCTCCTCCTCAGTGCTACCCCATACCGGCTTCTCCCACTTTTTTCTCCCCTGCCCGCCTATGCCTGCGTTTCTTTTTCTGTTTATTGGCCATCTCCTGACTTAACTCACCTCCCCAGAATTGGTATTATCGGGCCATTTTACTGCTGTTGGTTTGGCCATTGCTAATGCGCTGTGATATACCCCTTCGTGCCCGTCAAGGCAGCGACGGTCTGTAAGGCAGTGTTTGTACCATTTTTACGGCAGTAAACTCCCTTTACCATCTGATCCTCGGCAACAGCTGTTATAAACATGATTATCAATAATAAGGTGAGGAGAGCCGGTATAATGGTTCTACCTTGTAGGCAGGGGGGATATTCTTTCATAACTATAAGATCAGTTTCTATTTTGCATCAGTTCTTTTACAGGCTTCTTCACCACAATATCTGAATGATTTCCAGTGGCACATTAAGTGATGGGGCTTGATATCAGTCACATGCAGTTTGTTCTTTTATCCTCTCCCCAGGGAGAGAATTATGTATGCAACATACTGGTTATGTTGCTAGGGTTTTGTTTGGTTTTTTTAACATATGCACTGCTGCATGTTTGTGTTGGAGAAAACCACATCAAAGCAGGTGCGTTGCATCCGGACGGGAAGGTGACGAGATTTCTGATGGTCCTTTGTTCCCATCCGATCCCTGCTATTGTCCCAGGCTCACCCCCGCAGACCCCACTGAGCTTCACCCTGTAGTGGAAAGTTCCTCTGTCCCTAAGAAGAGCTGTGGACTCCTCGGTCTTAAAATTACCCGCCTGAGGCAAAAGGTATTGCCCGTAGCAGAGTATTCCCTGCCACTTCCGAGCTGCTAGAGCAGCACCTTCAAGCCCCAAAATGACCATCCTTTGTGGCACAGAGGCTACGTTTGCTGGTATAACCCTACACCCTGTCGCCAAGGTCTTTAAATGCGTACCGAGGCACGTGAAAAGATGGCCTCGTTTTTGTAAGGTGCTATCCATGGAGAGATTCCCCGAGAGGGATCCTGAGCACTTTTGAAAATCTTTTTCTTTTGGGCATGTCAGCACAGGTGGGTAAGAGCAGATGCCCGCCAGCACCGTCTGTGCTCCCTGCCACTGTGCTCTTCATCGGCTCCAAATCCCCCAAAACAATGAGTGCACTCGAGTGCTTCATTCTTGGAAGGGTGGAGAGCAATCAAAATGCCTTCAAAGGGCTTTTGCTGTGCTTCTCTTGGCACTTCATGAAACTTCACTCCTTCCTCTCGAAGTCATGTCAGGTTGGGCATTAACAACTCAGTGTTACTAGTGTCGTTTTTTGACAGGGACGGCAGACCTCCTCTCCCGGTTTGGAAGCCCTTTCCAATATGTGTAAGAAAGACACGCTAACGGTTTGCCACGTAGCTGTGGAATTTGTCTTCCCAGCCCAGAGGCTGGCTCCGAGCCCCACTTCACCACCTGGTACCAAACGGACTCTGCTCAGAAACAGGGTCCTGGAAGCAGAAAGAAATGTTTGTATTTGTGTCTGACTACCTGCCCTTCGTGCGCCATTTCCTGCATTTCTTTCATGGGTAGATAGCAAACATTAGTTTAATCTGCAAGGAAGATGACTTCTAAGGCAGGAATCACAAGTGTGATTTTGGGAGAGCTTTCACGTGCGCGCAGCCTTCGTGTTTATCTGGGAGCAGGTCACATCAAAGATGAGTATGTTGCGTCTGAACTGGAAGGTGGAGAGAATTATCTGGCCCAAATGATCCAGTGTCTGTTCACTTTCATATTTTTAATATAAATATCCTCAGGCTATTTCCCTGAGGCAGGCAAATACCATTATTCTCATTTCGAGTGAAAGAAGACAGGGGTTAAGTGACTTGCCTAAAATGATACAGGGAGCGTGTGGTGGAAAGAGGTACTGAAACCTTGGCCAACACCAAGCCATCTTTCTGAGCTTTTAGAGACAACAGCTATATCCAGACCCCTTTATTTATTTCTCTAGAAGCCACCATGCCAAAACCTCTTCTAAATTAGAGAGTGAGACTGAAGGAAAGCTTTCAGTGGATTGCTTTTTTCCATAAATGGAAATATCACAAATCATTCTGGGAAAACAGGTCTTTCTGTTCTCGTCCCTCTTTGTCTGCATCTCTCCTTTTGGACGTCTTTTCCTCTGCCTCTGGCTCCCAGTTTTCAGCTGTACAGTCCTGACCATTTAAAAGTGTTCCTACCCTGCAGGAAGGGAGTAGCTTTTCATTCTTTGGAACTCACTATTTTGCGACGGATTGCACTCTGCAGGCAAGCGAGACTTCTGAAAAGAGACAGGGCCGCACAAAGCAGCACAAAAATAAACCGTATCACCAACAATCCCAAGCCAGGTTCTCTTCAGGGGTAACTCGGTCTGACTCTCGCTGCAGCAGCGCTGACGGCTGCCAACTGTCCTGGATAGACAGCATGTACCCAAACGATGACCTGGCCGCGTTGGAGGAGGTCTCTCTGGGGGCAGAATGTGCAGTTAACGTTGATTTTCGTGCATCTTAGACATTCAGTCCCTCCTGGCATCATGGCAGGTTGTCTCTGCTCTTAATGCCCCAGCTGGGCAACTTCTGTCCCGGTCCAGGCACAGAGCAGGGTGCCTGTTGCACCAATCCTATCTCCTCCAGACTGCATTTTCCAAAGCTTGGGCAGGCGGCAAGCCAAAGATGGGGATCTCGTCTAAGAACTCCCAGTAATACCCAGGGCACTTGGGGGCCGCTCGGTGATTTTCCACGGCCCGGGGCATCCCCAGCCTTTCTGTCCTGAGACGAGCCAGAGCTCGCCCCCACCTCCTTTGCAGCCCGCACATCCCAAAGCGGGAAGCTCGAAGGATGCCCACGCCGACGTGCCAGGGAGAGGGAGGTGGCTGCGATGCACGAGAGAGACTGAGAAACAGGAGGAAGATCTGGTGGGTGAGCACGAGGAAGAGGATGAGGGGAGAGCCCGAACTGCGCCGGGAGAGCTGCGGGGAGGAGGTGGAAGCGTCCGGCTGTAGTTTCTCAGAGAGGCAGGAGAAGCCGGAGAGCTCGACACCTGCCTGTTCCAGGGTTCGCAGCGCGAAGTAGCTCAAGTTGGGCAGAACGGGAAGGGCAATGGGACACAAGTACAGAGGACACACATTGCTCTTCCTCCCTTCAGGGGCTCTCAGAGCCCTACACGCCCTCCCAAATAATGGTTTGCTCTTGCTCGGGCATTCAGGACTATTAACTAGAGGGTGGCACACGGCTTTTCCCTCCCTGGCTCCACAAGCCACACGTGCAGCACAGCAAAAGGCTGTTGTGTCAGACCTCGGCAGCGCTGCCGAGCTCCTCCATCCCGCTTCTCCCCGCCTGTGGCCGCGGCTCTTCCACCAGCACAGGTGCCGGGGCAGGCTGCTGCACCGTCTCAGCAGGCCCCAGATGCCTGTCAGAGAATTGCCGAGTGACCTTGGGGCGAAAAGTGACACCGAGGCCTTCCCCCCACCCAGGGGGTGCCCGAACCGCTGCCATCCGCGCGCTTGCTCGGCCGCTGGCACCGGCGCACCCACGCCGTGCCCTCTTTAACGCGTCCCCGCGGGGCGCGAGGAGCGCTGTCGGCCCCGTTTTACGGAACGGGACTCTAAGGCAGAGAGAAGAAGCGGTTTTAACAGCATGCCTGTGGCAGGGCGAAAACCGAGCCTTGTTCTCTTACATTCCCAGTTAGCGCGTTCATGACCTAAATTCCGCATCCTTTCCCCATCCGTTGCCCGGAGGAGCTAGGAGGCGTTGGAGGAGAGGGTGCGGTAGCGCCAGACGGATAGTCGGCATCCGGCGTCACGGCGCTCTGTGCTCGGCACAGGCAAAGCGGGGGCTGCGGTGGGACCAATGCTGCCCACCCTGCCCTCACGGACCCCGGGCGGGGCTGAGCCAGGGAGGAGGATCGGCCTGGCACGGCGTGTCGGCCTGCGGTGAAGGGCAGCTCCTCAGCACCACAGCATTTTAAGCAAGCCAAGGCTCGACACCCCAATGGCCAAGCACCCTGCTGAGCCGGGCCGGCAAGGTCTTTCGGAGACTCGGCACCAGGAACAGATTTGCAAAGAGCCTGCGTGTCCCCCCACCCTGCCGAAGCGGCTGAACCTCTGACTATCCCACACAAGTCCATGTAAAAGTCACCCTGCACAAGATGCAGCCTTTTTCCCAAGCAGCTCGATTCTTCACGTAGGAATTAAATCAGGCTGAAAGACAGCAAGAAACGAAGTGGGGGAGAGGGAGAAGAGAGAAAGCAGGGAAAGAAAGGATGGCACAGGGTGAGGGGGTTTCCAGAGGCAGTGCCTCTTCCCTCCCTGGCTGATTCCAACTGGGGGGCTCTGGCTATGCTCCGGGAGCCTCCCCTGGGAGGTGCACGCAGGCTCCGCCGGTTCCCCCAGCTCGTACGGGCAGGAGGCACTCAACGTTCAGGATCTGCTGGGCAAGGAGCTGAAATCCGAGGCTGGAGACTTCCCCAGCGCCTCAGAGAGCAGCAGTGTTCACATGCGCTGTTGTCACGGTTTAACCCCTGCCGGCAACTCAGCCCCACGCAGCCGCTCGCTCACTTCCCGCCAGCGGGATGGGGGAGAGAATCGGAAGAGTAAAAGTGAGAAAACTCGTGGGTTGAGGTAAAGACAGTTTTAATAGGTAAAGCAAAAGCAGTACATGCAAGCAAAGCAAAACAAGAGATTCCTTTCCCACTTCCCACGGGCAGGAGGTGTTCAGCCATCTCCAGGACAGCAGGGCTCCAGCACGCCTAATGGAGACTTGGGAAGACAAATGCCACCACTCCAAACGCGCCCCCCCCCCCCCTTCCTTCTTCCCCCAGCTTTATATGCTGGGCATGACATCCTAT
>JAVJGG010000024.1:26150445-26162239 GCA_035590195.1 Aviceda cuculoides | reverse complement strand
CCCCACCCGTGACCCCTCCACCCCTTTAAAAAAGATTCGCAGGGAACCACCCCCCCCCACTCCCCTTCCATGCCCCCCCCCCCAAGGAATAAGTTAAAGCTGATTTCCCGGACCCCGGCATCGAGGGAGAGCGGCGTCGGGGTTTCCATCCCCAGCCGCCCTCGCCTGCCCGACGCCGCGCGGAGCTGGGGAGCATTCACAGGGCCGAGCGTGCCCCCCCCGGGCCAGGCGGGAAGGGGCGAGCGAGTGCAGGAGGTGAGGGCTGGCGGGGAAATTTTTTTTTTCCGAGGGTGTTGCTCATGTCCAGCTCAAACCAGTACAAGAAACCAACCATTTTCTTTATTTCGTGGTTTTTTTCAGACTGTTAAAAAGAAAAAAAATTTTAAAAAGAGAAAATGACAAAAAAAAAAAAAATCCTGGTACATGAAATAAAGATTTTTTTTTTTATAACTTGGTCCTCGTTTATGTGGATTTATTGGGGGGGGGGGTTTATTGTTCCGCTGTGCTGGAGGAATACCTGGAAACCCAGCAAGAGAGTCAACTATGGCGGACAGTTTTGTCCTCTTTGGCGATCCAGTGGACGGTCTTGCTTCAACTGGTCTTCTCAAGCCGGTCTTTGAGCTACAAGCAGGAAGATGAGGCAAGAGGAGAGGGCTTTGCCACAATTTTTTTTGAAGTAAGTGCGGGTAAACCCAAGTCACATGTGTGGGCTTTCCCTGCTGCCCCCCCAAAACATCTGCTCCAGCCCCCGTTGAGCCCCCAGCGCCAATCCTCTTGTCCAGTTCCTCCCAGGGTGGTGTTACCACGAGGGATGATGCCCCAACTCCCACCCAAAGACAGCAGCTCCAAGAACCGCCGGCGAGCTCAGAATTCCCACAAGCTTGAGGGCTCAAAAAAGAAAAAGAACATGGGCTTAATGTTGGTTTTGGGTTTTTTTCAGCCACTCATGGCGTTTCTGGCCATTTTCCTCAGTAGCTGGGTTGGCAGCGGCTGCCTGGTGGAAATGCTCAGCGTTGTGCCAAGATCCCCTCGCTCTCCGCTGGGCTCCCGCTTGCTGTGGGACCCTCCGCGGCTTTCTGGAACGGACCGGGATCCCCACCAGACCCCGTCGCCCCCAGATTAGAGGGGTGCCAGAGAAGGGCAGACACCCGAGCGACGAAGCCCATCCGAAGTGCGGCTGGGGTCTGACCCATAACAGGCCAGCGAGACCATGAGCTGAACGAGCAGGTGGGACCAGGGGGGTTAATTCATCAGTGGCAGGGGGGCAACGGGGTGAAGGCGCACCCGGCTCCAGGTGTCCTGGCAGACACCCATGGGCCACAGTGCCATCACAGCACCACAGTCCTCCCCGCCGTCCGATGCCCCTCGCACGGGTCGATACCGGTGCTCAGCAGCCGCATCCCACGGCCGGCACCTGTGGGTCCCCACTCTGACCCTCCCAGACCAACCCCTACTCCAACCCAGCCCCTCTCCAGTTCACCCCTCTCCTTTGGGCCCCCGCTAGCACCTCACGCCCACCCCAGAATGCCTGTCGGCACACCCATTTCGCGGGCCAGCCGGCGGGAGGCTTCACCGCCCAGCTAATTGGGGGCACCCGCCGCCCCATTTCTGCTCCTCCTCCAGGGACCCTTCCCGGCAGCAGCCTCGCCAAGAAGGAGGGCATGAGGAGGGGAAAAGCGGGCCAGGCGCCGGCTCCGGGGGACGCCGGGGAGCTCCCGACCCTGCCACGCGCACGTCTAGGACACAGCCGCCTCCCCAACTCGTCGAGCTCAGAGACCCCAAAACCTTCTCACCCCTTCCTCGTCCCCTTGCCTGAACCTGCCACCAGTGCTGGCTGCCCCCGTCTAGGCATGGGTGGGATGAGCTGGAAATTCCACCCCCCCCTGCATCTTCTCCATCCTCCCGATGATGTTTCCAACCCTGGCCCAGCTGCAGAGCTGGGGGCAAGAGGGTGCTCCCTCGTGTCCCCCCCCAGTGCCAGTGGGGCACGGGGGAGATGCAGCTCCAGTTCCCATGCGATGCCCTGCCCGGAGCGGAGGGGGTGCATGCCTCAGCCCCCCCTACATGACTCCATGAGGTGCTCCTTCCTCGCAGGACGCAGACGGTCTTACTTTTTCCTCTCTGCTTCTCCCCTTCTCCCTCTGGCTTTTACAGGATGGGGCGGCGGAAGGGGAAAGCCAGGGAAACAGCATCGGCCCGAGACTAGGCATGGGGAATGCTGCTCAGACGGGGCCAGCCTCCATGCCATAGTAATTAATACTAATACTCAGCACTTATACAGCACTTTTCATGTTCAAAGCACTTTACAAACATTAACTAATTAATCTGTCATATTAAGTGACGTCTTAAAGGGGCAGCATCGAAAGCAAAGGGCTTGTGCGTGGGCGGGAGCCCTCACTCCCCCTCTCTCCCAGGGCACATTAACGCTTGGGGGGGTTGCGAGATCCTAAAATGTCACCCCGTGCCCCTCCTGGGTCTCAGTGCTCCCCGTGCCACTCGCTTGCCTCTCCCAGTGCTGGCTCGTGCTCTTGCAGGCCCTGGGTATAGCAGGGGTGAGCAAGGCACCAGGGTCTTCTCTTCCACAGCACTGAGCCACTGAGGTCCTGAGGATGCTGGAGACTCGGGACTGAGAGGTCAGTTAAAATATTTGGGTTGGAAAAGTCCCCCTGCCCCAGTCCCAAGTCCCAGCAGCGGAGGAGGAGAGCCAGCAGGCCCTTCGCAGTGCAGCAGGAGCAGAGATGCAGCAGGAGCAGAGATGCAGCAGGCAAAGGCTGGTCTGATGCCTCCAGCCAGTTCCCCATCGCACCCCAGTCCTGGGACCTCTCTGGGGGCAACGGTTATTCCTCACTTTCAGGAAAGCAGCGCCCAACCCTTCATGGGACTGATTTCTGACAGCCCCCCCTGCCTCCAAATCTGAGGACACACTCTCAAACGCTGGCTGGGGACGGGTAGAAGGCAGGCAGGGCATCTGCCAGGGAGAGCAATCCCCTAGGATGGCTCTGGCAAAGGCTCCAAGCTCAAGAGAGCACGGTCTGCCCAAGAAACGCCGGCCAGCGCCGGCAGCGGTGCCAGGTCTTCCATCGCTGTGGAGGCAGCATGGCTGAAGAGGGGGGTCCCTTTGGGGGACGGTAAGGGGCGAGGGAACGCTTCCTGCTGAGTAACGCCCGGCTGCTGGCGCTGGTGGGTCTGTCGTTAACGTGTGCTCACCGCTCCTCTGCTGCCTCTCTCGTATGGACCGCAGCCAGGGCTGGCTGGGTTTTGCTTCTGTGGGAGATGCTCCGAGAGCTCCTCGTGTGGGGAAACCCAGACACTTGGCTATTAAATTAACGCCGGGCATTTAACAGCATCGTTGAAATGGTTTAAACACCTAGGAGCCATAATGAGTAATAATGGTTTGGTGAGGGAGGAAATTAAGACCCAGGTATGGAGCCCAGTACTTTTCTCTGCAGATAATTTTTAGTGCCAAATGACTACAGAGAGAGGCCAAGCATCAGACACACAAGTCTACTGTCTTGCTTGCGTGTGAGGAATGACACGGGGGCAGAAGACAGCCACATATCTCCCCTTTCAAAAGCCAAACGCTGAGGCCAAGGACGGAGAGTGGCTCGAGAAGGAGAGCTGATGGAGAAAGGGGGTCTGTGAGGAGGTACAGTCGACCTAACAAAAGCCAGTAGGTGAGCAAAGCTGGCAAAGGACAGGCCAGCTGAATGTCCTGGAGGTCTCTCCAAGAGTAGGGGTGGCTCCAGGCGACTCGGCATTCCCTCCCCAGGTGCATTCCAGCTGCTGGGGGCTTCTCCCCTCCTCTCCCCAGGCCCTTCTGGACACCCCCTGGAGAGACAGAAAGAAGAGGCAACAGTTTCGGTAGGGAAGGGAGGCAGAGGGAGGGTAAATTTTAGGAGTAGCCAAGAACCTGCACAGATTAAGGGGATATGAATTAAATGCCACCAGCCTGAGTTTTCCCTCCAAGAGCGGAGAACAAGTCATCCCTCTCGCTAAGCTGAGGCACGGAGCTGGACCCCGCGGGGGCCGCTGCCCAGTATGCTGCTCCTCACGCAGGCAGGGCTTTTACAAAAAGTCCTGATCAAACTGAGCGCACCCACACCACATTTTGGTGGCTCTGCAGAGCTCCAGAGCAACCGCGCAGCCAAAATGCCCCATGGAGAGGAGAAACTCCCCTCCAGCCTGGGAGGGGGGACAGGGACTTGTCCCCAGGACACGGGACAGGTCCTAAAAAGACCTTTTCCTGAGGATCTGTGCCCACAAGGGTAGGGCAGACACCTGTGATGTCCCAGCGTCCACGGTGGATACTCCATCCTAAAGCCAACAACCACAGGCTGGTAAAGGGGTGCTGAGGACCTGCCGAGCACGGAGCTGCAGTGAGGACCCTGCCGGAGAAGCCAGGACCCCGATGGGCCATGCTGCTTCCCATGGGCACAGCAGAAGAGGCAGCAGACTGGCGGCTCGCCCAGCCCTCGTCTTCCCAGGCTGCAAAATCCCAGCTTCGACCTGGCTCCGGCAGAGCCAACGCAGATGTGAACCGTTCTGGCAGAGCGTTGTCATTTGTGCCAGTTTTACACCGCGGAGAGGAGTAACGTGCGAATGACGCCAAACCCTGCTGGCCTCATTTCGCTCGCCCTTTATCGAAACCTCCGGGCCTTGCACCCTGGGCAGGGAGCGATGAGGGTGCAGCGGCTCCTGTGTGCGACGAGGGCTCGAGCAAGAGCGGCCTCGGCATCCTCCGCGGCGGTCGGCTCTTGACATTGCGGAAAGTCCGCAGTGAAGGAGCTGGCTGGCCCGGCACCGGCAGCTTCAGCAAAGGGGTCAAGATACACAGATATGGGCTGAGTCCCAGAAAGAGATCTGCAAGGGCAAAGCGCTGGGCTTGGGAAAGGGTTTTCTCTGCTGCTGCTCCTCCTGCTGCTCATGATCCCCTCGGGGATGGAGAAAACAAGGGACTTTGCTCTCTAGGGACCTGTCAATCAGAATCTGCCACCACCGTTTAATTTGCTGAATTTATGCCTGCCAGGAGCGCCGGCCTGGCTGCCCGTTCCTGAGCAGGCAGTGCCATCCCGTGGGACGAGCTCGGCACAGCAGCGGAGTCTCAAAGCTGCACTGTGCGGGAGCTGGAGCATCCACGCAGCTCCCACAGGAGATGCAGCAGTGGGAGCCTTGCCCAGTGTCCCACTGGTGCACAGGGGTGGCCGGGGACCATTTCCAGCCTGCCAGGGCTCCCCACTACCTGCTTGCCCTCATTCCCGCTTTCCTTCCAGCAGGGAAGCTCAGAGGGGACACAACGACATAATTCACCTGGTCGTGGGGGTTCGGCTCGCTCCCACCTGGGACAGGCTCCAGCCAGCCCACGGGCAGGTATGACTTTAGGAGGGGAGGGCAGACAACAAAGCTCTTACCCTGACCTTGGTGTGGCCGTGAGGTTCGAGGCAGCGTGTACCAGCGAGCTGCCTGCCATCAGCAAGCCTCCCCACCTCTCCTCCCCCAAATTTTGCAGCTCCTCTGGACTCCGGCCGGTGCCGGGCCAGGGATCATCCAGGAGCGTTTAGAGGGGAGATACTTCACGCATGCAGAGAAAAAAGCAATCCCACGGAGCAGTTCCCAGGTCAGGGAGCCCCAAGGCTGCCCCACATCTCCCCCTGCCCCTGCTGCTCTCTCCTGAGGGCTTGGCACTGCTCGTGGACCCTTTTGGGGAGTCAGCGGTGCTGGGAAGGTCCCTTCCCTTCCCAGCCCCAGCCCCTTCCCATCCCCTCCTGCAGAGGCCACAGCAAAGCCTGGACCTGACCTTGGGAGTCAGCTGCGACCTTGGGAAGTGCCTGATCCCGAGGGACAGGCTGCGGACAGGAAAGAGGAGAGAAAGAAAGACCTTGGGCTGCTGCAGTGGGAGCTTTCTGGAGCAAGGCTGAGAGCGTGCGTCCTTCCCGGCTGCCTCGGGGTGCCTGACGCCCGATGGGGGACATACGCAGCACGGCTTTGCCAGAAGGGACAAAAGCGCCCGGCTGACTCCTCCAAAGACAGAAGAGAGCAGATGGTGCTGAAATCTGCTCAAGAGGAGAGGAAGAAATAGCCCCGAGGCTCCGTACTCCCTGTACCCCGAGAGGCACGTTCGTCCCCGGCCAAGCGTGTCAGCCAGCCCTGCCTCTGACTTACCGAGGGGCAGGGAAGGGGATGGCAACCGCGGGCTCGCTGGGCTGCTGCACGTCCCTCGCCACCGTTCTTTTTTGTGGGGACTTTCCTGAGAGCCCCTGCGAGGGAAACGGCATGTTATGCATAGGTAGCATCCGCGTTCGACTCCTTACTGCCTTGATAACGAGGTCTTGCGCAAACAGGGTTCGACTCTGCTCCCTAGCAGAAATCTCTTGGACTCTCTTTCTGCCTCCTGATGTCCTGCTTAGACCTCTTTGCCCGGCTGGCATAAACAGTAAGCTTTCCAGAGGAGGGATCAGGCAGGCACGAGCATTTGCAGAGCATGTTTAGCCCCAGAAGATTCTGATTTTTCACAGAGGTTATCGTAACACGGGTGATGTTGAAGGAAATAACTGTCGGCGCTTCCGTGCTGAGCAAGAGCCCTTGTAAAGAAAGCCCGTGCTGCCTGCGGTTCTGCTCACACACGCCAGGATCCTTTTCAGGGCAGCGTTGAATATAACTCGGGCACCGGAGAACCGCAGGGCACGGAGCGGGGCTCCCGCGGCTGAAAAGCAAACCGCTAATTCAGCGGTGAGAAGGCACGGTGTGTCTCACACCCTCCATCACCCCGGGCCCCATCCTCTTCCCCGCCGCTGGTCCGGCTGGATCTATGCAGCATTTCCCAGATGCTGCTTCTGCCTCTGTTGACACAGTTCCCCATCACCGCGGCAGCTCGCATCTCTAATGTATTTCTCCTCCGGTGAGGCAGGGAAATGTTGTCCCTCCCTGTGCAGCATGGAGGTGCCAAGCTCCCACTGGGGAGGTTTACTGGGGTGGCCTGGAGGACACAGCCACAGAGCGGGGATTTGCAGCTCGGCCCGTGGACGCCGAAGCTCATACCCCAGCCGCTGCACCAGCCTTCCTCTCCTTCTGCAGGCTCGGAGCCAGCGGGGACGCTGCCGGCGCCAGCTGCTCTAATTGAGCTTTGTAGAATAAACTTGTGGAATTAGCCTGTTGGCTGCTGGGATAAAATCCAGTGCTGAGTGCAGATCAAAGGAGGCAATCTTGCTGACGGTTTGCAGGGAGACAGCGGGACCCGGGCTCCTTCTGCAGCTCTGGAAAGGGCAGTGTTCAGCAGCCGAGGATGAGGACGGAGCGTGATACACGCTGCCTCTTCGACGATACGTGTGGTCCAGGCCCTGACAGTCAAAGCTACAGAAGCCTTGGGAGAGATCTGACGCTGGTGATAAAAGTGGTCAAAGCCAGGCAAGAGACAGCACTAATTCAGAGAAAGACAATTTTTTGGGTGCGCCATAAATTGGTGGCTTTTCCGGGTAGCATGGGAGGAGCAGACAGCAGAAGGCCAGGCGCTGAGCCCAGCCTACAGAAGCACCACGGTTTAAGAAGGAGAAGCCTGCCCTTGCCAGGTTTCTGTCCGTCCTTGAGGACGAGACACTCCAGCCCAGCAGCCGCGGGGAGAGCTCAGCATGGCAGGAGGGGGAAGAGGGAGAAAGCCTCACGGTGAAAGCACTATCTGCTAGCAAGAGTAATAAACTCAGCACATTCCCCGCGTGGACTTTACTGTATGGACACGGCTGGTCTGAATGCAGGCAGCAAATCTGCCAGGTGCCACCTGCTCCCACCCCCGCTAGATCGCGCAGGCAGCAAATTAAGAATCAGAATCGCAGCACGTGCACAGTAAAGTTGCTTTATGGCCGTTTTTTCCAGGGTTCCTGAAAATCCAATCAAGCATTTCCCTGAAAACTAGCGAGAAACTGCCACGCGAGGAGGGCAGGTTTATATTTCAGCCTCCAGAACACCCCGGAGAGGGATGAAGGTGCTGGAAAGGAGGCCACGCGTCGCAGCGAAGCACCTGGCCTGGGAGAACAGCAGACCGAGAAGGCAGATAAAAGTGCGATGGGAAAGATGGGATGCGAAGAGGAAGGCCAGGGAAGGACGGAGGGATTCCCAGCCTGTGAACACCGGCCTGTGGCAGGAGCCAGTTCATATACGGCCAAGGTTGGTTGCAATGGGAGCCCAGGAGCCAGCAGTGAGTTTTGCTGCTTTAAAGACGATGATGATGACTTTGGAAGAAGGGTCTGACCTGAAGAGGTGTGTAAATGTCAGGTGTCTCCACCGGAGGAAGGCGTTAAGGCTGAAGACTATTTCCCTTGGTTTCTGGGTTTGTCAAGAAGCGCGGGGCAGCAGAGACTAAGCATATGGCCCAGGCATACGGTGTGTTTGTTGTTTAGTGAGGAAAACAAATCCAGCTGGCTATTTTTGATGCATTTGTTATAAGAGTGAGAAAAGGAACTGCTGGAAAATAGTGTTTTAATGTGAACATTAGTCTTCCAACCCTCAGCTGCCTCTCTGAGTGGAAGTACAGTCATCCAAGCTGGAAAGCAACCCCTGTTTTAAGGCTTTCCAAGGCATCTTCAGTCAAGGCAGAGGTAATCTATTTTCTAAGGAAAGGTCCCTACCGGGTTGGGCACTCGGACTTGCTTTCCTTCATCTAAACCTGTCAAACCTCTGGGAACACTGCCTGAGCTGCATGTCGTCGTCGCTCAGCAGGAGGAGGCTGCTGCTCAACGCGGAGCTGGCTCACAGAGCAACAGCTCTCCAACAAGCCCCAAAACGTGGTGGAGGCTGATGGTGGTGAAGGCTTTGAACTGGAACGAGCCCCTCTTTTACGGATTTGCTAACACCAGCACAGAGCCCAAAACCAGAGAAGTGGAAGACAAGAACGGAAAACCAGATGTGAGCAATTTATCCTGGCTGTTCTCACGAGCATCTTCCAGGGAGGAGTGATTAGCCTTATTAACTGATTAAGTGATTAATTAACTGATGAACTGAAATTACGGATCAAGGATCAAATGATTGCAAGCAAGCGTATTTTGAGTACTTTTCCGGGAAACGACCTATCTCACGTGCCTTTAACGAAAGCTGGAGGCCGGGGGGCGAACCGTTTGCGGCAGCGGGGCCAGCAAGACGGGACGAGGGTCGCGCACAGCCGCGGGGCCCCAGCCATAGCACGGCACGGGAGACGGGGGGTGCGGTGCCTGGCGCGAAGCAGAATGCGAGACAGACCCGCTTCCTCCCCTCTTGTGGTAAATTTGACCTAAACGTAGCAGCACATCTCACCTGCTTCGGGATTGGATTTTTTTTCTTAGAACCTTTCTTCCCCTTGATAAGAAACTGGAAGGTTATGTCCGTGCCCAGGGGAGCATTTATCCCGCACCGGGCACTCCCTACTCATACTTTTTCCTCCAACCCGCTCCTATACTCAACTCTGTCCCCAGAAAAGACAGTTTGATGGGCTAAGCCCAAACTGCACATGATCCATCGTCTCTGGGAGACAGTAGCAGCGTTCCATCCTCTTGTAAGCACCTCACACAGGTTCGGGAGCGAAGCCGAAGCCGTGGCAAGGACAGGATTCTGGTTTATCGGTCCATTTGTCGTTGCTTCTCTTCATTCATTCCTTAGTCCGGCTTTCTCTTCAGAACTTCTTGCTCTTTTTATCACCATCTCCCAAGCAGCCAGCCCCTCTGAGCCTGTTCAGCCCATTGCCGCAGCTCGGGAGGGCGAGGGACGGGCACTGGGGGGGTCACCTGGAGCTGGGATCGCACCGAGCCACCGCCAGCGACCAGCGAGGCAGTTCCAGCACTAATGGTGTTTGTCTTCGAAAAGGCTGTCTAGGTGAGACAGTTACAAATTGTATTTTATAAACTGTATTTCTATAAGTGGGTTTTTTTGCTAGCAGGGAAAAGTGCTTTAATAATCCCACTTCTGATTAATGGCAGGGTGTCTTGGCAAAGCAAAGACTGCTGCGGCTTCAATTCTTTCTCAAGGAGGAATTACAAGTGGTAAATAAAGAAGAAAATGCACACCTCTCTGCCTGGAAAATATTGATCTAGACTCTTCTTAGGTAAAAGATACCCAGTAAAATTCTCTAAAGAGTTAGTTTTTAGCTGAAGAGATGTGTAAACCGGATCCTGCTCTTTTTAGGGGTAGAGAAAATTTCAATCACTCTGGCATGTGAACATCTGAGATTTAATGATTTATTGCCCTCACTCCCTGAGAAGAATACTATCCCAATTACAGAGAGAGGGATCTGAGACACATGCTGTATTAAATTGCTGGTTCACGGTCTCCTAGAGAGGCCACAGGGCTGAATCCTAACTTCCAGCTCCAGGTCTCCCCTCCGGCAGGTCAAGGAAAACCATCAGGGACAATGCAAAACCTTGAATACCACACTCTGAACACAGCAAGGGCAACTGCAATTCTCATTCTTCGCACATCTTTACCTCTCAAAATAAGTCAAGTGTTTTGTAACAACCTCTATAACACAGTCAGTTGAATGATCATGCAACTACAACCTGGAAAGTACCTGCTTTTCTACAAAACCATTGCAGAGTTTGGAATATATTTTTATTTCAGGAGGCTGTGTGTGTGTGAGAAAATTAAGAGGCACAGCATTAAGTCATGTTTCCTGTCCTGACACACAGCTTTATTGATATACGTCTTGTCCAGAGCCCTGTAAGTCTGTTCTCTTAACAAAATCATAAATCTCTTAACTTCCATCTCCATTTTTATCTGTGAAAACAGGAATTTACCTACCAGACTTTACAATAATTCCATCTCATGGCTGTAGAGCAACCTGGCACAACTAGACAGGGACTGCATGCTAGTAGCTGAAACCTTCATTTGACTAAGCTGAGGGTCAGTATTCTTCCAATACATGATTTTAGGCCACATAATTTGAATTCAAGTTCTTCCAAAGGAAAAAAAAAATATATTCTTGAGATCGGGCAGTCCTCTGTGTGGTCATGAAGCCCAATTTACCTTCATGAGAGTAGAGGATAGACGGGAGGGGGAAATTTGTTAAGACAACCTATCCCATCCCGCTGCTATCGGCGAGTCATTTACACCAAAACCATTCCCGACAGACATTTGCCTGTCGCGGGCTTAAATACTTCTGCTAAGAGAAGTTCCACATTTCTAGGAAGTTTAATCACCCCCACTGGAGAAGGTGTTTCTGACACCTCGCCATCGTTTGTTGGAGCTGCCATGCTTTCAGCAGGCGCAGAAAACAGCGTTTTCTTCCTCTTCGCGACGGCCGGGTGCAAAGTAAATGGTTTTGTCATGTGTCACCCCCCAGCTTTTCTACTCGAAAGCCGAAGCCACGCTTTTTAATCAACAGGGCAAATTAACTATCGTTCACGTCACTCTCTTCCCACTCCTACGTGGTTTTGTTACCAAGCGCTCATTAAGAGGGAGCGAAACGTCGGGAAACGATACTGTCACGACAGAAGGCACAATAAAGGGGGACAGACACAGCCAGACAGGACACACACCCTCACGGCCTGCGTGGGCCCCCGCCGGGCCCTCCGCAGCAGGGACAGGCGGTTCTAACGGCCTGACCCACAAAACCAAACACGGGAAGAAACTCCGGCAGCCACGGACGGCGTGACCGGAGGAGGAGACGGAGACACGGCCTCCATTCCCGGCCCGGCAGTCCGCCGGCGGAACGGACCATAGAGACGCCGGCACACACCCGCCCAGCGCCGCGGCTTTTCTAGCCCGACCCTCCTGCGCCTCTATGGCCGTGACGTATGGCGCACCCTGCGGGGGGGGGGGGGGCCGCTTTACGGCACCCGCG
>JAVJGG010000024.1:26112297-26142046 GCA_035590195.1 Aviceda cuculoides | reverse complement strand
GGGCGGGCGCGTGGGGGGGGGGGAGAAGAGAGAGAGAACATCGAGGCCGAGACCGGTCCCGATTGGCGGGGGAGCGAGGGCAATGCGGGGCACCCCATCTCCCATTGGCTGATGGGCTTGCGCTTCCCTTTCCCATTGGCTGTTGGGGCGCAGAGGTACTGCGGGGGCTGGCGGCCGCTAGCCCACAGGTGCTGCCCTGCCTTCCCGCCTGTTGGCCCCACGCCGTCTGCTATTGGCTGGGGCAGGGGGCCCTTTGTGCCCATTGGCTGGAAGACCTGGGATCCCTTTTGCTATTGGCTGGTAGGGAACGGGGCCCCGCCCCAACATCCCCACCCCGCCTTGGGGCCCTGAGGGGCGGTGGTGGCATCATGGCGGCCGGGCCTGGGCCGGGACTGGCCAGGCTGAGGGGAGGTCTCTTGTGGGGAGGCCTGCGCCCACCGGGGCTGCTTGCCCCCGGGTGACGTCTCTCCCGTCCTCTCCCCCACAGGGGCGGCTGTCCCGGCCCTGTTATGGCCCCGGCGGTCTGCGGGATGCTCCTGGCACTGGCCTTGTACACCGGCAGCTTGTGTGTGGTGAGCGGTGCTGCTTTCCTCTACCACGACTACTGCATCATCGGGGCTGGCCCCTCGGGCTTGCAGGCGGCCTATTTCCTCCAGCAAGCCAGCCGGGATTACGTCGTCTTCGAGCGGAGCCACGCTCCCGGCAGCTTCTTCGCCCTCTACCCTCGCCACCGCAAGCTCATCAGCATCAACAAGCGGTACACGGGCAAATCCAACAGCGAGTTCAACCTCCGCCACGACTGGAACTCGCTCCTCAGCCACGACCGCCGCCTGCTTTTCCGACGCTACTCCCGCGACTTCTTCCCCGACGCTGATGCGATGGTGCGTTACCTGGAGGATTTTGCCGCCCTGCTGAAGCTGCGGGTTCAGTACAACACGGCCATCGTCCACGTGACGCTGGAGAAGAACGCGCAGGCCTGGAACGGCCACTACTTCCTCCTGACTGACCAGGACAGACAGAACTACAAGTGCAGGTAATGGGCAAACCCAGGCTAGCCGTGCTGCTCTCCATAGGTGTCTTCGAAGTCACAAAATCACAGAATAAATTAGGTTGGAAGAGACCTGTAATGGCCAGTGATGTCACGTTGCTCAGAGCCTTGCCCTGTGGAGGCATGAGTATCTCCAGGATGGAGGTTTCACAGCCTCTTAGAGCTTTAACTACCATCACAGGGGAAAAACATTTTGCAGAGGTCAGCGGGTTGGGTGGGTGGAATAACTGCTCCTGGGAAGGCATTGCCTTTCGCGAGCCACTTTATGCCTCAGACAGCTGAGGAGCTGGCAGGGCAGACGCAAACTGGCTGCGATTGCCATCACCACAGGTTCCATCCTTGGTAGGTAAGCTTGAAATCACTTTTGGTTTATCACTAGATAATTGCTCTCTGTGAAAAAGAAAAAAAACCGCAGTCATACTTCTTGTAGCCACCGCTGCCTTTGTTACAAACTCGAGTGAGTCAGTGCGGTGACACCTCACCTCTGTTAACCCACATGTGCTTAGAAGTATGCCCCAGCCAACCGAAGCCCTGGGCTAGCACAGAGCTGGCAGGGGGGAACAAGAGAAAAGTGGGGCTGCTGCAGCAGAGGCAGCCAACTGGGAGAAAAAAACCTTCAAGGCTGCTGGTCCCTGAATTCCCCTTCCCCTTGTCACGCTTACGCATGTGTATCCCGTACCGCCACTGAGCTACGTTCCTAAAAACCTAGAAGTTACTCGTGTGAACATACGGAGTATATTTCTCACCTCTCCTGAGAACCTCAGCTCTACGACAGCAGGTCGTGCTGGCTGTCACTTGGAGGTGTGCTGGCTGGCAAGCTTGGAGGGGACAGAAGGCAATCCAGGACACCCACGCACCGCAAGCAAGTTGCTCTCGGGAGCTGTGTGAGCAAGGCTGGGACAACAGACAGTCGCTAGCCTTGGCTGCCTGGTGTTTCTGTCTAAGACACAAAAATTTCCTTAAGATTCAAGTAAAAGCTCTTATGGAGAGTATAAAAAGATTACTGTATTTAATTTTAGCATTAACAATTAGTGATGTTTCTAACATGTTTTTGTGACTAAGAGTTACATTTTAAAATACCAAAACCATTTTCTATCCCTCTTAAAAACTACTTTTGTTCTGCTGCACTAAAAGGCAACATAAATTTTAAATCAAAGGAATTTTTTGTGCAAAATATAATCAGCCTGTGAAAGTTTAGTATTATATATATTGTCAGTAAGTACATATGAGTAGTACTTGCACATTTATGAACAAGGGAGGGAAACGTATATGTACAGCACCCACACTGACTTTTGCTATATATAACGACACTCCTAGTTGTATTCATTGGCCTGAGGATAGGGAAGAGAGGAGCAGGTCATTAGGTGAAGCTGGGGAGATGTTTCTTTTGAAACCATGACCTGTGCAGCTGATCCGGCGTGGCTGCAGGGGGCACGTCACAGCCATCTTCCACAGTGGGAGGAGGAAGGAGTGATGAGAGGGAACGATGGCCCCATTCCCATAATTCCTGCATTCCCCAGTGCTGTCCCTGTTTTTGCAGCTCTTTGTTGGTCGCCACTGGGACATGGGTCCCCAACGTGGTAAACTTTCCTGGTTCAGAATATGTTGAGGGTTACGAGACCGTGTCCATCAGCCCGGAGGATTTTGCTGGCCAAACCGTGTTGATCTTGGGCCGAGGGAACTCAGCCTTTGAGACGGCAGAAAACATTCTGGGCGTCACGAATTTCATCCACATGGTGAGCCGGTCCCGTGTGCGCCTCTCGTGGGCCACCCACTACGTCGGGGATCTGAGGTAGGAAACCACTCCTTTTCCTCTTTCTAACATAGCTGGAGTACAAACAAGGAGAATCGCTTCTTGCCCAGGCAATGAGCTGCCCTGGCGCAGGAGGGGCTGTGGTCATGGGGGTGGCAGAGGAAACACAGGATGTTCTACCTTTAGGTCTTTGGTTTAAAGTAGTTCAGGCTGCAGTTGCTGAACACAGGAGCTTGATGAGAGCTCTTCAGGGTCTGTGTGAAATAGGAAAATGTCTGCTTGGAAACTGTATCATTAAAAAGTGCTGGCTCCCAAGTTGTTCCCTTGCTTACATGCACAGAGGAGAGTTGAGAGGTTGACTACACCCTGCAAGGGCAGCAAGGCTGTGTTACCTGTCTGCTCCTGTGAGCCCTGAGGCTCTGGCGATAACCTTTGCACTGAAGGGGAGTGTGGGATACCTGGTAAAGGTGTCCCATTTTCAGCAGCTGAGACAGAACCGTGGATCCCACCTCTCCTCCTTTCTTTTAGCCGTTCTTACATTCTCCTTTTTTTCATAGAGCAATTAACAATGGCCTGCTGGACACCTACCAGCTGAAATCTCTGGATGGGCTTCTGGAGGGCGACCTGGAAGATCTGGCTATCATCAAGGACAAGAAAGGGAAGCTGCACATCACGCTCCGGTTCTACCTGGAGAGCAGGAACACCACCGCAGGCATTGACTCCATCACCCTCCCACAGGATGAACTGGATAATTTTGCCACCCGCGCACCTTACGACCGTGTCATCCGCTGCCTGGGCTGGAAGTTTGACTTCTCTATCTACAACAGGTGAGGGAGAAGCAGGATCTCCAGGGAAGCAGGTGTTTGGAGTGAAGGGCCTGAATGGGGAGGAAAGGGAAGGTCAGGTCCTTTCCTGGCAGCATTGCCTGGACCTCCCTGTGCTCAGAGCTACCTGGTGCTGCACAGTCCTTTGTTTACCCTGCAGCTACGGCCATGTCCCAGTGTGAACATGTGTGCCACTGCCCTCTGGCTGACAGGCTCTAGAGCTGAGCAAATGGCTGTTTTTGTGTTGGGACCTGGGTGATACAGAAAAACTTGTGCCTTTTAGAACCTAACATCCTGATCTGCCGGATCACATGGAGAAGGCTAGCAGTGTTTTGTGTAGGTTTTGGAATGAGGATGGTACAGGTACAGATCACTACAGAAAGGTTTTGTCTGCTTTTTTTCCCTGAGGATGCAACCTTCACTCCGCCTTGGTTTGTCTCCTAGTACATCCTGCAGTTGAAAATGGTACTGCTACCTTCACCACTGTCTTCCAAAATTCACTGTTAGCTGGAATTTGATCTTGTCCAGAGCTACCTTGAGATTAACATTCTTATCTTCTGGAAGATCCTCACTGTAGTAGTAAATCCCACTGAAGGCTGTGGGGGCATGAAGCAATGTCTTAGAGTGTCTGGAATATAATGTGTGCCTTATCAGAAACCCTTTTTATTTTTCCACCCTCGCCTTTCCTGACAGCCTGCTCTTCTCTTTTGTGCATCAGATCCCTTAAAATGATGCCGGGAAAAGGAAATAAGAAGAAGTATCCTCAGATCAAACCCAGCTACGAGTCCAGGGGCACTCGGGGGCTCTTTGTTCTTGGCACTGCTAGCCATTCTGTTGACTTCAGGAAATCTGCTGGGGGCTTCATCCATGGATTCCGGTATACAAGTGAGTACTGGGGTGTACAGAAAGGGCAGAGGTGGGAATTGTTCCTCCCTTCGAAGGAACAATTCATAGCTTGCTGCTGGAAAGAGATTACCCTTAGTCTTGTGCTGGCAGTAAGAACGGCAAAACGCAGCCAAGCTGCAGCTGTGTCATCTAAAGTGGAGGAGAAGTGACTTGGGGTCATATCTGAAGTTTTTGGTTGTCTGTCTTTGTTGTGTCTTGTGTCTCTCTTGCCCATTGTCTCTTATTTATGTAACACAATAGATTTCTGCCTGCCAGATGCGCTGCCTCGTGACAGGCTGTGGGTGAGAGGTCTGCGCTGTGGAGTTAAAACCCAGTGGCTTTGGGCAGTAGAGAGAATTTCCATCTTTATGTGTGTGTGCCCATCCTTATCATTAAAGGACTGCTCAGAAGTAATGAAATATCCCCGAGGACCCCCCACCCCCTCAGCAACCACTTAGCATCACATCAGCTTTCAGAGGGCATCTCCACTGCAGTTACCAGTGATTGGGGTGGGAGATCCTGAGCACGGATGAGCTGTAAAGCTTATTTATTGTGTTCTGCCAGTATCTGTGTGTGCTGCAGCAGAGCGATCAGATTTCTTAAAAGTGTAAGCTTAGATTTTTAAATAAGCTGTCTTTGTTTCTCTCAATGTCTTAGCTCGTGCAATCCACCGCCTATTGGAAAACCGTCACCATGGTGTCCCCTGGCCATCCACAGTCTACCCTATTACACAGCTGACCAATTCCATCATCAAGCGGGTGAACGAGGCCTCAGGCCTCTACCAGATGTTCAGTGTCCTGGCTGACATCATACTGCTGAGAGAGTGAGTGAGTAATTATTCCCAGCAGTGCACTCCATCATTTCATTCCTTTTTTCTTTACCATTGCTTCCTGTGGTGCCACCACACAAATTGCTGTCTTGCTGCCATTACTGTCACGTAGGCAGCCACCTCAAAACCTGTATGACTGCCACAACTGGTGCTGGTATGCCCAATTCTGTCAATTACTACTCTCTCTTAAAGGGCTGAAATGGTCCAGACCTTCCCGCTAGGCTCAGGGGTGTAGTACCCTTTTACTGTCCCCAGAGAAAAGCTTTCCTTGAGCAGTGCTAATGTAGAGAGGAATCCCATAGTTCAGGAAAATAATGGAATCTTCTAACAGTATCTACAGCCTTCATAAGCTCTGTGTCAAGTCCAGGCCAGATGCGTAACAACCAAAAATAATTACTATCTGATGGCTCTTTGGCCTTAGCCTCGACCAGCTGAGGGGGTATTAGATCCCAGCTGGCTTTCCTCTGGTGGAAAAGTCCAGTGGTTTTGTTTGCAATTCCCAGGAATGCCACAGCATTTGAATACCTGGAAGAGTACCCAGTTGGAGTCCTGGCCGAGCTGGAAACGCAGACGGGAAGAAAGGCTCCCGATGGGTTGTTTGTCGTCATCATGGAGTATGGGAGGAATTTCTCTGGGGCTGACAAGGATGTCTTCTACTACAACCGAGCTGTGGGAGAGGCACAGCATGCCTGGCAGTCCAACTTTTTGCACCCTGTTATTTATTATTACAAATGCCTCCCAACAGGTGAGCTTTCCTGCCTCCCCCTGCTAATTATCTGATACGAGCAAAATGGAGAGGGATGAAGATACTTCAGAGCCAAAGGGGAGGTGGGGGGGGTTACCTGAAGGCATTGCACACCCCTCTCCTCCACTTCCTTCGTGTCCATCCTCTGGAGCATCTGCCACCGCTGGGTGAGCTGAAAAAAAAGCTGGGAGTTAGCAAGAAGTTTCCATCGGTCAAACTGATACAGGGGGTGGGGTGGGGGGGTTGTACCAGCAACCTCACATTTGAGACTAGGAACAAACAGGCATGCTGGGAATTATCCCATTCCCAAAAAGAGGAATGTTGCTTCCCTTTGGCTAGCACCCTGCATGTATTTTGCAGAGTCCCAGCAGATGAGGCTGGGTTATCGCCAAAAGAAAGCTGCTCTCTGTGGCCGGCCCAGGTCTGAGAGGTCACGCAGTGATAGAGGCAGCCAGAGGCAAGGGTTTGAAGATGAGTGTTGCATCCAACAAACAAACACGCTCGGAATAGATTTCCTTGGGAAATGAGCATGCTGAATCTTCATCTCCAGAAACCCAGGGTCAGGGTCCAGCCTGCCTTGCACAGACAGAAGCGTGATGGGTAGCAGCACTAAAGCTTGAACGCGGCTCAGCCCGTCTGGCAGTCCTTGCCCAGGGGGAAGAGGAGTGAAGTGACAGGAGGTACTGCGGGCAGGGACAAGGGGCAGCTGTGCAGTGGCAGGGCTGTTGAGGACAGAGCTAGCAGAGGGGATTGCAAATGAAAGTAAGGTAGGGATTAAAAGGTCAGGACAAAAGCTGAAACAGCTGTCATAGCTGCTTTCCACTCCCCAAGCTCTTTTTACTGCCATTTTGATTCTGAGAGATCACCCTTAATGTTCTCTTGGCAGAGCACGAGATGAGACTTCGGCCCCCAGATTGGCCTCTCCCCCGCCCAGATGCCGTCCATCACATTGTGGAGGACTTTCTGACAGACTGGACGGCCCCGAACGCTCACATCCTGCCGCTGAGGCGGTTTTTGGAGAACTGCCTCAGCACTGACCTGCGCAATTTCTTTGCAGGTAATTTGAGCACAGGGTCGAGGTGGCAGGAGGAGGAGGAGGGATGTGAGCGACAAGTGACAGGAGCGATCTCTTCTGCAAATAGCTGAGATCTCCCTGTGGCGAGCTGGTGGTCTCACCATCAGTCACACCTCTTTGGTGCAATGCCCAGGTGGTAAAAAGTGCCGGTGCTGTGTGTATGTTCTCAAATAGCCTTTATTCTTGCTCACCACCAGAAAGAGACTGCCCCAGGCACACCTGGATTTAGGGAAAGGTGTATAATATTGAGTTCAATCCATTTTCTAGCTGTAGCTTTCCTGCCTCCTCCACTATCCAAATGTTCCTTTGTGCCATTGGGTACCAGATCTTTTTTTGGGTACTGGTGATGGGATTGTTTTCCCATGAGAAATGGGAGTGCTGGCATGTGAGAGCTGGAGACCCTCTGCTGCCTCCCTTCCTGCTCTGAAGAGTGATCTGGCACACAGAGGGAAGCGATCCTGTGGTATGAAGAAGATGCCAGAGGGTTGCGAGCTCAAATCCAGCTCCTTTTCCTCTCGGAGCGCAGACTGGACATCCCACCCTGCATCTCCTGAGCTCTGCAGAATTAAGTCGATTACTCTGCTGCCACCCAGAGCAGGGTGCCGGGTGGGAATCTCCAGTCATCTTCCGTCATCCTCTCTGCCTTTTGTTTTCAATGAGTCCTCAAGAGTTTATGGGAATTTTTGCTCCAGAGGGTATCTCTGCTGAGCCTGATTTTTGATCCTTTCCCCCACAGAGTCCTGTTTCCTCTTTGCCTTCACTCGTCAGAAGCTGCCTCCCTTCTGTCGGCAGGGGTACGTAAGAATGCAAGGGCTCGTGGGGAGCGAGGGGCTCCGGCGCCACGCGGTAGAGGCCGGCCTCCTGGAGGATTACACTCCCACAGACTTTTTGGGCGACAGCCCTCCTGACAGCCACGAAGGGTCGCAGGACCAGCTGCTGAGAGATCACGCGATATCAGTTCGTCCGCTGCAGCATCTCGTCAACACCAAGGACGAGCTTTAACCTTTCTTGCTCCGCGTCGAAACCCATAGGTGCTGTTGTGACAATATTGTAACGGAGATCCACGGCAGGATTCTGCCCTTTCCCGTGCACCTTTTCCATCCTGATGCCTTCCACCGACCATGAGTTGCCAAAGACCTGCTTGGATCTTACTGTTACGAAGAGGACCAACGTGCTCTGAAGGATAAGCGAGGGGCCAAAATCCAGTGACGCTGAGGCTCCCGTGTTGTCCTTGCAAGGTTCAGAGTTGCCTGAAGATGGTGTTTGTGTTTATCTTGCAGACCAATATCTGCAGCGATGTCCAGGGGTCACACGAGAGAGTGCAGGAACCCCTGCGTAACTGAAAATGTCGCATCCCTCTTCGGAGGTGACCCGCTTGTGCCCCGCGGTAGCCCGGTGCAAGCTCTCCGGTCCCTGGATGCCGTACGCTGCGTATACTTGAAGATTTGTTTGTGCACCGAATCCCGAAGTGGTACTGCAGGCAAACTTCCCAGTATTTTTCCTGCATTTGAGTTAGGGCAGCTGTGTAGCTTGAGTGGAGAGGGGTGTTTTTTAGTTACTGTATAGGTTGGATAATTTGTCATTTCCCAGAGAGCACTACAAGGGACCCTTCCCTCCATGAAGGAGGAGTAGCTTGCCTGGAATGCCTGGGACGCAGAGAATTACGCTGAGCTCGGCTCCGCTGTCCTCACGTTTTTCTTCTTCCTCACCAAGCAGCCTGAAAGGTTAGCCCTGTCTTTTATAAAGCATGACCAATATTTCCCCTATTTGCACTATGTCCCATCAAGAAAGTTTCAGGTGGACTTTGATGTTGTTAAAATGCTCGTTCTCTTATTTGATTCCCCTCCAGTCACCTTGAGATCTGACTGGCAGTGACTGGGAGGCCGTCTGCACTTTATTGCTCCCTCTCTCAGCCACGTGCGTTTGTCCGTCACCTCCCTGCGGGATCCTTCCACGGCCCTGGAGTTGCAAAGCAAGAGTGGTTTTGAGCTTGACCTTAACGATGTCCCTGTGACTTCTAGGAAATTAGAGGAAGGGCGAGAGGGAACAGGCTTTTAACTCCACACACATTTTCCAGCCCCTTAGCGTCTAGAAGAACATACCCCTCTGCACCTGTATTTCCTGATACCCCCAACTGTGGGGCGGGGGGGCTGTACCTACACATACCTAAAACTCTCCCAATCCTTCAAGTTCAGATACTGTTTCTGTAAAGCCTCGGTTCCTACCCCGCCTCTGCTTCATCCTTGGAGAGGTTGGGGAGCAGAAGAGGTGGAGGAGATGACAAACGAGTTCTCACTCCTCTTTGGGAATACCGGGCTACCCTAGCGATGCTGCTGCAGGAAGATCTTGCGCATCGACGCGCAGCTGGAAAGGAGAAATGATCACCTCCTCTGCCGGCATCAATCAGCAGCCCTCCGTGGGCTTTACATCCCATCGCCCTCGCTCCGAGGTCGGCCCAGCAACGGCTCTCGTGGCCTGTAGTTGTCTGGGTGGTGGTGCCACGACTTGCTCCATCCTTGGCAGCGTGGGGTTTTTATTTTGGGATTGTCCGGAGGAGGAGAAGGGCCTGTGACCTAACTGGGCCGACTGGCTGTCACCAAGAGCCTGCAGATGCCTTCTCCAGCTCTTTCCTCTTCCCTCCTTGGATTCCTACGTGAGATCTGCAGGCTCATTGGCTGCATACGTGCTGCCTTAAATTGTGATTTCTCGTAAAAAAGTGAAGATTTAAAAAAAAAAAAGCAAATGGCACGCACTGACTGTCACCATGCTCGGCGCCGGTGCCAGCAGCTCCCGGGGAGCAGGAGCTGAGCCCTCGGCCTCGCTCCCGCCGGGCCCGGTGCCATCGGACCCGGCCGTGGGGAGGGAGCGATAATCCCGGTCCGGTTTGGAGTCGCCCCCGCCGGGAGCCGGGCTTGCGGGTTGCTCCCGGTGCTGCTTTGCTCCGTGGTGCGGACCGGCTGGCCGCGAAGCCGGGGCCGGGTTGGCGGGGCTGTGTCTGCCCAGGACCGCTGACAGCAGCCGTCCGTCGCCCGGTTCCCGGCCGGAGGGAGCCGCTGGCCACGGGCGACCGGCACCGGCACCACGTGCGGGAGGCGTGCCGCGCTACGCCCCGCCCCTAGCGCGCTCGCGTCACCCATTGGAGGGCGCTGCCGTCAATCAGCACTCAGGCCCCGCCCCGCCTAGAAACAACCTGCCGATCCCCTCTAGAGGGCGGTCGGAAAGGGATTTGAAGGACGGCAACGGGCGACCAGTCCGAGATCGGCGTTTGCTGGGCGGCGGCCAATCGGGTAGTTCCGTTATTCGCAACCTTCCTGCGGTGGGGGCCAATCAGCGCGCGGGTGGGCGGGGCGCTAAGCGGAAGTCGGGTTGGGCGTGGGTCACCTCCGGGCCCGGGAAGGTGCGGGATGGCGGCCGGGCCCCTGGATTTGGAGGGGGCGGGTTCCGGATCCGTCCTATGGCGCCGGGGGAAGGGGATTATCCCGGTTAGGGTGTCCTGCCCTCTGGGGCTGGAGCGGGGTGTCGGGCTCCCATGGCTGCGGAGGGGGTTCCTGCTCTCTGGAGAAGTAGCGGGCCCCCCGCGGCCTAGAGGAGGGTGTCCTTCCGCACCGGGCTGAGGGAGGGAAACCAGTGGCTGGGGGGGTCCTGTCCCACTGATGGGAGGTGCTGGGACTCTCTGGCCGAAGGAGCCGTGCCCCATGGTGTCAGGGGAACGGGGATCCCGTGCCTGGGGCGGGGGGGCCCTGCCCCATAGAAATGGGGAGGAAGCTGGGGGGGCTCCATGGCGGGTGGGACCCCACGGCCATGGGGCTAGAGCTGCAATGGGGTGGCAGGGGCTGGGCGTAGGGGCAGCAAGCGCTCCCGTGCGATGCCCCTTATGTTTCTATCGAGGGCACCTCCTGGCTTGGGGGCTGCCCCACCGGGGGGACTCTGCTGCAGTAGGACCAGTTGTGAGGTCCCCACATACCTTCTTTTCCCCCCCCAGAGTATGTGTACCGACCCCACATACCTTCTTTCCCCTCCCAGAGTATGTGTACCCATCCCACATATCTTCTTCTCTCCCCACAGATGGCCCAGAGGCTGGTGCTCCGGCGGCTGCTGGCCCTCACCCCCAGGACGCTGTCCCCACAGGGCCCCCTGGCACTGCGTGCCCCCCCGGCACCCTACGGTAGGGCCTTCGGCACCTCAGCAGGCTGCAGGAACAGCTTCAACGTGCAGGACGGCAGCGACTTCCAGGACCGGGTGGTGAACAACCCCAAACCCGTTGTGGTGGACTTCCACGCGCAGTAAGTTCCCCCCTATAGCTCTTGCCCCCCTCTCTGCCGTCCCACATGCAGCTGTGTCCCTTTCCTCACACGGTGGCACTCTGGGCGCACCAGGGAGGCGAGTATGCCCGAGGGCTTCCCAGGCTGTGGAGCTGCCGACCGCTCGGGGACCGCCCTGCCCGAGCATCTGGTGTTAAAAGGTGCTTCTGCCCCTGTGGCACAATCCACAGAGGTTTCACTTGTCAGGTTGCACCACTGTAGATGTAGCTACACCCTGCGGGAGAATAAAAGACAAGTGCCAGGAAGGCGTTCCCCGGGGCGGTGTGGCTGCACCTCCCAAGTGCTTGGGTGTCCCCCTGGCCCCAGTGTTGCATCATCCTGCAAAAGACACCTCAAGAAAAAGCTCCAATATCTCCCTTTTTTAGCTTTGTGGATTAAATGTCCTCTTAAAAACGCTAAATGATGTTAACAGCTGTGGAAGAACGCTGCGGTTGGTAGGCCCCTGCACTGTCATTTTGTATCTTTCCAGTTTTCTTACGCTGCATGCTCTTGAGGCAGGGCTCTTGACAGCAAATGCCTTTATGTATTAATAACAGCCACGCGATACCAACGGCAGCAGTTGCCATCGATAAAAATGTTGTCATCCTCTCACCAGTAAAAATATTCCTAGATGTTATCTGCTGGATTAACGATACTGGTTATCTTCGTTTTCTCACATATTTTCATAGTCCCACAGTGCCATCATGTGAGCCTGTTGTGGCTGATTCTGGGCAAACAGAGTATGAAACAGCCCAAAACCTTCTGCTTTAAATAGACCAAACTGACAAACCAAAGTGAATGTTCATGGGGATCATCCAGGGAGGAGAGGACAAATAATCGAAAGCCTGAAACCTGATGCAGAGGGAGGCTGAGGAGGAACAAAGTTTACCAGAGCTTCAATTTTAAAATAAAAGGGCACTTAGAGCTTTAACTCTTGTTTTTCTTGATCTGAGTAAGTTCATGCCATCTTAACTGGTGCAGTTAGAGGATGCAGGGAGTGTTTTCTGTATACAGGGCCTTGCAAAGTCTGCTGTTGCTGCACCTGGGTTTGGAATAGGTGGTCTGTCTCTGAACAGATGGGATGCCTCTGCGAGTTTTGCAGCTAAAGGGGAATTTCTGTAAACCCTGTTATGAGTGCAGAGGGGAAGTCTATGATCTGGTGATTGGCGTAAAGCAATTTGAGTGTGGGCTGTGGCCCCTGCACCCTGCAGCAACGCTTGCTCTAGGGCAGCTTTGCGGTCAGCAGGGTCACAGCTCTCCACGTACGCGCCAGCGAGGACGCAAAGCCGGGTGGGGGTGAACGGCCCAGAAGAGGGGGCAGGGAGGACCACCAAGGCTGCCAGAGCAGACTGTGGTGTGATCAAAATGACACCAAAAGCACCACAAATGCTGAATGGTGACCTCTTCTTCCATTCAGGCCCTCCCCACCACACACACATACACAGAGAAAAAAACCTTCGACAGCTCCTTTTTGAGAGAAACATTTTTCTAAGTATTTCCAGGCTGGCTTGAATGGAGCAGCAATGGTGGTAAAGGCACTGGCATACCAGCAAGACTTCCATGGCTGCTGCTGCACTTGCCTCCTCTAACGCCCCCTCTCCTCTTTCTCCATCAGGTGGTGTGGCCCCTGCAAGATCCTTGGCCCCAGGTTAGAGAAGATGGTGGCCAAGCAGGAGGGGAAGGTGCTGATGGCCAAAGTGGACATTGACGATCACACAGACCTTGCTATTGAGTATGAGGTAGGAGCCAGAAGAGTGCAGACTTTCTTTTGCTGGCGATGCAAAGAAGGTCCCTCCCTGGGGAGAGGTGTGCCTGCGTGGCAGCGACGTTGGTGGGGAGGGGAAGCCCAGTGCCTATGGGTTCCTGATCCCTCAGGTCACTCGTTAGTAGGTGGATTTTGCTGCTTGGCTCTCCTCCAGCTCTGCCGCTCGTGTTCAGCATCCCCACTTCTAATTCTGCAGAAAGGTGTCCTCTAAGCCTTGCAGGTGTCTGTCAAAGTAAATGCTTGTCTGGCTTTGAGGAGCCTGCGGTTTTACTGTGTGCATGGGCTGCCCGGGTGCAGGGCAGGAACGTGAAGTAACACGCCCCAGTCTGCTCTGCTCTTGAACATGGTTTTTTGTGCAGCCAGCCCATCCTCTCTTACCCTTCCTTGTTCAGGATTTCTTGCTGGGTGATAATGTCCTGTCCTTCAGCTGCAGCATAAGGAGACACTGTGGGTTTTGTTTGGACAGGTAGAAGCCAGGTCGGAGAACACACATAAGCAACAGGAGCACACGTCCCGCTTTTGACAAGCGCAGACCTTGGTGCTTACACTAGTGTTTTACATGCCTGCTGGGTGTGTTCCCTGGGCTGCCTTGCTTCCAGGAAGGAGCAGAGTGACTGGAGAAGGCCACAGCTTTGGTTTATGTGATTTATTTATTTTTACCCTGTGTCAGTGATTAGGTAGTTTAAGAAATGCAAAAACTCCTCTGACTGTGCTTGCCACTGTTGTCTCTCCTTGTAAACAACAACTCGGTCTACGAAGTCGGGGCATCATGCTGCTGTGTTTTACAGGGAAGAGAGTGCTTAATTTTCACTCGTGTATCACGCAGATGGATCTGTTCCCCTCTGCAGATGAAGTCCTGCTCCCAGAGCGCGGGCTAGCACAGGAAGCTCCTCAAGTTGCCCAGCAAAGTGTGAACCATCTCCTGAGCAAGCTGTCACTTTGTTGAGCCTGGAGGAGATGCCGTGTGCCGTTCCCACACTCTGCCGAGCCGGAAGGAGAAGGAAGCAAAACCAGCTTGTTCCCTCCCACTCTTTCCCAAAGAGACCTTTCTGCCTGTGCTGTGGTGGTGTGTCTACCCAGCTGGTGCCCACAAATGTGACTTGCAGCTGAGCATGAGAGCCTCCGGTGCTCTCCTCGCTGGTGGCGTGCTGGCAGATATGCCCCAGGTCAAGGAAGATGGCTGCTGGTTCCTGAGCAGGGCTGTGTGTTGCAAGCCCGAAGGCTGCATAGCTCAAGGGTGCTGGTGAGAAGAAGTTGAAGAGGGTGAGGTTGTTTCAGTGGCGGTCAGAAAGTGCATAAATCCTAATGGATGCAGGCAAGGCTCTGGTAGCAGCCACCCTAAGGAGTAAAGGAGAGGAGAACAGAGATTATTAGTTTAGCTCTTGTATTGTTCCAAGCCTTCCAGTAGATCAAATTAGCCAGGATTACAAGAGGATAATCTCAGAAGGTTGGAAAATGGCAGACAAGAGTGTGTGCATGTGAAGAAAGGTCTTTAAAAATAGAGGCTGAACGTTCCTGAGTTGTGCAGGTTTGACATGCCGTGTGTGCTCTCCCAGTAGATGATGAGTGGGCAGCTGCACAGCCTGCTGTGTACGCGCATTCGTCTCCAGGGTCTGCCTGTCTTGCAGCCCTGGTGGCATAGGTGCAGGCAGGGTTGAGGCTGCAGGCAAGGGCCAGCTTCCAGCAATTCATTTTGGAGCCTTATATACAAACACGTTGAAGTTTTTGTTCTGCAGGAGGGCCTGGGGATCGTCGTTGTGTCCTCCATTCTGAGCGATCCGTATATCTGGTCTTGACCGTTATCCCCGTGGCTAAAACCCCATCTCTAGGCAGTGTCTGTGAGTAGGATAGCTGCAAATGGGTAGGGGTAAAGAAGAAGTTTTCGGTTTGATCTTCATAGTTTGGGGCATCCTTTTCAAGGCAGAAGTTTGGTTCATGTGCTGAGTGTGTGCTTGGTTTTGCTTCGTCTTATGGGAAGTTGCCATGTAAGGAGATGGGAGCATAAGGGCTGATGGGAAAACACCAAGTCAAGATCAAAGAGGGACCAAAGGTAGTGTTTGGGAGAGATCAGGAAAACCAAAGGAGGTATTTGGGAGGGATCAGAGAAGATTTATTTGTTTTAAAGCCATTCCATTGGAGATCAGATGTCTACAGGCTCAGGAAGTTTTTGGTTTGGGGGTTTTCAGCATCCATGTCACCACTAGAACTCCTCCACTAGCTTCCAGGAAGTCTCCTTCCATCCATGTTTATTCCCCTGCCCACACAGCCCCTGGCTCGCTGCCCAATTGCACAACATCCTCTTCAGCAGCCTCCTTGGCAGGGCGAGGGGGAGAGAAGCCCTGGAAGAGCCGAGGAATGCCGGCACATTCCTTCACACGCGCTGCAGTCTGCCCTTGGCTCCCAGCCGTCCCGGCTTAGCACGAAGCGGGGACGTGTTTCCTGGGACTAGAAACGTCCCTGGCACCCTTCCCCATCCAGTTATGCCCAGCACAAAAGTTCTTTCTCTAGGGATTCCTCCTTTTATCTAACACCTTTCATCTCTGGTTGTGGCCTTTCTCCACTGCTCCAGCCCGCTCCTGACCTCTTGCCCTGAGAGCAGAATGGGAGAAGGAATACTTTTGTTTAATCTGCTGTCTCTTAAAATTCTTTAGATTCATCTCTTGCCTTGGCCTGTTGCCCGCACGCGTGGCCACTGGGAAAGGGCAGCCCCTTCTCCGGCTGCTGCGGGTGGGCAGCTCCGGAGAGCTGCTGGATGCAAGGATGGTCGTTCATCAGCGGAGCTTGGTCCCGTGTTACACCTCGTTCTGAAGCCTGGGTGAAATCCTTCCCCCTGCTTCGTTGTGTGGCATCTGAGCTCGTATAGAAGCCCCAGTTTCAGATGGCAGAGAATTCCCTTGGTACGGGTGCTGCCAGGAATGGTCTGGATGGCCACAATTATTTATTTATCTCTGTGGTCAGTACTGATCAAAAGCAGCCTGACTTTTTCTCTAGAAATGCTCTTGAGGGAGGAGGAGGGTTTATTTAGGTTCAGTGCAGATGGGACCCGAAAAAAAAAAGGCCCCAACTTTGCATTCTAGAAATTCCCATGACATTTTCTTCTCAAGCAGCAAAACAAAGTATGTGCTCTGTTAACGGGCTGCCCTTGCTGCAGCTAGCAGGAAGGAAGCTGTCAAAAGCGTTATGTTCTCTAGGCAGACACAAGTTGTTCAGTGTTCGTGGTTCTCTCCCAGCTCTACAGTGCCAGCCCCAGACCTGCCACCCGTTCTCAGGGTTTGCTCACCAGCACGAAAATGGGAAGAGATGGAGGGATCAAGGCTGTGTGAAGCTCATGGGCGCGCTGGTCAGCACGCAGAGCCCTGTAACTCGGTGTTGGCTGCTTCTCTGTAGCACTTCGAAGAGTCGCCTGTTCCTCACCCAGGCCATAATGGCCTGGTGCTTGCTGTTGCTGGTTGGGCGTGCTGGTTTTTTGGATGGAGCTGGGGCAACTCTGCTCGTTATTAACCCACTTTGCAAACCAGAGAGGACGCTCAGTGGAGCTTTGCCCCTCTCAGGGAGGGAGAGACCAGTTGAATGCAGTGCTGGTACTGTCCTTTCTCACCCTTAAAATCATGAGGGAACATGTTGGCAGCACCATCGCCAGCGCTGGGGCCCCGAGCCCTCCGGATCCGCTCCCACCAGTCACTAGGAGGAGCTGAAGATCGTGCGTTGCAGCAGCCCCGGCGCTCCCATCCCTTCAGCTGAGACTGCACAAGCCCTGGAGAACAGGCTGCGGGGAGCCACGCTGGACTCGCCAGCCGGGACCCGGTGGGAAGGGAAGCACAAAATGTCCCTTTCATCTCAGGCTCCCGATGGGAGAAAAGCCAGCCCTCTGGAGGGTTTCCCGAGGAAGGATTTGCAGATCCTTGCTGGCAGCACATGCGGGAAGGCCCAGCAGGCTAGCGAGGAGGCAGCAGGCGAGATAAGGACAGAACGTGTTTTGAGGGGGAGGCTTTGCAGAGATAAGGGCACCGAAGCTGTGGGGTCAGAAACACGACCAGATCTCTCTGCCGACACAGCTCTCCAAGCTCTGGTTGCTTCTTCTCTCAGTTGTGTCCCAGGGGTCTCTTCTGTCGCTGGGGAGCGTTGTCATCTCCACCACTGTTCTCTTGGATAATTCCCAGAAAACTTTGTTCTGGGCTAAAAAAGCAGCGCCCAGAGCAGCGCAGCTGCCTGCTGTCTCTGGTCAGAGGGACTTTTTCCACTTCTTGCCTAATCATCAGGGATCTGTAGGGGACAGCCACTGGTGTGTGACCAGCTAAACCACTGAAAACAGGAGCAGAAAAGGAAAGATGGGTTGGAGGGGGTTGTCATTACCATGATAAGACGGAGCAGGAAATCTGCCTGTGCAGTGATGCGGAGGGTGAACCTCCTCCAATTCCAGTCCTGTCTGGAGAAGAGCATGGTCCAGTCTGATACCACCCTGGCCATAAAAAGTCCAAAGGTTGTCATGTCTGAGAGGTGTCTTGGTAAAAGACTGGGTTTGTTTGCTTACGATAAGACAAAAGGGAAGAAGAAGAGGAATTAGTACTGGAGAGGGGAGAAAAGCTTTGCCTTGTTTTTACATTAGCTTTGGTTTTGTCTTTAAAATTTTGGGTCTGTCTTAAACTCGCAAAGCTCAGCCTTGACTTAAGCGGTGCGACGCGAGTCAGTGCAGAGATGAGGCCACAGGGAGAGGAGGAACATGGAGCTCAGCTGGCCTGCGTTTTGTGAGCGGCCGCGTTACCCTTGAGTCCCTTGTAGCCACTTCTTCTTCTGCAGAGCTCCATTTGGGGCCCGGGTGCAGCTGGGCTCCCCGCAGCCTCTGCTCACCTGTGTCTCCCTATTTTTCTTTCTCCCAGGTGTCAGCAGTGCCAACCGTGCTGGCTATGAAGAACGGAGATGTCGTGGATAAGTTTGTGGGGATAAAGGACGAGGATCAGCTGGAGGCATTCCTCAAGAAACTCATCGGAGCCTGAAGTAAAAGGGTGGCTGTACCCCTGCCTCTGGACACGTCCATGTTGTGCATTCCTTGCCTGGGAGAGCCGAGGGGCACGTGAACTGTCTACCTTGTACAACCTGGGGTTTTCTTCTGGTTTGGGGTTTTTAGGAGATGGACAGTGTTGTAACCCTTCCCTCCCACTCCCCCTTCTCTTGAGCAGCAGTAGTTGTAAAGGGCACAGAGGAGCGGGGCTGCTTATTCTCAAAATGGGGAATGCGGCTGGAATTAGGAGCCTGTGTTTATCAGCAAAGAGCTGACGTGCGGTGCTGCTGCTGAGTTAAGAGGAGGAATGTTTTTCTCTTTGCCTAGCATCTGATAGCCCAGAGCAGAGGGCAGCTGCTCCCTGCACGACGTGGGTACATACCTGCCCTGGGTGGGTTTGTTTAAAGCTGAGAATGCCTCTGCCTTGTCTGTGAAACCTGTCCCTTTGTCCCTCTGTCCTCGTGTCGCTGGGACAGGTACAACTCCTCCACCAATCCGCGGGCTCCTGTCATCATTTTTTAAGAGAAAATAGAAGTAGTTTATGGATCTCCTTTTGTAGGTCTGTAATAAAGAGAACTTTATTGGTCGCTGCTGTCTGGCTGGAGAATAAAACTTGATTCTCAGAAATCACAGAAAAGTCCCTTGTCTGTCCAGAGAGGTGAAAGGGAGTATCAGCAGCACAGTGGCTGGTTTCTAACGACGGCTTGGGAGAGCGCAGGTTATGACTTGATCCTTACTAAAAGGTAATGTGCTGAAAAATAAACAAGTGGATAACTTTCACGGGGCTTTCAGCGCTGCTTCTAGGACCCCCTCTGGGTGCTGCGGGATGCCGGAGGAAGGACTCGCCTCCTGTGCGCAGAGGAACAGCGGCTTGTTGCACACAGGGAGCCTGAGCTGTGCTTTTCTCACTCCTCCTGTGCTTTTCTCACTCCTTTCCTGCCTGAGAGCCTCCTTCTCCCTTGTGTGAATGATTAAATCTGCTCACACAGGTGAGCCCTGCCAACAGGCAGCCTTTTGACTTCAATTGCCTTGACCTTTAGACTAAGGGAGGCAGTTGTGTGCTCGTATCACGAGTAGCCTTCAGCTCTTCCCTTCTCTTCCTCCTCCTCCCCATATACACCTGTTTCCAGTCCACTTGGCTTCTAAGGGCTCCCAGCCTCCTCATGTGCTTGTAGGCAGAGTACAGCACCAGGGCTGATGCCTACCGTAATGCTTAATTCCACTTTGCTTATCTAAGCTGCATGAGAACGCTGTAAGTGCTTAATAACCATGTACAAGCTGCTTTTCTTTTTTTCATTCCCAGCTTCTGTTTCCTTCAATCACTCTTAACCCTGCTTTGGCTCTGCTCCATTTCACCTCCCTGGCATAGGTTGCTACGAGCGGTGAGGCGAATTTTTTTTCTGCACCTTTGCAATAACAATTTATGACATTTGAAGCAGGGGAGTGGCGATCAGAGTCCTGCGTGTCCTTCCGTGACCGCAGTGCTGCAGGCATCGCTGCTCCCACCTATTTCCATCACCCCTGGGGCCTGGGCAGCAGCACAAGGTGGTGCTGGTTCCCTGGGATGGGTACCTCCCCGTCCAGGCTGGGCTGATCTCAGCCCCGGTGTGCTGCTAGAGGTGATGTCACTTGGATGTAATATGGTAAAAAACTGTTGGTCGGTTATGATCAGTAAAAACCAGCGTTTTATTTTATTTGGGAGACCGCAGAAGCTATGCCGCTCATGTCCTGCTCTTGTTTCAGGGTGGGCAATTTGCCCTGCAGTTTCGGTGTTCCTGCTCTGTAAACACTTCTAGTAAAGACTCTCCATTTTCCTGCATGAGCAGGAAAAGTAGGGGAACAGCGTCATGTACCCGACAATAGTCAATTTTCATGCTTCACCATCCTACAGAACAGGAAAAAACACAGTGAGTTTGCATTGTGTAATGAAGGGGCAGTATAAATTAGCTATTTTATCACTTCCTTCTAAGGAAAAGCGGAGCTAAGGTGCCACTCAGTTATTAAAGCGCCAGCATGCTTTAGGGTGCATTATGTGAAAGCCACAACTGTTTCTTGGAGATAAATGCTGAAGACCCACCTACGTGGTGCCCTGTGGAAATCCTTCAGAAACGGCGTAACTGGTGGAGAGAAGGAGGGGTTTGGGGGCAGCTCGAGATTCCCCGAGCGCTTTGCCTGGTTTTCACCACGGGACAGGACTCAAAGCACAAGGATATTTTCTGTGGCAGGATCTTAATTCAGCTCCCTGTTTGCCGACTGCTGGGGGGAGGCTTCAGGGATTCCCATGGCTGCTGTTAGTAACGGAGGAGGTGCAAGTGGGAAGCACTACCAGCCCTGTATTTACTTAGCAGTTAAAAGAGGGGTTGCACAGCAATTTTCATGCCACCTGACTGTGATGTTGGTCTTTCCTGAGAGAAGAGAGCTGAAGCAATAGGCAGTTCCTCAGCAGTAGCTGCTTTCTCCATGTCAGCTGGGAAAATGTTTCCTCTCTGCTCAGTCCAGCAAGGATGCGGTTGGTTTTCCCTTTTGGAGTTAAGCACATCGAACGCTCCTCTGATCTGTTAAGCATTTGCTCTCTCCTGCCCAAGGCTGCCGAGGTTACAGCAGCTTTCTCAGCTTCTGGTGCTCCCGGTTGCTATTTTAAGAGGACGTGGTAGTCGGTGCCTTCCCGAGGGGAGCAAAGCTCAGCTAAACCCGCTTCTCCCTCCCCAGGTATGTTCCGAACCCGACGCAAGGTCTGAACCCTTGCAGAGGTCAGGCGCCGTGCCTGTGTCCTCACGGTCTTGTCCAGGGTGCCCACTTCCAGGCAAGCGGAGTTTTTCCTTTCGTTCCTGTTGGCTTTACGCTTGCGTCAAGCCCTAACGCAGCTGCTCCTTTCCCCAGGACGTTCGTGCCTGCCTGCTGAACTCCACGTTCACCTCCGGCTGCTCCGGGCCACGGCGAACGCCTGCGAGGAGGGAGAGCCGCGCTCCCTTCTCTGCTAGGGGTGCTACGCCGAGATCAGCTGCCGGTGCCGGAGGAGGATGGAAAATTCAGGTTGCCTGGCTTGCAGCACGCAGGGGGCTGCGTAGAGGTGGTCCTCTACAGCTTTGAAGGGGACAGTTTTGGCCACGTTTGGCTCCAGTGAGGTCTGGCCTCAGCAGCCCGGCCACCCAGCGCTGACAGTAAATCCTTTGCTTTATCAACATACGATGTGATTCCTCCCGTGCGAAGACCAAAACAAAGACCAGCTCCATGTCAACAGGGAAACGGCCGCCACTGACGCTGCCTTAGACAGGGCCTCTCGCCAGCCCCAAACAGTTTGTTAATCACTTTGAGCTTCCCCCCCAAGCACACCTCGTTTTTCTCAACTAAGTAATTATTGCCGATTCTGTCTGAATCCTATTAAATTCTCCAACCCCGCAAGGCTGTTAGCAGCAACGTGAAGCTCAGCGTCGTTCAAAACTGTTGCTGAATTACGTCAAGTGCTTGCTCTTGAGTTTCAGCTTCCTGCAAGTTAAAGAATAACAGCTTGCACGGCTGCAATATCCTAAGCAATAAAAAGATAAGATAAAACTACCACAGGCTTGACTGCCAGACCAAAACCAAACCAGATCACCTGTCACACAGTCCCGTCCTCGTTACCTGCCCCTGCAACCCACCCAGGCTCACGTCCATCACCGTGCGGCTGCCTTCCTGCCGTTCTTCTCAAGGAACACGGGGCGCGCTTGTGAGCTTCGTGGTTTCTCTGCCTCTGCAGCTCTGTCACTTCGGCGACACTTTCCCTCTTAAAACCTTTCCTCAGTCAAAAACCAGAGGCTGCAACTCATGGCAAGAGCGGTAGCTGCAGGCTGGGCGCGATGCCGGAGGCGGCTGCCGCGCTGAGCCGTGCCTGGTTGCTTTTTTCCTCATCGAGGGAAGGATGGAGGCAGGAGCAGCAGGGGAACCCCCAAATTTCTTACGCCCAGAGGAACCGAATGGGTGGAAACCAGAGCCCTCCAGAGAGAGCTTGAAAAACGTGACACCCCACATCCCAGCGGGGCTGGAGCGAGGAGAAGCCCTGTGGCTGCCTTCCCAGTGGCAAGAGGTCCCCGCTGGGCCCGGAGATGGGGGGAGCGGTCCTGCGAGGAGAGGCCGGAGAAGGATGCTGGAGCTGCTCCTCGTGCCCAACGCCTCGCCGGCCCGCATCGACTTCCTAGGCCCTCATAATCCAAAGAGTCGCGATAGAAATGCGCTAAAATTGATTGGGTTTTCTCCATGGCCTGCAGCTTCTGTGAAGTAATGTCCCTGCACATACATATATGTGTTTATCCGCTCTCATACTTTTGTTCTCTGTTGTGGAGAGTGCCAGGAGCTTCTGGGGCTCACAGATGTCCCCAGCAGCTGTAGCCGCTGGCGGAATTCCGAGGACAGGAGCCAGCCGCTCATCCCTCTGCTGCTGAAGGCACCCCGGCTCCATCTCCCCGGGAGCAGAGGAGTGGTTCGGCAATACTGACAACCAGGCAATTTTTGCGGCCAGAGTCCTCAGAAACATCCGCTTCGAGTTATCCAGAGGGTACAAAACACACAAGAGTTCGGTGGTTTCCGGAGACGACGGTGACCTCCGGCCGCCCGCGTGGTCGCAACTCCTCCACGCGGGTCCCACGCGGGCGGCAGCGAGAGGGTGTTTGTCCCGGCCGGTTCCGCACGCGCAGCTTCACGGCCTCGGGACCGAGAGGAGCTGCGTCTCCCGAGGTCGCTTTCCTGCTCCATCACGAGGCAATAAGGTTTCCCCGCCGGAGCCCGTAGCGGCGGGCGCAGGGACTGCGTGGCTCCTCTCCTTGCAGGTGGCTTTAACCGCAGGGCCGTGCCGCGCCGCAGCCCGGCAGGTAGCGAACGCCCTGGGTCTGGCTGGCACAGCGGCTGCGACGGAGACGGAGCGCCGTGCAAGCTCCGGCACGCCCGCCGGTATTTGTAAAACGTTGTTTTGCTTTAATCTGGCTTTTTGAGTAAATTGTCAAAGCCCTTTCTGTTCGCTAGGAACCTTTTTCTTTTTTTTTTTTTTTTTTTTTTTTTGGCTGCAAGTTTCGTCTTTCAAAGCTTGGCTAGTTTTGAGTGATGCTGAAAAACCCCATTTGCAGTGGCTTTTTGTTCCGTGCTGGTATTGTTCAAGCAAAAGTGGTTGTTTTCTTTTCGTCCTGGCATAGCTCAGGAGTGACTGCATGGTCTGAGCTCAAACTTTCTAAAAATACTCACCCGTGAGGACAGATCCAGCGTGGCAGTGTTCAGACCCAGAGTTTAACGCCTCAGAAAGGTGCAGAGGTTTGAAAAAGAAGCCGGTGGCAGCGTCGTGCCAACTCTGGGCACTGTAAATCCCGGAGCTGCGACCGGCGGGAGGCAGAGAGGATCTGCAGGGTGCTGCGGGTCTCTCTGGGCTGCCGAAACCCAGGTACGGGGGAAGTCCCCGCGGCCCCTGCAGAACCAGCCCAGGGGAAGTACTGTCTGTGGGAAGGCTGTCGGGCGATTGGGAAGTCGTGAAGAAAAGCGCTTTTTGCTGCTTGGAGAAGCGAGGGTGACCGATGAGCCTGCTCCTCACCCGAGGTTGGTCTTCGTAACCACGTCCTCTTGTGGGAGCGTGAGACGGGCGGCTCTGGGGGAAGGGAGGACGGCAGGGGCTGAGCGGAGCAGGGATCAGGCGTAAGACAAATTGCAGGAAAGCGTGTGGGAGCTCCTTTTTGTCCTTCCACTGGCTGATTGCAGGAAGCTCCCCAGGTGACGGCTTTAGCAGCTGCTGGGACAGGAGACCGTATTGTTCTGTACTGGTGTTTACAGCCGTGCCAGTTTTTGGCAGGAAGCTACAAGACAAAACCCTCGCGGTCTTCTTTCTCGCTCGCCGGGTTTGCTCTCAAGGGGCTGATCCTTCGGCTCGGCTCTTTCAGCTTAGCTCGCCACCTGAGGAGGTCCGGCTTCCCCTTCCCAGCCGGGCCAGTCCCACGGGCTTTGCCCTAAGATTCCGGCAGGAGCATGGAGCCTTTTCATAGAGCTTAGGCAATATCCAAGGTTGCTGCTGTCACGCCTGCGGCTGCATTTCTAATGCTAAACTATGCGGTCACCCAGCATACCAACCCCCCTTGTACCTGTCTGGGCCCCGTTTAGTTCCCGTTCCTCTTTCCCTGGCCTTGGGCTCAAGTTCCGTCCTCAGTTTGGGTTTTCTTGGTGCTGCGCAGAGGAAGAACATTTGGGGTTTTCTGAACCTGTCTGGCATTGCACAGGAAGGCAGAAGCCGGCAGCGCCCTTGAGAAGAAAGGACGCGGGGACGCGAGGGAACCATCACCGTTGGCCTCGCTGGAGCTTGCAGCACCGAAACCGGCAGCACGTGGCCGTGGCCGCAAGCAAACTCCTTCGGTTGCTGCCGTCTCCCTGTCCTGCCTCTCCCCCGCGGTGCTGTGCCTCCCCGTGACGCTGTGCCCAAGCAGCCCGTGGCTGACCCAAGGCCACGGTTTCCAGCCCCATCTTCTCCAGCCTGCAGGCAGGGGCAGGGCAGCTGAGCTCTGCCAGCGTTTAAATCCCCAGCCTCCTTCCTCTGCCTCCTTTTTCCTGCCCTCCGTGGGGTTTTATACCGAAGCCGGGAATGACGGTCTCGCATCCCCTCCGAGGAATCGACGGGCTGCGGCATTTCCAGCCAGGGCGGCCGCGCGTCGGGGGCTGCCGGCAGTAAATCCCCCCGCCGCGGGGCTGATGGGGCCGGCAGGTCGGGGCGTCTCCGGCTCTGCTGAGGGGTCTCAGCCGGGTTTTTGCACAGAGTCCGGTGTCGTAATCTCACCTGGAGAGCACCCGGCTGCGGCTCAGCCCCCGCTGCGCTCACCTGCGCCCGTGATCTCACGGGGTTTTGCAAGCCCAGCCAGCCCACGGGGAGCCTCGCTCCCAGCTGAGTCAGGCTTTTAATTCCTGCGTCTCCGTGCCCCGCTGCGGAGAGGGGGATACGTCTACAAATTGCAGGAGCCCTCACAAGCTGGGGTCCCCGCAGCACCGCCGCCCTTTTGCCCCCTCCCCAAGCCCAGCGCCTTGGCCAAAACTGGCTCCCTGCGTGGTGTCAGCCCCTCCGGCTGCGCCGTCCTGGTAAACGAGCCCGTTCCCGGGAAGCGGGGATGGAGCTGCCGACGTACAGCTCCCTGGATGGAGGGGAGGGCAGCGGACGGCCCAGCCGCGCTCGGCTCTCGTCTGTGTCTCCCACCGCCGTCACGTCTTGCCTTGCCCCCGTAGGGCGGTATGGGTAGCGCCCAGGGTGTTTAAATCCGTAACCCCTTGCAGAAAGGGCGAAGGGGCCGGCGGGGTGACCGGCGGCACCGTTGGCACTTTGGAAAGCCGCGGCCAATTCCTCGGATAAAGAGTCCGCAGAGGCCGAGTGCCCGCAAATGGTGCCCACGCAAGGATGACGGAGGGGCCGTCGCCCACGGGCCCCTACCAGCAGCCCCACGAGCTCGGTCTGGGCGCACCAGGAAACGAAATGCCGCTTATCGGGGCGTTCTCCTGCCCCATTTCTGCCCCAGCCTCCGTGGGTTCTGCCCTCTCCCACACCAGGGCAGGGGGATGGGACAGGAAGGCCCTCGTTATTCAGGGCTTGCTAATTAGACGGGAATGTTATCTCCAGCCCAGATGTCGGCTCTGACCTCCCTCTAACCTTCTGGAAATCAAAACAGATGCAACCCTGTTTGTTTTAAAATAATAAAAATAATCGTTTGGGGTGAAGCAGGAAAACCTGGCCCCGGGTGTGCGGCTGGGGAGGGAGGAGGGCGCGCGGCCAGATAAGCCTGGAGAGAGATGCCAGGCTGCGGAGCTGGGAGGGACAGGCCACCCTGCCCTGGGCAAAGTCCCACGGCTTACGGTGGCTGTGCACGTACTGTGGGCCCTCTAACCTACATCCAGCTGTGGCGGTGGTGCAGACAGCTTCCCTTCCTTTCCCATCCCATCCCATCCCATCCCATCCGGGAGGTCAGCCGAGTTTGTATTTTACCTCCCTGCCTTGGCTTCGGGATTTACCAAAGGGTCTCGAAAGGAGATGCTGGTCCCCGGAACGAGCTCTGCCTTTCAAACCTGACCGCCTTTTGCTCACGCCGACTAAGGCAGTCCCCAAATTGTTTGGGACTGAAGGGAGCTGGGTGGCATGAACAGCTGGTGATTCTTGCCTTTGGCTTGTAGTAAAAACTTGTTTTGTTGCATTTCTGTAATAACCTTCCGTAGCTGGGGAGCAACCTTTGCCTGGCTCTGAACCGGGCCAGTCCTTTGAGCACCTCACCCTCCGTTACCCCAGATTTACAGCTCCGTTCCCCACAGCAGGCTACCTTCCTCGCTTCCTCTTCTTTGCAAACCCACAGCTCCGGCTCGGAGCTCAACGCCGAGGAGGTCTTTACCCGGCACCCCTCGTCCTTCCGTGTCGGACACCCTGAGCTGCAGCACCAAGGTTCCCGATGCCGGAGGCTCGACGGCGGTCCTTGCCGCAAAACGAGGAGCGGCTGTGGCCGGCCGACAACCATCACTCTCCAGTTTTATTCTTCTGCCGCGGCCTCTGTAGCTGGGGCCAGCCGCGGGGCCGGCCTTGGCTCTACCCTGCCCGGCCCAAAAACACCGCGGGACAGGAGCGGGGCCTGCGCTCAACTGCCCCGAGCCCCAGGGACTCTCCCGGTGGGATTTTCAGCCGTGTGAGGTGGGATGGGGGGAGCTGAGCCCCTCACGCAGCCGGCAGAGCTGAGGTGCCCTCTCCCTGCCTCCCTCCCTGCCTGCGGATCGAGTCCGTGACCTGTTCGTCAGCCTCGTACCTGACGTCTCACATCCCTGCGGCGCGCTTCCCCCCGCCCCGTCCAGCGCCCGGAGCTCATCTCAGCTTTCCCCATTTCCCATCTTTTAGGAATACTCCGGAGGGACTGCTCGTCGTGCAGCAATCCTGATATTGCGAAAGGCACCGCTGGTTTGCGGTTACACGGCATTTTGCCTACCCTTATCCCGGAGACGGCAAGCAGGTAAAAGTTTGGAGGTTTCCCTTCCCGCTTGCCGCCTTCGAAATCACCTGCTGGCCCGCTGAGCGGCGGCTGGTTTTTTACGCTCCGAAGGTTGTGCCTCGCAGTTCCGACACGGCAGCGGTGATGCGTTGCCCTCCAGCCACATCCCCGGAGCAGAACACGATTTCCGTCGTCTCCCAGCCCCCGCCTGGTACACCCTGTCTCCCCCAGCTTCAGGGTTCCTGAAGCAGAGTCATAGCTGACAGGTGAGTAATGGAGAAGCTACCTGACCAGATTTAGACCTGACTGCAAACATCGTCTCCGATAACAGCGGGGAGGAGGATCTGTGCCCGCTAAGGTGCAGAGACATCCCTGGACAGACGTACGGACAGCGTTCACACAGCATACCAGCAGTACAGCTCCGCTCACAGAAACCAGCGCAGTTCCCCGGGCTTGAGTGAATCGGCACCCATTTTTATGACCTAAACGGAGCCAATTATTTCCACGACAGGCGGGCGCACCAACCCAAAGACTCGGGCTGGCACGGCGCACACGGACGCCAGCAAAGGCACTCGTGAAGACTCGTGTGCTTTTACGAGCAGAGGCACCCGCTCTCCCGCGGGAGGGGAGGCGGGCAAGTCCTCAGGCTGCTTCAGGATGGTCCTTAAGAGGGACGTTAACAAACTGGAGCAACTCCAGCGGAGGAGCACGAAGCATCTGAGGCACGGGGAGCTGGGCTGGTTCGCAGAGGTTTGCGAGGGAGGTTGTCTGACCGCTGTCTTCTACTACCCAAACGGGGGTTGTGCAGGAGATAGAGCCAGACTGGCAGAGGTGCCCAGTGAAAGGACGAGAGGCAAAAACAGAGATTGTGGATTTGCCATCCTCAGAGATTTTCAAAAGCCAGCTGGATATGGCCCCGAGTGCCCTGACCTAACCTTAAGGCTGGTCCTGCTCCGAGCAAATGGTTGGACTGGAGACCTCCAGAGTTACCTCCTACAGTCAATGATGCTGTGATTTTGGTAACCCTACATGTTCGGCAAGAGACATTCCTTAATTCAGATACTGATTGCAACCACTTGCACGTGGGATGCTATAACAACCGCTGTGACCAGCCACGCAGCCGGAGTAAATTCATTTACGGTGTCACTGGAAAGGAGGCTTTCTGGCCTCTCCTGGGCTGCGATTCCCTCATAGTTTCTGACCAGCTTACATCTGGCTGCCCACGACCGTGCATTTCCAGCGCCTCCCTAGCACTCAGGCAGGCGAATGGACCAAGGAAATGATCGAGCTGGAAACATCTTTCTTTTGGTTCAAGTTTTTTTCCAGCTGGATCAGCTGGCTGCGTCATCCGGGACTGGCAGTGGGAGCGTGAAGATCCGAGGAGGGAGGGGAACGGCCCCCCTTCGGGAACTGCTCAGGCTTGGGTTGACCCAACGCAGTCATCAAACCCTGACCCTTGTGAGGCCGAGGAGGAACATGATGTTCCAGCCTTGCAGGTGAACCCAACTCACGTCACTCCTCCCGGGGGAAAGGGTGCTCAGCTTCTCTTTCCTGAGCCACAAACAGCCTGCAGGCAGTTAAAGGGTGGCTGTTGTGATAAGCTCAGGAGAGGGGGGGGGGGGATATCACCTGAAATCAATTCCCACAGCTCCTGCCCCCCCTTGGCTCTTAAAATAGGTGGCTTGAGAACTATAAAAGCTCAGTATGCCATAGGGAAGGTCATTGCATCCGGCAGCTCACGCGTTTCTCCGCAGACCTGCGTGGCTGAGAACTGGTAAGGCCGCGCAGCAGCACCCGGCCCCGCGCTTCTGCGACTTGAACGTGTTGAAGTGTGTTATAGAGGAAGCTCTCAGCGCCTGTTTTCTCTCTTAGAAAACAGAGATAACTGCCTCCTGGAGTGCTAAATAGGACTGGTTTGGGTAAAGATTGCTGAGGGCTGGCGGTCAGCCCTCCGCAGCTCGCAAGTGGCACGGCTAATCCCTGCCTCCCGCCCGGGGCTCCTTCCCGAAACATGCCAGTGTTCGCAGAAGGAGGTGGGTTCTGTGACATCTTTTTTTTTTTTTTTTTCTTTTTTTTTTTCCCCCTCCTATTGGGATAAACTGAGTCACGCTGGGAGGATGTCCTACAGGCTGGCAGCAGGCCCAAACCCAGGGTTACAGCCTGAATCCTGCTCGCTGTACCCTCGTCCCCACCCCAGCCACCATATGCGTGTGGCTTAACTTTCCGTGTCCTTGGTTTAATAAACTCGTGTCAGGAATTTTATGTGCATAGCAACCTTATCTGATGACAGTGACATTTTTAGCATGTTTATGCTTGGTTTTATTTGTAACCAGTTTCCAGCGTAGTTCAGCTGGGTGGATTGAACGGGGTCGAAATGTGTAAGAACCCAACGCGCGCACTGACAACTCAGCCAGAGGTACCGGGGGGCTCCGAAGCACATCCAGAGGCAAAGGGATCTGCAATGGATTTTGTGCACCAGATTTGCCAGCTGCAGCCTTTCACACACTCGCTAGAGTCTGACAAGCAACACTGGGGGGGGGGGGCCGAGGGGAGGGTTGTTTGTTTTTCCTTTCT
>JAVJGG010000024.1:26088941-26101137 GCA_035590195.1 Aviceda cuculoides | reverse complement strand
CCCCCCCGCCCAACGGCTGGCCGCTTTCCTCAACGGTTCGCCTCCGCCTCTGCGGCCGGCTCCTTATTGGCTAGGGCGGCCGTCGGCTTTCCCTAACCGGCGCCGCTAATTGGTTGGCGGTGGGCGGCGGCGGGGTGAGGGGCGGGTCGGTGGCGTTGCTGATCCGCGGCGGCTCCTCCCCGGCCGGGCGCCTCGCAGTGCCGGTGAGGGAGAAGGGCGGTCGCAGTGCTCTGCGGGAGGAGCCGGCAGCGTGAGGACGCCAATTCTCTTCGCCGCGAAGGAGCGCAGCCGCCGCCGCCGCGGCGTTCCTTCTCTCCTTCCTGCCGGAGCCGGGCTCAGGTGAAACCGGTGGGGTGGGGCGATGGGCGCGGGTGGTCCCGGTTTAGGTTCTCCACACGCGCGCGCACCCCCTCACACACAGCCCGCTCGCGGGTTTCGCGCCTCTTTGTCCAGCCGGCCCAGAGGGTACCGCTCTCCTCCGCCGAGCCGGGCGGCAGGAAAACCGGCCGGGCGCCGACCTGCCGTGCCCGGGGTGGTCCCCGTCGTCATCGTCGTCGTCCCCCTCCCCGGTCCTCCCCCTCTCCTTCGGGGGCGTGTGTGCCGCCGCAGGGCTGCATTGTGCCCAGGGAGTTGCCTCTCTCTTCCCTCCACGCCCTGGTAACCGGCCTCCTCTGAGGTGACGGGGTAGCGTTATCCCCGCTCTTTTTCCCCGGACCGTCCTCTCTCCGCTTGCCTCCGGTGAGTCTCCCCGATTCCCCTCCTCCCCCGCTTGGCGTTTTAAGTGTCCCTCCTTTGGAAGTAACGGGTAGGGGAAAATGGGACCGCTTGGCAGCTGTCAGGGCTGCAGCCTGAGTCACAGGCTGACAATCCTCCTGCAGACATTGCGCTGGGCTTGGCTTCCGCCCTCAGATCTCGACTTCCTCGTTCGGTTTGGTCTGTAGAGTGAAGCCAGGAGAGAGGGAGGAGGGAGTGACAGGGCAAGATGAAGCTTGCAGTGAAAACTCTTGCAGATAGCTAGTGCTTTCAGGCATCACCTCCAGCCGAGTAGGAAAAGTTCTCCGGCTTTTAGGGATATGGTTACCGACCTGTCTGCAGTAGGTGTGGAAAGTAACAAGTTCCGTAGCCCCTGAGGGTGGTGTGTACCCAGTGGGTTTAACAAGGATTGCTCCTAATTTGCCTAAACACAGGGTGAAATGAGTTTTAAAGCAGTAACGTGCTTCTAGTAATAAAGTGGAATTTTTCAGAAGTAAACTGCATTTGTCAGGAAGCTCTTCATGCAGTGGCTGTTAAATTCCCTTTTTCTCCTCCCCCCCCCCTTCTTACAGTTCCTTTCCTTCCTCCTTTCCTTCCTCCTTTTTTTACTCTTGAAACACCATTTGTGTTCTTCATCTTTCTTCTTCCGTAGGTTTTTCTTCTGTATCCTATGTCATCCTGTCCTGAGCCACACTCCATCAGAGCGGACTAAGAACCTAAGTTTTTTTCTAAGTGAGCAGGTGTGTCCTAAACAGAGCAATCTCTCAAGTAATGCGTAAGAAATTTGTGCTTCAAACTTGAAGAGATATTTTAGCAGATGGACTTTGGCCTTTGTTAGACTCATAGACTTTGCAGACTATGATTTCTGTGTCTCTGCCCTACACTATAAAGAAATATAAGCTAATTTGCATGGAGGCTGTTGAACCATGGCTTGGAAGATTATATTGCACATCCTTAACTCTCGTATATGTCTCCTGTCTGTAAGGCTAGATATGGTAAAGTTTTAACTCCAAAGTAACAGCGCTCTAATCAGTTACTGCTTGTGTAAAGATGCTTTTGAAATTACTCACTAGGTAACAATGTGACTAAGTTCACTTATCCATGGCATTCCAGTAAAAATGGCAAATCATAGTGCAGATATGTATTGACTCATAGATGCACTGTCTGCAACTGTAGTGCTCTCTCCTGAAGTTTAAATGAGATAAGCAAATATTTTTGTTAACTAGAAAGTTGTAATGAGGGGGAAGCAATTGATAAAAGTAAGTGGAGTTGTCTTTAGCACAAAAGAGTTTTGAAGTTGTTAATCACAATTGCCAAAACTGTATAAACACCAGATTATGCTGCTAATCTGACCTTGTAAAAATAACTAAAAGTGAGATCATGCAATAGTTCCGTGAAGCTCCGCGTCAGGTGGAACTGGTTAAATTGACGTGTTCTGCTGCTTGACAGCTTTATTTGTTGCGCTTATTCTTAGTGTGTGCACTGTCTTTCTGGAGGTGGACAGGCAAAATTTTCACTAACCCTAAGGTAACTGCAAAACTGCTAGTAGTGGATAGAAACGAGTGTCTGAACATCTCATATTTACTGACCTGGAACCTCAAAGTGAGTATGACCACCACCAAGCTGATGAGTTATGTGGTTCTTTTTGTAATACGGTGTCATCTCTTGGACACTTGTATAGCCAAGTTCTGATTTTGGAAGTTCTCTGGAGAAGAGACTTCGACCTCAAAAGTTTGCTCTGTCAGGTAGCATGTGGCTCTTTCGGTATAAACAGGAAGGCTAAATAGTCAGGTTCTGTCTGTCCCAGAAGAATGGGTGTAGAAACTGAAGGCCTTTTATTGGACTTTGCATAGATGGTTAGGATATTTCTACCATGGTTCTAGGATTATTTTTTTTTTCTTTCAAGTCATTCTCATAAGAAAAAAGTTGGCGGGGTGATGTTTTTATCTGAAGAGAAAAAGAAAGAATAAGCTTTTTTTCGTTATTTCCTCTAGGTGGATTTTTTTATATGCTTCAGAACATTTTAAGACAAATGGGTTGTAAGAGGTACACCATAATCTTTTAAGTGAATCAGTAATGAATGAGTAATCATAATAATACAAAAAAAAAAAAAAGAGTAAAATTACTTGTCCAGTAAAGTTGTAGGGAAGATTAGAAGAATTTTTCACTTAGGAGGCTGAAATAATCCATGTTGTCCAGCACATTACTTTGGTATTATGAAAAAGTTGGCAAGTGTTCAAACTGTGTAGCGGGTGGTAGCTCTAATACTCATCTTTGAGTTGAAAACTGTGGTGGAGTCAGATGCCACAGGTGCTTAAATCTCTTTGTAACAGTACTTGGCACTGCCAATATTTCTACTACGAATGCGGACACTTACATTTACCACTGCAACAAACTATCTTGAAAACTTGAACCATTATTATCTTGGCAGGTCTCGAAAAATAATGTACTAAATGTTTATAGTAACTAATAATTCACAGGTTAGTCCTCTGTCAGACTATTCACATGCAGGTACAAGGGAGTATATGTGTATCAGCATGGCTACTAACTACATGAAAATATACTTCAGTTGTACTGGGAGATTAAAATAATCTGTCTATACCCAAAAATTCAGGTTTTGTTCTGTTACTCTCCAGGATACATAACAGACAGGACAGGACACATGTCAGAGGTATTGTGGTTTCTGAGCTGATTCTGCTGAATCTTCTGCTTCTACTCCCTGTTCCTAGGCCTGTGTCTTGCCCAGATTCATGTTTATGATTGGTGTGGCTGTAATAGGGTGAGATTATAAGCAGACGCACTGGAGGTACAGGAACCCATCTGGTGAATGCAAGGTTTACCGAAAGGGGAAGTCAAAGTTGAGGTTGTCTTATCCCCCGCCCCTGTGCACTACATCTGCTTTCTTGCATGGTAACTTCAGGTTATTGGGTAATGTGGTGAAGCTAACTGATGGCTAAAGTGCATTTTAGAGGCTCGGAATTAGTGTGCACACCTACTAAAAGGTGTCCAAAACTTTAATCCTGAGTGTATGATTTAATATGTTTTTGTTTGACTCAATAATGCACTTGATGCCCTCTAACATCAATTTTTGTCTTTGATTTCTTGTATAAATATCTTGCTAGTCTTTGTTTTCGTAGTTTATAATTGAGGCACAGCTGTTTGCATGTTAAGTAGAGAAATCGTGTGCCTGATGTTAAGTCTTCTGTGGGTTGGAACAAAACTATAATAGCATAGGATTGCCTACAGCAGCATTGTTTTTGCTGGCAAATGTTCTAGCTTAATGGTGGCTTGGTGACCTTGTACCTTAAATTTCTTTTCAGTTTAAGCACACTGTGGTTCTAATTGAATTTCCTAGTGCAGAAAGAGATGGAAACTAGCAACCTGATTTAAATAGAGTGTGATGAGACAAAAACACAAATGCAACTTCTGCCCTGGAAGCTAATGCAAATGGGTGTTGTCCAACTAAATGAAATGCATCAATTTACAAGTTCATCTTAATTATGGTTTATCCGCTTCACTTTTTTCTTTAGTGGCTGTGAGAACTTGTTCTGAGTACTTGAAGTAATAATCTCAACACCTATTTGTCTTGCAATCCTAGGCTACTGTAGTGGCTTAACATCTTCTGACCTCATTCCAACCCAGTCATGTTCAGCGTAATGGACTAGTCCCTGTTTTTAGTTAATGGCCCTTTGCCTGTTACTATTCACCACAATATATTGCCTTTCTGAACGTCCTAAAAAGTCTAAAGAAATAGTAGTGTCTACAGTTTTCCAGTGGTGGAACTGTGATTGATTTCACTGTACAGTACTTCCCAAGCTAGTACTGCTAAGTCATGTCCTTTTTAAACATAGCAAAGAGGAAACTCTAAAATTGATCTGGCGTGCTTGTCTACTGCAAATTATTTCTTATAGAAGTATTACAAATGTATTGCTGTTGGATGCAGAGAGGTATAATGAAATATAACTCTGCATACTGTGGTTTGACTCCATGACCTCTTTATGAAACTTATGCCTCTAGAGTTTTGTACATAGGGTTTGGATTCTGCTTGTCTTCATGTCTAGAAATTTAAATTTCTCCTAATGCATGTATGCTGACTCTACTGAGAGTAGTAAATAAAACCACATGGATGAGTGATTTCAGTAAACTCAGGCTAATAATTAATATATGTTGAGGGGAACTTAACTTGGAAATCTGTATCATAAAGTCTCCTTAACTGATGAATACTTCTATTCATCAAGAACTACCATTTTAATGAGTCTCGACAGGAAATCCATTGTGATATATGCCTCAACACAAAACTGGAGTTCTGATTTGAATGGAAGCAAAATAGGCGTTCAAGCTTGTAAGAAAAGAGGTTTAGAGAAGCTTTACAGCTCAACTTTGACAGTCCTGTGCAGTCAGGTATTTTTTTTCTTCCTGTTGGGCAGCTTCCTGTTTAAAATGTAAGATTTAAAGCATGCTCTTGTAATAGTTTACTTCCCTTTTTATTGTTTGTAGTGATGAGCATACGTTCATCTGTGTTTTTCTTTTAAGGTCAAGACTTCACCAGTTCACTTGAATTTAGGCTTTTCTAATCCATGTTGGATGTGCAGTAGATTTGACTTTTTGTTAAAGTCAGTTGTGGCCAACACTTGATGTAGCTAGTTTTACTGTCGTACTTAGAGTTGATTTAAATATCCAAGAAAAAAAAAGGGAACCTACAGCAAAATTTCCGTGAAAAAAAATTAATTTCAGTTGCTTCTGTCTTTTTCTCCAAATGTGACTGACTTAAAACAACTGTTGTATCAGTTTGTAGGTAAATTTTTAGTCAGTAAGCTCTTTTTGGCAGGAACTGTTACACTGTAGGTCTGCTTGCCATTTAGTGCAAGAGATTCCAGTCTTGCTGTGCTCAGAATTGATAAAATCAACTATTTTGAAACGTGTGAGTATAAATTAATTTTCATTGATAGTGTTTCTTTTTCTTGAATTGGTAGACCATCTTAGGACTTAGGCATATTTGGACAAATACAAGATGCTCAAATGTAAGAATTTGAAAACAAATACTGAATGTAAATCTGAAGTCAAACCAATGAACTGGATGAGAAAGTTCCTGGCTAAGCACTTGGAACTAGTTGATTGATGAGGTAAATTGACTTTTGACAGTTTTTTAAATGTAGATGAAGAAAAACACTCTCTGGGTTCCGTTTTGGCTGTGTCATTCATAGTTTAAAATGTAGAGGAAGGTATTGACATTTTTCTGTGGTCTTTTTTCTTCCTTTTTTTGGGTGGTTGTGGGGGGTGGGTAGTTGTGTGTTTCACAATTAGTGGAACAGACCAGAAGGGGTGGATTTGAGATGAAGGTGTCTAGAAACAGGCAATTTAATTCATAAATGGCTGATTGCAGGTAGCTACCTAGAAAACAGTTTTAGTTACTTTTTGCTTGTAAATGCATCTGAAGTAGTCCAAGAAATAAATTTTTTTATATTAATGGAATTTTATTTTTTTAGCAGACTACCACTGAATGTATTTTATTCTTCATAGGTGTTGTTCAGATGTCTTTGTTTCTGTTGTTCAGAGTTAGAGATGTTTTTATCTCTTTTTGTCATGAAGTAAAATCTGTTCAGGCTTTACAGGATTGTTTAAATAAATGGATATGGGAGTGTGGATACAGGTATATGGTAGACTATTTACAATAGTTAGGTAATTGGATACTTGAAACTGTCATGTTTCAAATGGATGTGTCTGTTTACTGACAAAGGAAATTTTCTTTCTTAGGGGAGCATAAGTACAAAATAAGATTTCTCCACAGGCACAAAAACTCTTTAAAATGTGACTTAACATTTGTGACTTAAAGCAGTTCACTTCGCTTTTATCATCTGGATTATATTGCAGTATGAATGTTTATAGCAGATACTGAAGTCTTTGACCTTTCATTATGCAGTAAATTATTCTGAATTGTTTTAATGGCCCTTCCCAAGTCCAAGTTTTATGTAGATGAACTTGAGCTTGCAGTTTAATGCATATATGATGAGAAATGTAAAAGCAGAATGCACAAATGGGATGGGGAAGATGTATTAGTCATAATTTTTCTTTAAAAAAGGGATTGCCAATCTATTAGACAAACTGGTGTAACTTCTAAAAATTAGCTATGTATTGTCTGCATAGCACTGGCATATATGTGTGCACAGTCAGTTTATCTTTTCCCCCACATAATGGGAGTTAATCTTTTCACATGGCAAATTTTAAGTTGGTTTTTTTTTTTCCTAATGGGCAGAACTATATAGGTAGATTTTTTTGTTCTAAAAACTTGATGTAGATTTAACTGATAAATATTACCATGCTGTATTATACCAATTCTATCAGGAAAAAGTACAACAGCAGTAATGGTTCAGCTGTTGCTTGTGTGGATAATGAGAACATCATAGAATCATAGAATGGTTTAGGTTGGAAGGAACCTTAAAGATCATCTAGTTCCAAGCCCACACCATGGGCAGGGACACCTTCCACTAGACCAGGTTGCTCAAAGGCCCATCCAGCCTGGCCTCGAATATTTCCAGGGATGGGGCATCCACAGCTTTTCTGGGCAATCTGCTCCAGTGCCTCACCACCACAGCATTAGTGTATACGGTTGTGGAGAAGTTGTTAACTATGGTGGAGGCACATGAAACAGTTCTGCTACTCTGTGGTCAGTGTTTCCTCATGTTGTTTTTTATCCTTTTATGCCAGAAAGCAAAACTTTGTTGGAAACTTCCAAATTATATTTGCCTCCTCTTATTGGTACTGTGGAATGTCATAGTATGTCAGTCTCCTACCAGAAGAGGATAATTTTCTTTTTTTCCAAAAAAGTCTTTTCCTGTAATGCCAGAACAGAGAAAATTTTATATGCCATAGCCATGATTGTAACAGTTCAGACTAGATTCCTACTATCAAGTGTCCCTGCTTTTACTCATTTCAGATTGAAAGATGAGTCCTTTCTTCTCCTTTAATACAAAAATCAGTGCTTCAGGACATCCAGACAGGAGGGCATGGTTGGGTGAATTCTAAAATGAGAAATGCCTAATGCTGTTCCTTTTTAAAGACTGATACATTCGACGTTTAGGGAAGAAAGCACAGGTCAGGAAAGGAACAAGCTAACCAGAAAACAAGTGTGAGGCTGAAGTATACAGACCAGACAAGCGGTCCTTGCGCGCTCTGCTGCACCGGAGGCTTTCTCTAGAACATTGGTTATAATGGATAGCTAAGTAAGGAGCCTTGAAGCTGTGCAAGACCTTGAACGCGATAGGTGAATGTCGCAATCGGAATGTTTCAAAGTTTTCCAGACCATCTTGAACTTGATGTTTATTTTCTGTGAGGTTGTTCTCAACCTGGCCTCCTTATACATCCTGGAGCTTAAGGCTATGTAGCTTTTCCTTCAGTGCAGGAGTTGCTGTTCTTCCACGTCCAGAGTGTCACTCTCCTCCTGCCCCCCACCTCCAAGATCACCTTCGCAGACAGAGGTAGGTCCTCTTGATGAATCCCTGCGTATAGCTAGAAGAGTTGAGAATCAAAGTTGGGCCTGTAAAGGTGGTAGACTTCTCTGTGCCGGGGTTTTTGCCTACCATCCCCACAGCTGCTGTTAATGGTGGAGCAGAACTATTTGAAAAAAGAACAAAAATAGGAGATGTAGCAGAAGGCTGTTTATGCACCATCATAGTTTGGCACAGTAAGTTGAGCTGTAAGTGTCTAGAGAAACTTGGTTCCCTGCTGCAATGTAAAAATAATCTTTTTTTAAAATGGTTTGCCAGACATATTTGCACTTGGTTCTTTTCAATATGAGCTGGAAGAAAATTAGTATTATTGATGCTGAGTTCAGAGCAATTTCTCAGTTAACGTAAGTGAGAATAATTGCTCCTGTGACTTTCTTAGCCACGTGTGTGCTAAATATTTGTCTCTAAAAGAGTGAACCAGAATTGTATTTTTCTTCTCTGTATTTAGGTGTATTGTTTTGTTCCTTGTTTCCTCCTGTGATGAAATGAAACCTGGAGCTGACAAAGATGACAGGGGGTGCTAACTGATATAGAACTGTGTACTGGAAGAGCTACCTTACACTTCAGTGCCCCAGAGAGTTCTTAGCAGATACCTTCTTAGCCTTAAATCAGAATATTAGGGAAGGAATGAAAAGTGACCCTGAGATAACAAGGACAGGCTGAAACTTTCCAAGCTCTTCCTCCTCTTTCATGCAATGGCCCTAGGGAATTCTGCATGCCTGATCAGAACTTTTGCAGTCCATTATGCCTCCTGAAAACAAGTCTTCCAGCAAAACAGCTTGAACAGCAGGGATGGGCTGCAGTTTTCTGAACTACAGCTGTCTCCTTAAGTGGGATTACTTTGCTGAGTGGTCACGAAGAATGTATTCTCCCTCTGGAATGTTTTCCTTGTGGGCACACTGTCTCTGGAAGAGGAATTCTCTCCTCTGCTGAGAAGGCATGTACTGTACGAGCACTAATGAGAAACAACAGTTGCAGAAAGTGTATTATGCAGGATTGTAAACTTTGAATATTTATTCAAAGTGAATGGGGTTGGGTGGCAGCCAGCCTAGCTTTGTCATGCTAAAGACTGGACTTGAAATCAACAGAAGGCTACCCTCCCCCTCCCTAAACCAGTGTTTGGTGTGTTTAAACAATGTGCACAGGCTTCATAGAACTGATTAACTTTATTGGTGCCATGTACATGATAATGTGTCTTTGTGTCTCGCTGAACTGAGAAGGTGCAATTAAAATAGGGGCAAGCATACCCTCCCTAGCATTAACTTAGGGAAGCTATGCCCGGCCATGTTTGCCCATAACCTACAGGGGTTAATTTCTTTACGGTATGCAGTGCAGTTGCCCAAGATCGTTTCTGTGCTTGTATAGCCCATGGTGAAGCCTGCGCTATCCCGTTTTCACTCTTTGGTACCCAAAACTAGCCTCTTCAGATTGGCATTGATTTATGTTACATCTACATGTGCTGTGCTTGTAGCTTCTGTTCTCCCGATCTTGCCATTCGTTTGAACCCAGGGGAGAGAAAAGGTGACTATTAAGTGGCGTGTAAGGACAGTGCCTTACTTGTATATAGCTCTGTGGCCTTTGCAATTTGCCATGGAAAGTCCCAGCTTCACAGAGCAAACCTCCTGTGTCAGCTGTTACAGTAGAATATGCAAGTGCTGCTTCGCACATACCAGAAAGTGGTGCTTGACAGCTGATGGAGAGAGCTGGACATGCAGAAACTGGGAAACGTTTATTCCATGTTTGTTGTTCTGAGGATGCGTGCCTGGTACCTTTAGGCCACCTGGAAGATCCAGAATACCCTTCAACTTCTCTCTTCTGTCTTACGTGTAGTCTGGTCAGTTGATCACTTTTGTGTAATACAGGTATCATTTATACGTTAGATAATTAGATTCCTCCTTCTTGATTCTTGGAGCCCTGTGCATACAGAGAAGGCACTGTAGTGCTCTACCTTTAACTTGCAGTAATAAACATGGTAGCTGGCAAGTCTGGGCAGCGCTACAGTCAAACTGAATATGCAACAATAATTGCCAGCAATCTGCATTCCAGTTGTGAAATAAATCTTTCAACAATGTATTGTGTGCGTCAGACTGTGACTAGAGAGGAAAGCAGTTCACTACAGTAAGCCTAATAGCAATCATTATGAATCCCAAATAAAGCTGAACTAGATGAAATGAGTCTGCGTGGTGGCACGGCATTCTGAACAAAAAGGGTAAGTGTAGCTGAATGCCTTCAGCTTGGGGGTCTATCAGTGAGGGAGTATTAATTGCAAACTTGTGTACTTGCCTGATGTTCTATTCTCTAGTGGGATAACTGAAATTCATGATTCTTCAGTCTGAAGCATCAAGCACTGGTGTGTGACAATATACTGTGAGAAACAAGCAGATAATAACCAGTCCATCAGTTCAGCTTCCTGCCAGCTTTTCTCCTTCCCTTCCTCTCCCCCTCCCCCCTGCAATTCATTTCTCACCCTTAGTGATTCAGACTTCAGTTTTTATATAGGTGTTACTTCGAAGTTGGAACAGTTTGTGCTAACAAACTTTGCAGTTTTCTTTCCCATAAACATCCTGGCACGTGGAGCTGTGAAGTGTCAGCCTAGTAAGTCCTAAACAGATGAGATCTGAACAGTTTCTTGGTGAATACAAGGGAATTGTAGGGAGGTTGTTTTGGTGGGTTGGGTTTTGGTTTTTAATGTTGTCAGTTCATGGTCACTGTAGGCAGTCTGGCCACTAAAGTCTGCTTACTGTGTTTTCTAGCTGCACTTAATGTAACCGTTTCTGTTGATTTGATGAACTGTGTTCAGCTGGCTGGGGAAAGTGAAATAGTTGAGTTTGCAAAAATAATGCACGTATTAGCTGTTCAGATTGTACGCTTAACAGATTCCCATCATATGAATGTTACTGACCAAACTTAGTTTGAATCGTTAGCTTCTTCTCAAAGTCAGATTATTTTTTAAATGCTTTGTATTAACAAAAAATCTAGTTTCTTTACTGAGGACAATTTAGTTGTAACTGAAATGGGACTGTAAGTGACTGGTTGTGCTGTGATTTTTCTAGTGTAAAAGTCTTGTCTTGCCTCTAGAAATGGTGTATATTCCTTTTGCACAGTGAAAGGGCCTTTTGTCTTGTATGCCATTCTCTCACAACCTGCTAAAGGTAAGCCAGTTTGGAAAAGTGCGTGAAAGTTGTGTTCCTGAAATAACTTTTAAAATGTGAACTGTATAAACAAAGGAAATTAACTTGTTTTAGTCTAAATGTGTTTACTGTTATTGCCCATTCTTTTTGTCACCCTGATCTTTAGGGTAGTTCCTCTTTTACACTGCTAGTATGAAGGTTACTAGACAAACCCTGTGGGGGATCATGTCATGTGAAATCACAGAAAGTTTTTATAACAGTGCCTTACTGGTGGATATGAAGCAGATGAAACTTCTAGTAATTACCCACATATGTCTCTTTTCATGCAGGCTCAGTTGTACAGTGAAGTTCTGAAATAGTCATCTGAATCAGCATGTATACAGTACATGTATCTGGCTACTTTGTTCTCTGTAGCCCAGTATTTCGCAAACTTCTCATAATTCATTACAGTAAGGAATGGTTTGTGATTAAAGCTGTCTATTCCAATGTAGTAATGCATCTTTGCTAATGATGAGGTTGAAGCCTAAAAAGAACAGTGTGGGGATCTCTACTTTAATGGCGGTTCGGATAACTCAAATTAGAAGTGCTCCCCTTGCCTAGCTAGTGCTCTAATACTTGTTAGCAAGTATGATGCTTTAACTCTTGCCATTAATGCTCTTCTGAATATATTCTGTTTCTACTTCAGGCCGTTACCTCGATAGTTTAGCATAGCCCAAGCTCATCTTACTGAGCAGTGGCTCAGTCCCAGAAACAATTATGTGGCTGCTGACAGAGTAAACATTTGAAAGGGGGGGGGGGGGGATAATA